>JAYESA010000015.1:69293622-69893622 GCA_036927795.1 Iris macrosiphon
GTGCTCGCTTAGAGTATTGCTACGAGCCTGTTTTAGGAAATAGGAATTAGGCCGAGAATATGCTCAATCACAATTAGGAAATTTCTGATTCTTATAATACTACTCTTAATGATTATTTTCTTTAGAAATTTTACTGTCCTTCCTTGATGATATCGTGTCTATTGCCTTAATTAAATCTTTCGATCTGTCTTCAGGATGCCGCCAAGGACCAGGTCCCTGAGACTCGGAGCAGCAGAGTCAGAGAGGTCTGCCACCTCTCGCCCTGCTGGACAGACATCCGCAGCATCTCCTATATCTCCATTACATGTGGGAGTGTCTGCACTATTCGGGGGTCCTTCCCCACCTGTTCAGAGGGTTCCCATAGCTACGACGGAGCCTCTACCACCACCACCACCACCGATGCAGTTCCCAGGAGGTGTGCCCATCGATGGGGCACAGATGTTCGCTTTGATCCAGGGCATGGTCGATGCCCAGAGGACGTCGGCAGAGGCCCAGAGGGTGCAGGCTGAGGCACACCAGGCCCAGACCGAGATGATGAGGATGAGCATGGAGAATGCTCATCCGGTGGCTCTCCAGGCTGTGGAGAGAGTCGCCCAGCAGCAGCAGCATCCTCGCTAGTATCACCAAAGGCCGGGCACCATTGTGGACTTCAAGAGGATGATGCCTCGGGAGTTCAAGGGGACAGAAGGGATACTCTACGCCGATGATTGGCTAGAGGACATCGAGAGGAACTTACGCTTGGTGCAGCTTCCGGAGGCCCTTCAGATCGAGGCCGTCGGCAGCCAGATGTTCGACATCACCCTGACGTGGTTTCGTACGGAGCCGAGACTCTTTGACGGGGGACTCACTTGGGAGGCATTCAGGGAGCTCTTCAAGGAGAAATTCTTTCCTGATGTTGCCTTGGGAGCCTTGGAGAGTCAGTTCCATGACTTAGTCCAGGGGAGCTCGTCCGTCGATGAGTATGCCGCGGAGTTTTGCCGCCTGAGCTGCTTCGCGCCATCGATGATTAGAGATCCGGGGGACAGGGCCCAGAAGTTCAGAAAGGGGCTAGCAAGGGAGATCAGGTCTCACACGTCGGGACGTTGCACCGCTACCTTCGAGGGCATATTGATGGATGCCCAGATAGCCGAGGACTACTTGGACCTCAAGCCCAAGAGGGGACGCGATGTCTCAGGAGGAGCAAACAGTAGTGCAGAACCGGGCAAGCATCCACACTATCAGCAGCAGTAGAGGCCCTATCAGCAGCAGCACCAGCAGCACCAGGCACCAGCCCGAGGGCAGGTCCAGCATCAGCAGCAGAGGTAGACTCAGCCCGCCATCCAGTGTGCGTACTGCGGGAAGGCAGGGCACACCAGAGAGATCTGCAGAAAGAGGTTGGGCACATGTTTGTCCTGCGGATCGACGACACATCAGCTGAGGGATTGTCCTACCATCCAGACTCGTCCAGGTCAGGGTGGAGCAGCCGCTCAGAGAGGACCAGATAGGGTACCTGTCGTACCAGGAGGCCAACAATAGAGGGGACCACTTCCACCACAACATCAGAGGTTTGCTCAGCACCAGCAGCAGAGAGGTGCACCCCAGGGGCGAGCATACGCCATGGCAGTCGAGGAGGTCGAGCCAGCGGGAGATTTGATTACAGGTTCAGTTTTTCTCGATTGTATTCCCACTTTTACCTTATTCGACTCTGGCGCTTCCCATAGTTTTGTGTATGTATCTTTTGCACTTCGATATTATTTAGAGACAGAACCATTAGCTAGGACTTACAAGATCACGACTGGTGGAGGTATTATCCTAGTCCGTGATTACTGCAAGGACCGAAGGGTGTCAGTGGGAGGCCGAGAGTTGAGCGTGAGCTTACTCGTCATGCCACTTTCGGAGTACGATATTGTACTCGGAATGGACTGGTTGAATAGGCATCATGCTACTATAGATTGTTATAGAGGCAGAGTATTATTTAGACCACCAGGAGAGCCAGAGTTTGAGGTTGCCAGAGGAGCAGCGAAACAGAGCAGGAGCATATTTTGCGGAGCCAGGGCGGAAGAAGAGGAGTTGCCACATCCTCTGATAGCGGAGTTCCTGGATGTATTTCCAGAGGAGTTGCCAGGCTTGCCGCCAGACAGAGATGTTGAATTCTCTATAGACTTAGTTCCAGGAGCGGAGCCTATTTCACAATATGTCTATAGGGTCAACAACAGCGAGCTGGCAGAACTGAAGAAGCAAGTTGAGGAGCTACAGGACAAAGGCTTCATCAAATCCAGTTCATCACCATGGGGAGCTCCGGTATTGTTCGTACCGAAGAAGGACGGCACGGTGCGCATGTGCATTGATTATAGAGCTTTGAACAACCTCACTATCAAGAACAAATACCCGCTGCCGAGGATAGATGATCTTTTCGATCAGTTGAGCGGGACGAAGGTATTTTCGAAGATAGATTTGAGGTCAGGCTATCACCAGGTGAAGGTGAAGAGAGAAGACACGCCGAAGACAGCTTTTCGGACCAGATACGGCCAGTTTGAGTTCATGGTGATGCTATTTGGTTTAACCAATGCACCGGCAGTATTTATGAACCTGATGAACAAGATGTTCCACCAGTACCTTGACAAATTCGTGGTGGTGTTCATCGACGATATTCTTGTGTATTCCAAGATCCCGGAGGAGCACGAAGAGCACCTGAGGGTAGTCTTAGAGACTCTCAGAAGGGAGGAGCTGTACGGGAAACTCTCAAAGTGTGAATTCTTCCTTGACAAGGTTGAATTTCTTGGGCATGTGGTGTCGGGTGACGGAATCTCGGTTAACCCACAGAAGATCGAGGTAGTGGAGTCTTGGGCTACCCCCAGTTCGGTAGCTGAGATCAGGAGTTTTCTCGGGCTAGCAGGATACTACAGGAGGTTTGTACAAGACTTCTCTAGGATTACAGCGTCGATGACCAGGCTGACTAGGAAGGATGTGGAGTTTGTCTGGACAGAGGATTGCCAGGCCTAATTTGATGAGCAGAAGAAGAGATTGACGATAGCTCCAATTTTGACGTTGTCAGCGGGGACAGGTGGATTCACTATCTACAGTGATGCTTCAGGGAAGGGTCTGGGATGTGTTCTTCAACAACACGGGAAGATAATTGTCTGGGACTAGATCAGGCTGGTTATATATGATTAGCCTGACCATTACATGCATCATAGCTAACCATATGGTTAGCCTGACCTACAAGAATCATAGCTAATCATATATAACCAGCCTGATCTAGTCCCAAGCCGATCACATAATAAACTGATATTTCAAACACTTAGCTAGATGTTTATTCTTTATTTCAGATTCACTTGTTCTAGCATTCACTGTATATTGTTCATTGCTAGATATTCTATTGCCTATTTCATATTCTCCAGTACTTTATATTTTCAGCATTTATTCTCATCTTATATTTCTTACATTGTTTATAGTTTTTGTCAACATTAAATGAAACTGCTGTTAGTGTTTGTGCTTCGCTCCAATCCTGACTGGATAATATTTTCAGAGGACCTGGAGGACTTTTGCCCTACCCATTACGGCCCAGGACTAGAGGGAGATGTCACTCCAGTATTCCCAGAGTAGTTGCCTATCCTAGAGGAGATCCTACCTGCCTGCACTTAGATTACTTTTTCCTGTATTATTGTATTAGAACTGAGTTCGAGTTGTATTATTATTTTGTGACTTTTGAGGTCATCTAGACTCAGGACTTGTGTTGTACTTATTTGTGTTTGGCTTATGATAGAACTCTTTATTTCCATTTCTCATCGTGCCCATTTTTTTCATATAGCTTATGATTGAGTATATTTATAGAACTATGGATTTATATTATCATTGTCCTCCGTACGGAGTTGAGACTATTGACAGGATATATTATGTTTAAGACCTAGACAGCGTTCTACCGCCGATGCTGTGGTGTAGGCTGGACGTACCCATGACTCATGCCCAAATTTTGGGTGCGGGTCATGACAAGTTCGTATTGACATTTAGAATTGGTTTGATCTACAATTTGTCCTATTTAGAGATCTTTACCTTTGGCACATATTTTGGTGCAAAGTGGCCCACATGTGGACTCGCTTTGATTCGAAATTACCATTTTGCCCTGTGTCCAAATTGGACGAAAGGGTAGTATTTTCTAGCTATCTCGCTTATTCTGGGAACGTTGGTGATGTTTATTTCACCATCCGGAGACGTTTATTCTGAGGCCGTAGTTTCTACTCCTGTGTGCTTGACGCCTGGACGTTTACACTTTGCAGCTTTCTTGCCAGGCAAGTATACCTTGCCAAATTATTTACAGTACTTTGCATGCTTATTATATTTTTATATATCCATTGCATGTGTGTTTTCTTTCATTTATTATTGTATGACACACACTTGACACCTAGTATCATGAGAGAGGAGGACAATCAGTAGGTGTATGGGCTATAACCACTATGGTAAACCGTAGTATCTAGCACGCGCTATGGTAGTGTGTCGCGCTAGTCACTTCCTTCGCGATATGTCAATTTTTAGAGTCGCGCTCGTCGCTACCCTCGTGGTATATCGATTTTTGATGTTCTAGACGTGTGTGTGAGTTGTGAGATTAGATAGAGTAGCCTATCCATGCCCCATACGTCGAAAAGTTATCCTCATTATGCATTTTATATAAATTGTCTTGTACAACATACTTATATATTTTCTATCTATTATGCATGTTTACTGTATTCAAATTGGCATGCTTCTATGTATCTTGTTACGTCCCTCTGAGGACCTGGTCCCTTGTCAGGTATAGACGACCAGGAGTATCCGCAGGAGTATGGGCCAGGACCTGACGCATTATTCTCTACCGAGGAGGTCTTACCTTCTGAGCATCATTGATTATCTCTAGCGATGGATCGCTTCACTGATACCTTTATATCATCATCTTATTTTATATTGGAGAATTTATACTCCTCTCTCATTTTAGTATTGATATAGTCATTGGTAGTGGATTTGCCTCCACCCGACTATTATTTTTGGATTATTCAGACTCATTATTCTAGTTTAGTTATTTCTTTTCTATGACTTGTTGTGAGGATGAGATTAGTATATCTGTGACTTGTGACTATATATATACCACATGTGAGTTAATATTCATGTTACAGCGTACGTGTGTATTATGGTATCCATATATTGGAGTCGCCATATACATACGGCTGGCATGCTTACGTATTCCTAGTCCTACGTATTTTGGGACTGGGGCGTGACACATATTGCATACCCAATATGGAACAATCCGGTAAGTACATTACGTTATGATAATTTTATATATAGTTGTAAGTTCTAAGTTCATCCAATTATTTACAGATAAATACATTTTATTTATAAGTATAAGTTCATCCAATTGTTTACTTTTCAGGAGAGTTCTCGTATGTTAACGGTGATCAACCACGGCAAAAAATACAATATATGAAGGTTTGAATTATTGGGAGACGATGTGAATGCTAAAATCATTCCCACTAGTTTACAATATTTGGGTAACTACTCATATACGACAGTGATAATGCACTGATATCAGCATTTGTAGAACGATGGCATCCAGAAACCAACACTTTCCATCTACCAAACGGGGAGTTAACGATTACCCATGATGACGTCCATCATATATTGGGATTTAGGGTTGATGGTCGAGTTATGATGAATCATACTTTTAACGAAACGAGCATCAACTTTTACGACCATATCATGGATTATGTATCAGGGTATCTGGGAGTTGATGCCACTAGTTTTACCATCCTTCGAGAATTCAAGAAGTCGTACGGACTTCCTTTAAAATATTTGGAGGAGACTTTCGCTGATCCGGACCTCGAATTGGATAATAGCGATAATGTGGCCCGTGGATATATGCAGTTCATCTTAGGGGCTGTCGGCATTACGGATAAGTCTGGAACGTCCATATATGCCAAATATCTCCTCAATTTGGACGACATAAACACGGTGGAAAAATTATCTTGGGGAAGCGGTATACTAGCATACCTTTACAACGAGCTTGGTGCGGCATCCCGCGTCGGTTCGAAGACAATATCCGGATGCCAGACTCTACTCCATGTATAGATATATCTTTGTCAACTTGTATAGATAATTAAAATTTTTGTTGTTAATTTTTGGACTAATATTTTTTTAACTTGGTTACGTGAAGGCATGGATATACGAGCACTTTTCAACCCTACAGCGAGCTAAACTTAATCGAGGGTATGACGAGCACCTTCCTAGAATGTGCAGATGGAAGCCAACTAAGAAAGATGCCAAACGTCCACACACATTGGCTGCCCTACGGAATACACTCGAAGATATGACGATAGAAGAGGTGAATTGAGACCTAATTTTTTAATATTTGGTAATAATTTACTAAATTACGTTATGCTAAATGACGTTTTGCTAAATTCTATGCGTTGCAGATTGTTTGTGATCCATATCGTGATTTGCGACAAACTAGTCGTCCATTACAACCAGTCGCTTTATGTCACGGTCTGATAAGTTGTCATGAAATCGAGGAGGCTTATATGCCTGATAGAGTGCTCCATCAGTTTTGCTACGTAGAAACAGTCCCGAAGCGCACATTAAAAATGATGACTGCTCCGCGAGGTACAAAACTGCTAAACTATATTCCTGCAGCGTTCAACTGGGTCTCGGACTTCTTCACTGAGTGACAACGTAACGTTATTAGAGAAACTGAACGGCAAACAGCAGTAAATATGACGGAATATAGCGACGACTACCTCGCCTACTACGCTGGTGTCGGACTACCTACGTTGTTCAAATACGGAGGCGATATTGTGCGTGTACCATCAGATCTCCCCGCCAAATCTGTCTTGTATACTGCATTGGTCAAGGTGGTGAGCCAACTTCTTTACTTTCAGTTTGATATGTGTAAATGTTTATAACCTAACATTTTTTTTAATTCTTATGAATAGGCTAGGAAAGTGAAGAAGTTGGGAAGAAACCTCATAAGTTGCCAGGGTACGAATTATATAGAAATCAATGACGAGCTACAACAAATCGACAACGCTGAAGATTTCCCTTTCTTGGAAAATAGAGATCAACGTACAAAGAGGCGGCATAAAGTTTAGGCCATGTTTCAAGATTTGTAAAACTTTACTAAAATTTGTGTTTTGAGACATGTAAAACTTTACAGTTTGAAAACTTTGAATGGTTATGTATTGTTGAAATATTTTGATTGGTTATATTTTAAGTTTGCTATAATTTGCTACAATTTGTGTTTTAAGTTTGCTACATACAGTTGTTAAATGTGCAGAGGCAGTGGCTAAAAACTTGGACTGTCAAATTCTGGACAGTCCTGAAAGCTATCAGGACTGTAAAAATTTTGACAGTCCTAGTTTTATATAAAATTTTGCAGAGACAGTGGATTCAAATTAGGACTGTGGGAATTTTGACAGTCCTCATAGCTTGTGGGACTGTCAAAATCCTGACAGTCCTAGTTTTACATAAAATTTCCAGTGGGTTAGATTTAGGACTGTCAAAATTTTGACAGTCCACATAGCTTGTGGGACTGTCAAAGACTGTCAAAATTCTGTCAGTCCTAGTTTTATATATAAATGTGCAGATAGTGGATTAAAATTAGGACTGTCAAAATTTTGACAGTCCTCATTGCTTGTGGGACTGTCAAAATCCTGACAGTCCTAGTTTTATATAAAATAGACAGTGGGTTAAAATTAGGACTGTCAGAATTTTGGCAGTCCTTATAGCTTGTGGCACTGTCAAAATTTTGGCAGTCCTAATTTTACATATAAATGTGCAGACAGTGGGTTAAAATTAGGACTGTCAAAATTTTGACAGTCCTCATTGCTTGTGGGACTATCAAAATCCTTACAGTCCTAGTTTTAAGTTTTATATAAAATTTTTAGTGGGTTAAAATTTGGACTATCAAAATTTTGACAGTCCTCATAGCTTGTGGGACTGTCAAAATTTTGACAGTCCTCATGGCTTATTGGACTGTCAAAATTTTGACAGTCCTAGTTTCACAGTATATAAATGTACAGACAGTGGGTTAAAACTAGGACTGTCATAATTTTGACAGTCCTATTAGCTTTTGGGACTGTCCAAATTTTGACAGTCCTAGTTTTATATATATCACAGTGGGTTAAAACTAGGACTGTCAAAATTATGACAGTCTAGTGTGCTTGTGGAACTGTCCAGATTTTAACAGTCCTAGTTTTATACATATTTTGACTCATTGCACAAGATACAGTTCAATATACAGTTCTTGTTTTATTTCTTTTATTGCACAACATACAGTTCAACATACATGGCTCATTGCACAAACATACAGTTCAATATACAATTCAACATATATTGCTCATTGCACAACATACAGTTCACTATACAGTTTAACATACATGGCTCATTGCACAACATACAATATAAGATGAATAATTTGATTAGAATATCAAAGTAGTCCTTCGGCAAGATTTTTGGATCCTCCATCTTCATCATCTTTTTATATCCAGCAATTGCATCCGTGTAGGGTGTCGTCCATGCGATCACTTCCTCTGGTGCGTATTTATACCAAAGCGTAGAAGGTGGAGGAATAGGAGAATGATCGATCAACCTTGGGATGACAAAGTATTATCCGACAAGCCCTATCGAACATAGATTGGATAGTCTGTATTCGGCCCGGGGAGCGCACATTGGAAAGAAAGTATTGTTAATGCCTTGTGAGATAATTACAATAGGTATCTTATACCTATTATGTCACGCCCGATATCCCGCAGGCAAATCGGTCGTTCCCGCTAGGCGAGAATCACCGCGTCAGCGCTCCCGCGGAATATTTGCTTCGACCCATCCGGGCGTGATGCCGTACGAGCGTGAGCCACGTCCGTGCAAGGCCGTGGTTCATTGGCTGGCGATAAGAGTTCTAAACCACAGAGTCGCACAGATTATCCGAGTGCAGCGGAGTCATGAACTCATAGGCGATCGGTAACAAGTTCACTGAGTCGACAATATAGCGGAAGCATTGAATAACACAAGTTGAAGTAAAACAACTCTTTTATTGATATAAACAAGTGTTACAAGCGGCGTATAGCCGAGATTACAAGTCGCTCAAGCCTCTCTCTCTAAAACAGTAAAAGCGTGCCAAGTGGCTATAATTATGGAATGTGTATAGGCGAATGTTCAGGCAAGTTCCAATATTATGTCTTGTATATGTGCTTCAGTTCCGAATGCACCGTTGCTTCAGAATGATCTCCATACCTTAGCACGCACGAAGGAGCATCCGCACCGAACGGGGTTCTTTCGCACCCTACAAACGAACTGGTGGATTATCAGTACATTGAATGCACTGGTGGGGAGGCTACTCGCCCGCTCGACAAATCCAAACACGTAATATAGGTTCCATGCACCAACTATTAAGTTATCTTTCTAGTTGCCTTAGGATCAGTTTCATGCAAATATTGAATAGCCTAACTCGTGTGGCAATGCGACGTGTGACATAAGAGAAAATACGGCGAGACTTACCAACTTACCATTTGGCCTTTCCTGTCCATGGCAAACATTGTTAATTCAAGCACGGACAAGTATAAACATTCAGGGGCATAGCATATGCAAACACTAGAGTCGTTGTATCATGATCATTCAGGTATTCAGTTATTCATTGGATGCGATGCAATGACTCGCACGCGGATAGCCGCTAAGCGAGGATAACTTATCTATATGAACATTTGTCGCTGGCATAGCCATAAAGGATCATTTTTGTCTTGAACAAGGATGGTATGCAATGAAAGCACGTGAGGTGCTACACGCCATCATGTTCGCACGTGAGACTATCGTGAAGTTCTATCCGAATCGGATCGGTTCTAGTGCCCCAGAGACCACCCGTGGAACGAGATCCGAAGATCACCTTTTTTAAGTTGTCCGTGACATGCAGGTCAGGGTCCTTCCAAATCCATAACTTGATATGATAATCCATGATTCATGATCTGAATCGAGCATTTGCTCCACGAGCTGGGATTCATTCGTTACATGACGTGATTCTCGTTCAGATATAAACTTGATGTGATTATCATTCAGTTGCAACGTGACAGGATTCTCGTTCAGTATTTATTTGCCTTGATGCATACCCCTGGTTCGGGGATGCCTTAGCGATCTTACGGTCCCGGATACTTGCAGGTTCATTCAGGCACGGAACGACTACTTAGTAGTCTCCCGGGGTTTGGATGAAAATAAGGCAACATACAAAGCAGACAAGCATGCATTTGTATAACATAAATATTCACGTTAGCTCGGGACCAAAGGTAAGTCGAGGATTGAGATCGTAAGGGATTTCCCGAGCAACAAGTTCTAAGGTAGCATGCGAGGGTCTGAACATATATATAAGCAATATTTCATTTCCATGTTCTAGCATAAGCAATACAAGTTGGGATTATTCCCTTAGCTAGGTGCATTGGATTCTTATTAGCATGCAGGGGGTGATTCACCTAGCGACTAGCATGTATCATTCCATATTTTATGTGTGCTGGATAAGCAAAGACAAGTTCACCGTAGCCACCCACCTTAGCGATGATTCGGTCGAGCGATACGTCAAGCGAGCCTCTGAAAGCCTAAGCTGAAAACATGTAGGGACAAGTCTGGATATCCTTTGCCTCAAATGAGTATTCTCGCCTGAGCAAAGCAGGTCAGGATATTGCACTTTTGTCGATTGAATTAGCAGTCCGCTTGAGTGGAATGGGGTGTTACATATTAGAGAATACGTATGCAGCAGGCGGGACATCCATGTAATGGTCTGGTCCGGTAACTGTTTTCGTACAAGGTATGCTTGCCAACAAATCTCCAATAATTTCTTTGCCGAGTATCTGCCTATAGAAGGATAGACGAGACTCCAACTTCTCGTACAGCTCTTCCCTAACCTGTCTCCATCCTGCTTCAACTGAATAACCTAGATATCTTGCTAGTGCATGATATCCACAATGGCCATCCTTAGAAACATCAACAATAGACCAAATAAAATCTCGTATCTCAGATAAAAAATTTAGAATGTATAGACTATATGAATCAGAGAAGTTATCTAAACCCTCCGTCGTGACTGCATCGTTCGTTTTCTGTTTCTTCCCCCTTCGAATAGTAAGCTTACTCTTTTTCAGAAAAATACCACACTTTCGATAACCGACTTTGTCTCAACTTGCTCTAAATTGCGTTCAATATGTTCAAACAAGGATGAATCTCTTTTAGTTGACTCCATCTCCTTCTTTTTTGCTCTACTCATTCTTGAGTGTTGTCTTCCCTTAGGAGTTCGAACAACAGATGGCTCTTATAATCGAGTTGTTGTCGGGACTATAATTTCTTGAATTTTAACCTCAATAGATCTTCTCTCCGATTCTGATGCGACACACCACCTTGCGTGCAGGAGTTTCACTTGTGGCAAAGAAAAGAAATTATTGTGAACTTTCACTGTCGGCATTATCGACAGCTGTCTCCAACGTTGATCAACAACATCTATTGGAATAGGTATAGATTGATGACGATATTCATTAATCTCATATGCACAAGGAAGGCCGAGTGAATGTCGATATGAACAACCGTAAACCTCGGGATCATAACCAACCAACTTCGACCTACCAATCTCCTCAAATAATAAGCCCAAGGCCTTATAAAATACTACATGGATTAAACCATCCAAGAAGTGTTCATGCTTGTATTCATTCTTTGCAATATTGAGGCTCATCTCAAATGATGCTACAATCTCGTTCACCGTGAAAATAATCATCAAATGAATAGATTGCCAAACAGAGACAAAATTATCGACCGATGATCGTAGATATCTTTTTAAACTTGAGTGTGATCCTTCGACCCGGTTCGTAGTGATTGTGCCATAATGCTTCACCATGTTCGTCCATGCTAAGATGAATTATTCTTTATGTGGTTCTAGCCAAGTATCTTTGATATAAGATATGCATGTCGGATTACTCGTCTCCTACTTTTGTTTGAACATGTACCATACTGTGTCGTAGCTGTCTGTAGTACTTGCTCGTCATACAAGACTCCAATCACTGTAGAATTCTTTGAAGCAAAGCATGTCGATTTTACCGTCCACATTTTTAAATTTTCTCTTGCATTGAGCTTGGATATTTCAATTTATATGCCAAGTGCATAGTAGTCTATGCACATAAGGAAATACAATATCTATAGCATTTATCAGCGCATATTCTCTATCAGTAACAAAAACATAGGGCTCTTTGTATCCTGTATAAAGGGATTATAGTTTTTTCAACGCCCAAGTGTAATTCTCTACTGTCTCACTCTTCATAAAATAAAAAATGACTGAAAATGTTTTTTCCGTAGACGTAAATCCAACAACGTAAAAAAGAGGCATCTTGAACTTGTTTGTCTTATATGTACAATCAAGGGCCAACACGTCTGCGAAGGACCGATCCAAGTGTGTGCAATTAGGATGAGCCCAAAACAATGAAAGGAGTTCATCATTTTGTGGATGTCTTCTATGGTACTCCACGTAGTGATGCTCTTCAAGCAACTTCAATACTTGCTGCATCGCCATTCTTCCTTCATACTATTACATTTCGCTCTCGCCAAACTATTATAGATCGTCCTCATGGTTGACTTCTTCCCATCTTCTTTTTATCGCACGGCAGAATAAATTTGTTTCGGTGTAACTCCGGAAAGGAACAGTTCTTCAACCAACTTTCTCTCATCTTCCTTCAACCGTGCCACGTAAGCATGATCCGTAAATGTCTCTGGAATAGGATGATTGTGTATTCTATTATTAACTTCGATTATCCACTTCATATCTTCTACTTTTAAAATCAATACCTTAAATGGACAACCACATTTTCTCGTCCCAACGTTTTTCTTGGGGATTTTTTTTTCAACACCACCCTTTTTTTACGATGCTCCTTGAACACACCTCCTCTTTCGCAGCCCAACTCTACATATTTTTGGCCCGGCCAAGATCTGATGGATCTTGCAATGACAATGACAATGTTATGTCATCTTCCAACTTCTCTGCACCAATCTAATGCTTCTTCCTGGGATGCAAATTGAATATCCGTTGAGAATATATTCTCCGCATCAACCCTAATAGCAGGATGTACCACAACATCTATACGAGGTTGGTCCTATAATCAATATAAAATAATCTAAAATTTAATAACTTTAAATAATTGGCAATTCAAATAACTTACAGTCTTTAAGATTCAGGACTGTCACTATTTTGACAGTCCACTTAGTATATAGGACTGTCAAAATTTTGACAGTCCTATATTTATATAGGACTGCCGAATTATTGACAGTCCTATATTTATATAGGACTGTCGAATTTTATACAGTCCTTACACGATGACTGTCGAAATAGGGTTGTCATTTTACGTACCGTACGTGCTTTGGAATAACCGACATGTTCTTCGGAAGGACCGGAGTGCATATTTAATGAATTGCATGATCCAACTTCTTCATCGAAGATAATTTTATGCATCGCTCCTACAATAGTCAAATATAACTAAATATATTTGTGACAATCGCAAAACTTATTCATTGTATGTTGTCGAAGACATACCGAAAGAATATTCGTTGGACAATCACCAAAGCAAATTTTTCTTACACTTGAGACCACAACTATCAAATTCCAAAGTTAGGTTTAGATTTTTGGACTTAGAGAATGAGAGATTTCTTCATGTGAGGGTGAAAAACAAAGAGAGAAATAATTTTGACTTATATAGGTTGGTATGGGCTAGCCCTAAGTAACTTTGAGGAGTGGCAAACTTATAATTTTTGGAAAGTTTTCAATGGGCTAGCCCTAAGTAAATTGTGTAGTGCCCTTATCAACAGCCTTAGAAATGGACGATGGTCGTGTGTCTTATTTTAAGGTTCATTTTTGTAAAGTTTTTATTGTTGGACTATTATTTTCAGAAGAATATTGGTGTTCGAATATATTCTACATAAACAAATAGTTTTTGTCGAGTACAAAATAACGACTCTACGATCAATCATAAACCAAAATTTATGTCCCATGTCTTTCGCTTGCTATGATTACGATTAAAATATCTTTACATAAATATTTTCTATCTAATAAAAAAAATTCAATACTATAAATTATATTGTTATTCATGAAATTATTTATCTTGTTTTAATAACTATTACCAACCTTAATGATAATTTTCGTGTTAAGTTACGTATTTATCATTAGGATTACTATGGTACTCATACTATTAGTATTGTTATTGAGTGTTGTAAAAGTCGGGTTGGACGGCCGAATAGTCGGCACTCGGCTACCATTAACTCGATTAGGGGACTAGGCGCCAGAAAAATCGAGGAAGGTAATAATTGGTCCCAGTCGACCGACTCAGTTGGCCTAGTCGGCCGATTAGGCGTCGGTAAAAAAAATGGGTGAAGGATAAAGAAGAGAAGAAGAAAAGTTTCAGAAAGAAAAAAAAATGACTGACCTGATCCCCGCCGACCTTCATCCTCTCTGATTCCCGCAGACTGCCACCCCACCCAGCCGCCGGCTGTTTCCGCAGGTAAATTTTTTCCTTTCCTGCATTTTTTCTCTTTGCTTCATTTTTTTGCATTTTTTCTTTCCTGTTTTTTCTGTATTTCTTCTTTGTTGTTGCTGCTTTTTTTAGCTTACCCAGCCTTTCCAAGTCTCTTTGCTGCTTTTCGAATCTTCCAAAGTCTCTTTATTGCTACTGTTTTTTCAAAGCACAGGTTGGTAAGGAGTTTATAGTTTTGTGTCATGCTACACGTGAGCGGTGGGGGTAATAATAGGTTGCTAGTGATGACTGCATGTGACTTCTCCATGCCCTTTTGACAGCCTGTTAGTGATGACATGTTGCTAGTGTTAATTGTGTGCGTCAATGGTCACATGGGAGAGGTCTATGGGGCTATTAATTAATTAATTCAAGTAACTCAGGGTCAGGGATGCAGAGACTTTAGAGAACAAGCATTATATATATATATATGTATATATATATATATATGTATATATATATATATATATATATATGTATATATATATATATATATATATAATTAATTCGACTAGTATTCGAGATTATTATTAATTCCTAGTCCCCGTGAATCGACTAGCGGCTGACTAGCAATTTTTAAAATATTATTGTTATTATAATCTACTATAGGTTCATTATCAATATTATTTGTTAAAGTTTTCATACCAACTTATTTCTATTAAATATGTTTCTTGAAATACTAATTTTTTCAACTATTAGGCCTAATCAGATTTCCTAAAATGTCACTTGTATCTATCTTAGTTAACTAGATCCTTGGCAATACTCGAGTCTTCCCACAGCATTATTTTCAATACCACACACACATTTCACACTACCTTTTGCTACACCATACACAGATTTTCAAACATAATAGTAGGCCATCCCTATCAAGCCAAGCCATGCGTACTCTATATAGTAGTCTCCTTCCCAAAACCCTTCTTCTTTGGTGTAAGTCCTGCACAAAGCCACCAACTCCCCTACAAAGCTGCCAACTGACAAGCCATCCTCTCTGCTACTTCTCCTTCCTTATAAACATATTTTCTGTTGAGCAAAGGTCCACCAATCTCAACTATAAAACACCGTAAACCTATACTCACACCTACCTTCCTTATAAAGTTATGTCATTTTCTTACACAAGCAACTTCACTCCCACCCTTTAGTTCTCTCTCTGCATGACCCCACATGAGCAGTACAATATTGTTCACGAGCCCACATATCCCCTATCGACAACGTGATTCCTCTTAAAACTTTTTCAGCTTTTTCTTGCTTCTTA
Source organism: Iris macrosiphon (assembly GCA_036927795.1). NCBI lineage: Eukaryota > Viridiplantae > Streptophyta > Magnoliopsida > Asparagales > Iridaceae > Iris > Iris macrosiphon. Next base: position 69,309,385 of record JAYESA010000015.1, read on the forward strand.
TACTATACTTCTTTCGTACTTGTACTCATCTCCTTCACTTGCTTCTCCCCCTAACAAGTTTCCCTCCTGACAACCTTATTTCTCAATCTATCTCCCATACAGAAACTTTTCCTCCCTCTCAAACTACATCCTAACTCTCCAACTCTCTATTATTCACCTACAGCTTCACCCTTCATTTTTTTTTCTTTCTCCATAACAATAACTCACTCTCCCTCAAGCCTTATATATCCCCACTTCGTCTCTCCCACTCTAACCATGCTACTCCTCAGCTCATATTTATCTTCATCCACACAGCCACTCCGCTCCACCGTGCTGCCCCCCCGGGACTTCTCAACGGAGATGCCGAGTTCCGTCGATGTTACATCACCCTGTGTCTGTAGCGCAGACCGTGCCATCGCTTCCTGCGGCTCTAACCTAGTCGTGCAAACCCGCTACCTCCTCCTTCCTCACAAATTTACCTTCTTCTTCATGCTCTCCGCGTAACAACACGTCATTACGATAATCTATCTTCTGCACCAACTCCAAACACCACCACCACATATCTCTATACCATTCCCACCATGGTTACCAATCGTCGGATCCCATCAACACCATCACCTCCACTGTCTTCAACCGATTGTCCCATCCTACCTTTCCTTTTTTGATAATTGATCAAACCCATCAGTCACTTCTTACACCAAGAAATTGAAGACTCAACAACTTTCCGACGTGCTTGTCCCCGTCGTGAACCCGACCTCGACTAGTGAAGCACGCTCCCTTAGCCACCGCATTCCAACGCCGAACGTCGGTAACACACCGTCGTGACGCGACAATCATCCTCAAATGCCTGGCCATCAGTACCCCTGCTATAGTCCCTCACAACCTCGAGCCAACAGGACCACCCAAACCTCATCGAACCTCTTCATGTCCGTCCCAACTGCTTGCATGAGCTCTTGCAATCATCCACAACACCCTCGAGACCATCGAAGACTTTCGTACACCTCTGTCACCACCTCCATTCTGGCCCTGCGGGACCAGCCAACATGTTCCTCCTCATCTCGCTCACACAAAAAAGAAGATGAAACAACAGCAACGATAAAAACAACAAGCGACGGTCATTTCCATCGAAGAAGCCGCCTTAACATCATAATGGTTCCTTTTTAGCTTTATAACCAAGGTAAAATTCCTATTTAGCCCCCTTATGTTATATGTTATGCATAATTATATAAATGCATACATGTATAAGAATTATATATAGATTAAATTAAACGCAAATATGCTAAGTATATCTTATCTATAGCCGTTATTATGTTAAAGTAGAGTATATTTCATATGAGCATAAATAGATATAGATGGCCCCTCATATATATAATATATGTTACCAATAGCTGTTAAGTATATATATATATATATATATATATATATATATATATATATATATATATATATATATATATATATATATATATATATATATATATATATATATATATATATATGTCATTTCCATCGGGTTGGGAACTAAGTTTCCAAGGGTAGATTCGAATTATGCACATCCCCACGGGAGCCCCCATCGTAACCAACAGGCCACGACCCCATGGACTATACACACACACACAATTACTATGTATACATATTTTATGTTAGATAAGTTTATTCATATATACCTGTAAATTATGTATCTATCGTATGCATGTATTTTTAGTTTTATTTATGTAAATATAAATTATATCTAACTGATAGTATAACTATATATGAGTTTATAAATAGGCACAATATACGTCTATTTGAATATGTCTAAGTATAGGTAAGTTATATTTTTTTTTACTTATATATATATATAACATATTTAGTGTTTACGTAAATTTTACACAAAAGTAGTAAGTGTGTGTGTATATATATATATATGTGTGTGTGTGTGTGTGTGTGTGTGTGTGTGTGTGTGTTTGTGTTTGTGTTTATATTATAAAATGAAACATATGTTTTATTTATGAACACGCGTAATGATATTTATAAAGGTTATTTATATACGTATGAATATTTTTATATATGACTAATGGTATTCATATAGTTATATGTAATTATATGGATTTAGCTATTCATTCCTATATAGTTATTATATTTAAAAATATATGACTATTTTCTTTACGTATGCTTATATACAAGTGATTATATATATACATACATTTCACATAAGAGGTTATTTTCTATATTAGTACAAAAATAATATACGAAGACCCCTTATCACGATCCATACCTGGTGAAGGGGAACGAGTACGTGGGTACGTCCAGCCTACGTCGCAACATCGGCTGTAGAACGTTGTCTAGGTCATTAATAACTATCTAACTATCTCACACAATAATAGATATAACATGTCAATGATATCTCAACTCCAAAATGGAGGACAATGTGATAATAATGATAAATAATATCCAGTCACAAATCTAAAGTATGATAAGATATCAAAGAAGTCTAACATACTACAAAGTTTAAATATCAACAACATCCAAACTCAATAATAGCAACAAAGTCTCAATGTATAAGCAGAGTACAAATCTGGTACTAGAATGCTAATGAAAACTAACTAGGATAACTAATAATTTTGGCTTGACCTCCCGACAATCACTCCTGAGCTACTTGGTCCAAGGCTACACCACCAACCTCTTGTGGTCCGTAATATGTCGGACACCAATCCTCCAAGTCCTTTAAAAAATATTATCCAGTCAGAATTGGAGCGAAGTACAATCCAATAGCAGTCCCAATTAATTGATAAAGACTATAAAAAGTTATAGTAAAGTAATACATGATGAGCATAAAAAAAAGAGAAGGAATAAAATAGAGCAACAGCTAAATAAAGAACAATGAAAAGTATATATGGCGAACAAGAGAGTATGGCAATAAAGACAATAGATAAGCAAAACTAAATCTAAGATAGATATGATGTGTGTCCAGCAAGTATAATGTAAACCAGCAAGAATGTACTAAACTAGTGTGATTTGAAATACCGATTTTGATATGTAAACGGCTAGGGGATAATACGACTCATCGCACGTAAGGTGTGAGACTACTATCATTCCAGATTAGACTAGAATAAGGTGATTCCAGATTTTTGAGAATATTTTCATGTCTACTCGAGTATTTCCTCATCCGACTAGTATAAATGAATCCAAGTCCCGATACGCAAATCAAGTACTAGGCCAGCCAGATTAAAGTAAGTGATGCCAGTAAGTGAGTCATGATGTGATGCCAATAAAAGAGTCATAAAGTAGAGGCCAGACCAGTATGATGCACATATCGCAAGAGAGTGAATCCAGATAATACTAATCTGTATATACATAGTGTCAAGAAATCAGGTAAAATAATACTATAAATAAAAATTATAGTAATTATCAAATAATAAAAACTATCAGAGAATGTACTCGCCTGAGGTCCTGAGCAAATGAAGTGACTCGATGTCCAAATTGGTGTCACACTGACCTATATATGAATTGCCATATGAGTTGGTGTATTGGAATGATAAATAAACTAAAATGAGTAAAAAAAATAATTTCTAGGCCATTTCTAGGTCATACTAGTCAAACTAGGCCAAACTAGGTATTTATATTGGTTTTAGGTCCATACCTAGCTTCTAAGTTGATTACAAGGCCATACTAGCTAGTACTAGGCAATACTAGGTTGTACCTAGGTTTCTAGGTCAATACCTTAAGTATTTAACTATATTAGGTATTAGACACTTGGTAATATATATACTCATATACATATTGGTATCACAAGTATCTTAGTTATAGATCAATATCTTACTTATTACCTTACAATACCTTAATAATACTTTATTTCTATGATCAATACCTTGGCTTTGAGCCAAACCTTATCTCGTACCTCAATACCTACCCCGTACCATGGTATCTTAGCTCGTATCATAGTATAAACTCATTACATATATCTCAACTCATACCTTAACTACTACACACAACTTAATATCTTAACTAGTATCCAATCTCTAATTCTAATACCCTACTCCTAATATCTATACCCAAACTAATACTAACCATATCTATATAATATTTATCCATAATACTAATTCTTATAACTTGACTTCACTCTTGATACCTCCTACCTCAACTCCTATCTCTAGCACTGCACTGACCCTCATATACAACTCTACCTTGGTATCCCATCTAAGATACCCATACACTACCTCTGATACCAACACTCCACTGATCTTAGTATCAATATTGATCCCCCTCACATCTGCAGTCATTCGTATATGTTTCCAGCATATTTTACACTGGCTCAAGACTACACACACTAAGCTATATGTTGCACTCTCTCTTACCACTGCAATATCCTACATTATCACTTCAACTAGGCCCCCGACTTGCTGCACATAATTCTCTTTTACCTAATTGCCTTACCTGAATTCCCTTCCCTCTACTCAATACTTTATACCCAATTACCTAGTATTATAGTTCTAACACACTTGTATCTTGACCCCTCTACTAATATCACAACACTCTTTGGTATACACCTACATAGATTTGATACACTCAAATTGTGCCAATACCCCAAACCTAGTATTATAGCATTTACCTACACCTAAATCCATTGTTGCCCTTGGCAGTTTCCTCGATGCATTATAAATTATGCATACGAACGGTACACTTGGTAACACACATGAACCTATATGCAACATATTCCCATTATCCCTGAAACCTAGATACCTGACACTAGTTTACTCTAGGTTTTCCCCTAACACTTACACCGATATCACTCCTACAAATAGACACTGGAACACTTAGGTAGATACACTGACACACACTCACTGGTGAATACTTTAACCAAACTCATATGTCTATGCTCATACACACATTAACCAACACTGATACTCTACTGATATACCACAGCACTGAACTCACCAACATCCCCCAGCACCTGCACCTAAACCTAAGGACTTGAGCTCCCACAACTGCTGTTGTTCACTTATACTTAGTGCTACTGCATATACGCTAAACACTGACACAACTCGAGCTCCAAGCCACAACACACACCCTCTATAATACAACCACACTCATGCACACCTCACACACCAATTGTTAACCAGTCCAGTCACCATATTTCTCCTCCATTTCTACCACGATAACCAATGGCACACACACTCCCTCATGAACATATCACTACACTCTCACATGGATTTCCCAATTCTCCCAGGCTATGAATCATACTATAAAATGACTAAGGAAACATTCCTTCAAACACCTAATGGCCCAAACTCGAACTTTTCTGAATTTTGCCACAAAAGTCAATGTAACTTCCAAAAGAAAGCATATTATGACATAATTCTTCTTCCTATAGGTAGTCCTCAGCCATGGGAGAGTTCCTATAGGTTCAATACATCAATTAGAATATAAATTGATAGAGAAATATAAGTTTTACCTATTGGAAGATAAATTCACAATGTATCATCACCAAATGGACACAAATGAAGGTTGGACACAATCCTCAAGCCAATGCTTACCTCCTCAAGTGCTCCTCTAGCAATGACAAGCTCCTTAGCCTCCTTGGAATAGAAATAAAAGGGATGAGATTTAGAAATGGGTGGATTATGATTTGCTTCCAAATTTGGGGATGATTTAATTAGAAAAGCAAATTGAGGCTATTAATGAATAAAGAGGCTTATATAGCCTCCTAATAGGGTTAGGTTGAGGAATATTTGAATTGACTCAAAGGCCCTTCTCATTCTCTCATAAATAGGATCAACTAATCATATAGAAGTAATATTATATTCTTGAGTCTAAATAGGTTTAATAGACTTAATCTAGTCATGGATAACTAATGACTCAAGTCAAATAGTTTAAACTCAATAACTAACTCATTCTCCTAAACTAATGAGTCAAATCATGACTAACTATTTAATTGAATCAATGAGTCAAGTCAAGTCTAGTTGGGTCCTCTTAGGTTCACTAACATCTATTCTAACTAATAGGCTAGTCTACTAATCAATAAATAATATAGATATAACAATTATTCACCAAAATTTAAATAATACAAAAATGACAAAAAATATTCCTCTCCCAGAATTATGTAGTTACACCCCTACATCTATATTTAAATAAGTTTACAGTACCTATCTTATTACTGGTTTTATACAAATATTGTATATGTATTATTATAACAGACATATTAACTCCCGAATATGTATATAAGAGCTTAATGAAAGAAACTATTTTAAAGAATCAAACCTAATTAGGATCGTGTTTATTGTATGTATATATAAGGGATGATAAGTTTATATTTCCTAAATAAACCTAATAAGTACTTGTTTAGACATGAGTGGATATGTGATTATTGGTTGTATATCTTGGGCTCTGGAAGATTTTTTGAGGACGATAGCAACATTAGGTCATGCCTAGGCCTGTATAGGACTTTTGGTATCGCATTCTACGCAATGATGGACGAACCCCAAGCAAGTATACAATGCCAACTTAACTTACTGTATTTACCTGTTCAACTTAATTCATGTTTCAAATTTTTGGTCTTATTATATGATATTACTTGTTGTCACATATTAGACTGGTTATACGGATCGTGATAGACTTGTTAGGCTATATTGTCAGACTGGACGTATTGTGGAATTGATACAAACAGTATCATGGGAATTAAGGATGATAATTAGTAGGCGTATGTAACACGCCCCAGTCCCAAAATATGTAGGACTAGGAATACGCAACATGCCAGCCGTATGTATACGAAAACTCTAATATGTTAGAAGATAGTAACACATACGTACGATGTACATGAATATCAAATTCATAAGTGATAATATACTGTCAACATAAGTCACACCCAAATCTATATCTCATCCACATCATAAATAAAGAAATAAGAATTAAATAACTGAATCTCAAGTATGAAGTATCAAAGAATGATAGTCGGGTGGAACCAAATCCACTGCCAATCGACTATACTAAAAACTAAATGAGAGAAGAGATCAAACTCTGATATAAGATAAATATCAATAAAGAAAATAGCAACTAGAATATCCATCAGCTGCAATGAATCAGGGGTACTCTGAAGGTAAGACCTCCTCAGTCTGGTATGAAGCATCAGGTCCGGGTCCGTACTCCTGTGGATAGTCCTGCCATGTCTATACTTGGAAAGGGACCATGTCCTTAGAAAGACATAACAAGATACATAGAAGCATGCCAATAAAGTACTGAAAATAAACATCCAAAAAGGGTCGCCTAACCATCTATGTGAATGCACTTTGAGAACAACTTTCCAACACGTAGGCTATCTGGCCAAAATGAGATTGGCATGATTTTCTCGGAGAATCAGGGGCCTATAAAACATGACGTCTTTTGAACGCCAGAGGCCGCCTGATAATAATAATATAGGGGTCATCATGACCGCGCATCTCCGACAGAGCGTACGGGTTACACAAAAAAAGTGCAAAGGAGCCCAAATACCTTACTTGTTGTCCTTCCCACCCTATGCTCTAAGCATGTCATATCCATGACACGATGATACCTCTAATAACTGTCAAGTCTTCTAACATATCTCTATTAACAGTTATTTTATATCGTACGTCCCATACATACTGATAATCAGTCAATACGTAAGTCCGTGATCTATATGAGACTCACGACTCGTGTAAGAAATATGTCATGGCCAAATGAAACGTAAGAATGCTTCATGATAATGGGGTGGTCTCGTAAAACTAGGTTAACATACATAATATATAATAAAGACAAAATACGACGCCACCGTCGTTGAACCAAGTTATTCTTAGACGCGCAGTTTATATAGCAGTTAAAATATATGAACTAAATAACAGAAATAAAATATATGCACCATATGGAATGTAGACCACAGTACAATGGCAAGATATACTTGCCTGGCAAGCAATTTGCGTAGTGTAAGCGTCCAAACGTTAAGTACACAGGATCAAAAACTATGGCCTCTGAATAAAAATCTCCGGATACTGAAATAAACATCACCAACATTCCCGAAATTAGCGAGATAGCTTGAAAATACTACCCTTTCGTCCAATTTGGACACAGAGACAAAATAGTAATTTTGGGTCAAGCGGGGTCCACATGTGGTCTATTTTGCACCAAAATGCGTGCCAGAGGTAAAGATCTCTAAATGGGACAAATTATAGGTCAAATAAATTCTAAACATTAATAAAAACTCAACGGTATATCCAATTTTGGATTCCGGTGAGCCGAACACAAATTCGCCCTTAAAGTCAAACCATAGGGCCCCACAAATAGGCAGCTTGGTCAACTGTCTTAGAATCACGTAAAACTTGGGTCACAGGACCAGCGTGATACCACAAATCTAATGGCGCAAGTTTTGTCGTATTCCGACGAGCGTACACAAAATGGTATGGTATTTTATAAAAATCGCGATACGGTGACTTTTTACGGATACGGGTTTATTCTGACGCGCACACACGTCCGAATCAGTTTTCACGAAAGCCCACACGTCAGGACATATCATGCACGCCTTTCGGTGTAATTGGTACGCGACGAGGCAGTCCCGTTTAGGGGGGGCGCTCTCCGTTTCATAAATTCTAATATTTTAAAAATAAGTTTTTCTCAGTTTTTAACCTAATTTATCTCTGATTCTAACACAAAATAAAAATAAACTAATAAGCAGGGAATGATCTTGGTTAAATAGACTTCACATAGCAAAAAGTAGATTTCAATTTGGATGTCTATAGTGGAAGATATCAGTCTCTAAGCATAGGTCATTGAAACAGTTCATAACAGTTTAAAATATATAATTTTCTCTCAACTTGGCTTCGATTTTTAACCTAGTGTTTAATGTTGTTTGATGGAAACTAATTAACAGGGTTAAGAGAGGGATAGATTGTGATCATACCGGTGAAGACGAATCTGAAAATGATCGAGAGACAAGACAGAAAATAATGCGTAAAGTAGAGGTCGTCGCTGCCAGTATCTGCGGCGGTTGCTGTCGCGATCGCGCGGGCGTTCTCCGGTGGCGGTGCGAAGGCCCAGGCGTCTCTCCGGCGGCGCGGGATTGGGGGTGTGGATGTCAGATGATTATGTTAGGGTTAGGGTTTCGAATAAGGGGGTATATATATAGGCGGAGTGGGGGTTGGAGATGAGAAGGGAGGGTCGCGGGTCGCTTGGCCGCTGGCGGGTTGGGTTAGCAGGTGCTGCGGGTTAGCTTAGGGCTTAGGCTTAAGGAGTTAAGGATTAGGCTTAAGGTTTAGGGTTTAGTTAAGGGCTTTAATAATTTTCTTTTTCTTTTCTTTTTTTTTACCTAATGCTATATATATATATATATATATATATATATATATATATATATATATATATATATATATATATATATATATATATATATATATATATATATATATATATATATATAGTATAAAAAATCCAAAAAAATATTAGTATATTCAAAAAATCCAACACCCTTCTACCTGGGTTCCTAAAATAAAATAAGATAAAAAAATAATAGTTTTGTTCACCAATAATAGATGTGTATTATCTAGGTAATTAAATCAATAAATTTTATTTTCTAATTAACTAAGAAATAATATAATTAATTTCAATAATTAATTAAATAAATATAATATTTAAATTTGGGGGTTTTACATTCTACCCAACTTATAAAAATTTTGTTCTCAAAATTAAAACTAAGCCATGATTAGAAAATCAAGGATGATGTATGGTAGAAATGAACAAAGTAAATTCATACATTGATCTACGAACAGATACGAAAAACGTTTGAGCATGTCATACTCGCGCTCCTAAGTGGATTCTCCTGGCACGCAATGCCTCCATGCTACGCGGACCAAGGGAATAGACTAGTCCCTCAATACTTTCTCTCGACGATCAAGGATCCCCACGGGTTGCTCTTGGTATGTCAAGCTTGGCCCAATGGTGATCTCAGAGTGGTTGAGAACATGACTACTATCTGCCATATATCGTCTAAGTTGCGACACGTGGAATACATCATGTACTCCCTCAAGTGAAGGTGGTAGTGCAAGTCGATATGCCACTTCTCCCACTCGCTCTAGCACGTTAAATGATCCAATATACCTTGGGCTCAACTTGCCACGCCGTCCGAACCGAATAGTGCCTCTAGTAGGTGATATCCTCAAGAAGACATGATCGCCTTCTTTAAACTCCAAGGGATGACGGTGAAAGCCTGCCCACTGCTTCTGCCTGTCTTGCGCTGCTCGCAAGTGCCCTTGTATCTTCTTTACGGTCTATACGGTATTGACTACCAACTCTGGAGCCATCTGAATGCTCGCTTGATAGCTATTGTTGTAAGAAAACTCCACAAGATGTAGGTGGCCCTCCCATGATCCTCCAAAATCTAACATATAAGCCCTCAACATATCCTCCAGTGTCTGAATAGTACGTTCGGACTGCCCATTTGTCTGCGGGTGATAAGATGTACTGAACTTCAGACGAGTCCTAAGACTCTCCTGCATGATTCTCCAAAAGTGAGATATGAAACGTGAATCCCTATCTGACATAATACTGATCGGAATGCCGTACAACCTCACGATTTGTCTCATGTATAAGTCAGCCAAAGCTTCTGTAGACTGGCCAACTCTAAAAGGCAAGAAATATGCGGACTTGGTGAGTCGATCCACTATTAGCCATACATCATCTCGCCCACTTGGACTCTTCGAAAAACCCGTGACGAAGTCCATAGTTGTCACGACCCGCACCCGGTATAGGGGTACGAGAGCGTGGGTACGTCCAGCCTACGCCGCAGCATCGGCGGTAGAACGTTGTCTAGGTCATGTAACTATCTAATCAATCTCACATGAATATCCAACTCCATAAGGAGACGTGGATATCACAAAATAATGCTGGAAATACTCAATCACATAAACTAAAGCACGATGAGATATCAAGGCAAGCAAAGAAATACAAGATAAGTCTAACGACAAAAATAGCCATATCTGCAATCAGTAACATCCAATCCCCAAGTGTGTCGGAAACAAGTCCACTAAGGTCACAGTCTGGAAAATATATCCAGTCAGGATTGGAACGAAATATACCTCTAACAGCAGTTCCACATATATTGATAAAAATCTATAGCACAGTGTAAAGAAATACAAGACATAGGAATACTGGCAATAAGAAATACTGACGAGCATGGATGTACTGGAAATAGAAATACTGGAATAAATAGAATACTGGAGCATGACATCATTAATGTACATCTAGCAATGAAATAGAAATACAGGTACACGCAAGAACAATGAACTGGTATATAAGTGTGTACAAGAATAGTAACTAGAACATATGGGGATGCTAGATCAATACACTAAATATACATGTCAAGAATCATCTAACTAAGTGTGTGAAATATCAGCATATCATATGATCGGCTTGGGACTGACGAAACTCATTACATTGGTTAGCGATAATCCCAGAGGTCAGGCTAATCCATCCGGATAGCTATGATGCGAGTAATAGTCAGGCTAACCATATGTTACAGTGATGAAGCATGTAATGGTAAGGCTGCACCGACGTGAGGCATGGGTGAGCTATGATGCATGTAAGATTGGGTATGATCACATAAGCTACTAATATTTCTCTATTTTCCTCCAGCTAGCACGATGGATTCCCGATCATGACTCCTCATGACAGGTCTCAATGATACCAATTCGTGTAAAGAACAGTGTCAGAGTCATGTATGCTATACAACAAGAGTTATAGAAATAATCAACATAAGGGAAACTGTCAGAGAATATACTCGCCTTGGGTCCTTAGCTGGTAATATCAATGTCCTGTTCCAGAGTATCGTCTGGATGATCCAACCATCCTATAGACATATCATAAAATAATACAACACTGCATCAGATGCTACACTAACACATAATCAAAAAATACATCAAACTCAGGGGCTATGCCAGGTAGGGCACTAGTCAACTAGGGTCAAGTGCGTCAAGTTGTACGGACGTCTCGTTTGTGATTGCTGTGCAATCCGACAGTCGGTGGTACGGGTCTTGCCAGTACGTCAGTGTACGCGTGGCAGACAGCTAACAGTTCACAGGGTCATAGGTCCATGTAAATACGGGGTATCCGTAATTACACTTGTGTTGCCTAGTACCTATATATATATACATATTATACACATAATATATACCAATTCAATACGTACATAATATATATATAAGTGTATATCAATAATTTCATACAAAATAGGTATAAGTGTATATATAATATATATACATATTTATATTTAAAATACACATACCATATAATATATATATATATATATATATATATATATATATATATATATATATATATATATATATATATATATATATATATATATATATATATATATCAAATAATACATATACTATATGCAGATATATATACATACCAAAATACGTATATATATATATATATATATATATATATATATATATATATATATATATATATATATATATATATATATATATATATATATATATATATATATATATATATATATATATATATATATATATATATATATATATATATTACATATGTCATATATATATATATATATATATATATATACTAAAACAATATTTACATATGTCATATATATATATATATATATATATATATATATATATATATATATATATATATATATATATATATATATATATATATATACAGATATATTAATATACATACATGAATACGTATATATAAAATAAAGAAATACATGATATATTTATATGTATATATATCTATATATATATACATATACGTGTATAAATACGAACATATGTACACACATACACATACACATATACGCACCTACGCATATACGCATATACACACACATATACATACATGTATATATATGAATATATATACACGTATACATATATACTATACATACTTATATATATATTAAACTATATACCAAAGAAGGAGGGAAGAGGGAAGCTCACCGGGGTGGTGGTTTGGGTGCAGCCGGAGGCCGCCGGGGATGCAGCTGAGGGTGTCGGGGAGGACAGCCGCCGGAGGGGAGCTCGGCTTGCTGGCAGTGGTGGTGGTTTATGATGATGATGGTGGTGGTAGTATGTGGGTGAGAACAGGGAGAAGCTCGGCTGAGCTTGGCCGGAGTTGAGGAGCTCGGCTGACTGATGAAGATGGTGGTGGTGCGGGTTGGTTCAGGTGGTTGCGCCGGAGTCGAATCAGCGGCCGGATGAACGTCGGGGAAGGAGAACAGCCGGGTGATGGAAGCTGATGACGTTGGTAGTGTGATTCCCGTGGCCGAAGAGGAAGGGCCTGTGCAGGGAAGAGGAGATGCGGGTTGCAGCGGGTGGTCGAGAATATGGGTGGTGGTGATAGGTGACGGAGGTGCTCGGGGAAGAGCTGGCCGGAGTTGGGCGAGCTCAGCCGGGTGGAGAAGAGCAGAGGGAGAGGGAATGTAGGGAAGTCGAGGGGATCGACTGAGGGTGGCGGTGAGGTCCGTGGTGGTGGCCGGGGATTACAGGCTGGAGAGGGGAGGATCTCGTCGGGAAACGAAGACGAGGGTGGTGGTTCGATGAATGGGTGGTTCGAGGGGGTGGAGTCGGTGGCGTTCGGCCGAAGAAAATGGAGGCTGGAGGGAACGAAGGGAGTGGAGTGGAGAGCCGGCGGGTGGAGCTCGACGCCGGAGTTGGAGTGATGCACGGAGGAGAAAGGAGTGATGGCTGGTGATGGAGAACGGTTGGCCGCCGGACTGAGGGAGTGGCCGGATCGGAGTACAGCGCCGGAGTAAAGCTGAACAGTGGTGGTCGGGGACTCGATGCCGGGACAGCATAGGTCGGAGTACGGGATTGGGCTGGTGAACAGTGAACAGTGGGTATTTGATTATCCCCCCCCCCTTTTATATTTTAAAAAGGGAAAAAGAAGAAGAAGAAGAAGAAGAAGAAGAAGAAGAAGAAGGAGGAGGAGGAGGGAGAAAAAGAAGAAGAAGAAAGGAAAAATAAAGAAATAGGGAGCTACGGTTGGGTGTGGGGGCTAGCCTAGGTTTTGGGGATTTAGGGTTTTCCTTGGGAAGAGGGGATGATGGGACATTAAATAGGGAGAGGGATGAGGTTTATGTAAGGGGTTGTGTGGTGGAGATGGCTCCATTTTAATTGGATGGCCACGATTCATCATGGAGAAAAATGCAATAAAAGGAGGAGAGAGAGAGGTTGGGTTGACTAGTCAAAGCTAGGGGGTTGGTTTTCTTTATTTGGGGTAAACCAATAGGGTATTGACACCTAATGCAATATTTACAAATTAGCCCCCTTAAATTTGGATATTTGCACAGACACATGAAATGATAAAAATTTGGCGGGCGATTCGGTTTTTGGCGTTTTGTAGAGTGAGGGGGTGTTGTGTGCTTAGTATGGGCTTAATTAGTGGGGCATTAGATTAGGTCGGGTTAAACGAGATCAGACAAAAATGGTATCCTCAAATTAATTAAAAATAAATGCAAGTTGTGTTCTAAAATTAATTAGGAGTACATGGGGCCAAAATTAGGTCGGGTCACAAATACCATTAGTGAAGAAGACCCAGAACAAAATATTACCCTAATTTGGGTTACACGGTAAATGGGTCAAGATTGCCTCCAATTTCGATTGGAACGCACATTGATACAAAGTTAGAATTTATTTAGAAATTAAATAAACGTCCGCGACGAATATTGTGCGGCTAAAATAAAGTACAAGAGAGCATAATTATGAATAACAAAAATGGCAGAAAGGAAGGCAGGCATGTCCAGGACAAGGTTGTAAAATTTGTTGGAAGGCGAAAGCTAGGGTAGCGCTCCAAATGTCGAAGCAACGACAAGGTGCATCGATTAAATAAATCACGGTAATTAATTACGGCCTCCAGTAATTAAATTCTAAATAAAACGATTAAATACATAATCCCCATAATTCTGTCAGGTGTTCGTCTAATGGGCTTCTAGGTCAAGTCTACCAGCTCAAACATTAATGAACACTGTAATTATTTAAATACACACCTCATGCAATTATTAAATTTAAATACAATATCGAGAAATCATTTAATATAAATACCATAATATTAGTAATTTATAAAAAGTCGAAAATACCCCTATTTTCAGAATGTGGTAGTGACAAGTCTACCCTCCTTAAAAGAATTTCGTCCTCAAAATTTAAAATCCTCATAGTAGCATTTACTCTTCATATTATATTCCATCAAAATTAAAAAAAAACCCACATAATCAATCCACATTGCCATTTCAATCTTTTTCAAAAATTCTGAAATTATTGGATTCCTGAAAATCTCCAAATTTAATCCTCGAATTCCATTCGTATCATAATCTCCTCCGAATCTGATGTTAGTAATTAAAACCCAAAATTTGATATCTAATCCTCTAATTTAATCCAACCAATGCACATTTATAAATTAAGAATTTCCATCTAAAATACTAATCCATGAATCCAATAAAATTTAAAAATCTCGTCCAAAAAGTTTGTGTTTAAACACTAACCCATTTATCATCTTACTCCTTAATTTTAAGCAAATCACTAGATACAATTTTTTTTTTACCATCCAATCCTTTGATCGAAAATCCAGTCCTTGCACGTTTATAAAAATTAAAATCTTATCCCAAAATTCGAATTCAACACTAATCCATTAGTGATTTAAATCCTCGATTCCTTTTTCCTCACAATACTCAAATAATATAATACTCGCAAAATCCTCAATTAATATTTTCAATTAAATCTATATCTTGCAGTCAAATAAATACAATAATAGTCTTCTTAATTTTCTCAAAATTTTAATGATAAATATATCATAATCAATAATCATCAATCTTACCATATTAAATTCTTTACCTATCATTTAAATTAATGTTTATCCTCGAATTTTAATGATAATTTAATCACATCTCAATCCTGATAAAATTACTGATTCATCAACTCTGCCATATTAAATCCTTAACTTTTTATGCTTTCTTCCAAAATTTTAGCATCTCGTTTCTCTTGTCAAGTCATAACCTCTTCATAATCTACTATGGTCAAACCCCAATAATCATGGTCTAAGAAAATTCTACCTTCAGCCGTGCAATCTAAGAAAATATGTACGGTCATGTATCTTTCGTCATGGTATTGCAGTCTCTGTCAGAGTGTACTACTAACTACATTCTAACAAAAAAATCATGAATACAAGCTACGGTACTAGGGAATCAATCAATCAGAAGACGAAAACAAACATGAGGAAAGAAAAAAAGGAACCTGCTAACATATTTCTTGCAGTATCTTCTATCTCTAACATACACTTAACTCTGGCACATTCACTAACTAATTCCTATTCCTGTACACTGATATCCATATCAACTAATCATTAGTCCACAAGACATTCATGAATACATCCTCATTGCATATACCTATCTATTGATACCTAAATCTGATACCAAGAATCTCTAATATAACCATGGTTCGATAATGCATCCAAGTTTGATACCTCTATCTCTTTAGTACCATACTCTCTGCCAGTTCCCGTTCCTACTACAATTGCTCATATTAGTTGTTCTAATCACTCAAGTGCACACCAAGTGTAACACACCATACTAAGTACTATTCTCCCTAATACAACTCTAGATGGACACCCAAGTCTGTTTGTAGTGCTTTCTCAATCATGCTCAAGTCAACAGATTCTTACACATGTATATCATCTACTCATACACTAATATATATATATATATATATCTTATCCACCATAAAATTTTATCCTCATAATAAAATCATCAAAATTTAACTTTTTGAACAATTTAAAATAAAAAGTGTATACTTTCCTCAAGGGTCAATTATTCAATATTGAAATTAAATTTTAATCACTTCTAAAATCTTTATAGCCTTGACCATGTTTATTAAATCAAATTTGAATCCTCAATATTTTAACAACGTAAAATCTTAACTCCTTAAAATTCTCATAATTTTAATTCATTTCCACTCTTGAAACGATAAGAATTAAATCCACAAGTACACATATAAATACTTACAGTCTCTAATACTCAAAGTGCACTCAAATACACCCATTGTCTACAACTCTCAACTGTGTACTGAAATTTGTACTGCCCGGAATACTTGCACTATTACTTCCAAATGATCAAAATTATCATCACACATATTTTCTCCAATGAGTTTCTATCTATATTAACTGATATGCTAATTTAATATTATCATACAAGGTACTTACTATTAGCACCTTGCTCAACTAATCCTTGATATAGAATCATTAGTACCCTTGGTATGATAACACTAGCTTCATTATTGGATCATCTCATCAAACTTATCAGAACTCACGATTACTTGCACCTTCTATAACACCCATGTTTCACTTTACTCTCATGGGCAAGTATATGGTTCCATATCTCGATTTATATATATGTATCTTCTCTTAAATCTTTTACAGCCTGTTACACTAGTCTGTGATACACTTCATACCTTGCATGATCCATCTTGATATATTTTTCTACCCATGGCACACTATTGGGATTTTCTAATACTCATACTTAGCATAATGCATTCTTATTCTCTCACACTTTCTTATACACTTATGGGTATCCTCCTACTATGGCACACTCATTAATTTCCTTTATGCATATGCACTTCTTTACTCTTGACACACCTAAGTATCACCCATTAAATTGAACGTCATGCTCCATTAATCCTTAACACAATTTTCTTGATACTTAATTATTTACATAGATCACTCAATTACATAATCATGATTATCCAGAACGGATATGCTGGCTCTGATACTAACTCTTGGAACCATCACTGATACTCTTTTCTCTTTCTTCTACTAATAGTACCAATATTAACCATAATAACACAATTATAGAACTATTGCTACGAGGTACTATGCTATGGGTTAACTCTAGATTGATTCCTACTGCTCACATGTCTAACTAAGAAGCACTTACAACTAACAAGTCACACTCAGTCAACACTGACACAAGACACAGACAAAATTGCAAGTCACTAATTATCATACTAACAAGGAATCCTCAAGGAAAAGAAGCTCAAAAAGGAACTGGATTGAGGACTAAAGGTATTCCTACTGCTAGCAAACAAAAGGACGATGGAATAAAGTCCTGTAATAACAAAAATAGATAAGTGTTGAGATGATACTTTAAGAACCAATTTAAGATACAACCTGATATTCATACACGTCTGTCCGAAATTATGACACTCAGAATCTTCGCCACACCAGTAAGCATAGGTGCGATAGACGACAGGTTTCGTAACTAAAGTATGCAACCCTATAATCACGTCATCTAGAATCTTCGCCACGCCAACCGGTATGGCTGCGAGGGACTCTAAGTTCCATAACTACAGTATGCACATCCAAGTCTGGTTCCTACGTTCTCGTCATGACGGCTAGTGTGGCTGCGATAAACTCTAGGTTCCATAACCAAAGTAGACATTTTACCTTTCTCACTGTCCTCATCAATATATGTCATCAGATGATACCGTAAATTTTAGCCCGTAAAATTCATCTCGATATAAAAATCAAAACTCAACAACGACACCAAGAGTTTAAATTTAACAACTGGTCAACAAGAATTAACTCAACAATGATACCAAGATTTTAATTTAATAACTGCTCAATAAGAATCAAGTTCAGTAACAACAAGCGAGAGCAGACGGAAACAAGAAAAAAGATTTAAATTAGAAATTGTAATAAGATTCTCAAGGGGTCGTCCCAGGAATCTCTCAAGAATTTTGTGATTGAGTATCCTCTCTCATCCTAGTATCCTATGTCCTATATTCTATAGCAGACACGCAGTAGTACAACTAATACGTCGCACTACCACGATATCCTACTACTTACGAAGTCTGACCTGCGTGGGCCACCACTAAAAATGTGTCACGACCCACACCCGGTATAGGGGTACGAGAGCGTGGGTACGTCCAGCCTACGCTGCAGCATCCGCGGTAGAACGCTGTCTAGGTCATGTAACTATCTAATCAATCTCACAAGAATATCCAACTCCATAAAGAGACGTGGATATCACAAAATAATGCTAGAAATACTCAATCACATAAACTAAAGCACGATGAGATATCAAGGCAAGCAAATAAATACAAGACAAGTCTAACGACAAAAATAGCCATACCTGCAATCAGTAACATCCAATCCCCAAGTGTGTCGAAAACAAGTCCACTAAGGTCACAGTCTGGAAAATATATCCAGTCAGGATTGGAACGAAATACACCTCTAATAGCAGTTCCACATATATTGATAAAAATCTATAGCACAGTGTAAAGAAATATAAGACAGATAGGAATACTGGCAATAAAAAATACTGACGAGCATGGATGTACTGGAAATAGAAATACTAGAATAAATGGAATACTGGAGCATGTCATCATCAATGTACATCTAGCAATAAAATAAAAATACAAGTACACGCAAGAATAATGAACTGGTATATAAGTGTGTACAAGAATAGTAACTAGAACATGTGGGGATGCTAGATCAATACACTAAAGATACATGTCAAGAATTATCTAACTAAGTGTGTGAAATATTAGCATATCATGTGATCGGCTTGGGACTGATGAAACTCATTACATTGGTTAGCGATCATCCCAGAGGTCAGGGTAATCCATCCGGATAGCTATGATGCGAGTAATAGTCAGGCTAACCATATGTAACAGTGATGAAACATGTAATGGTAAGGCTGTACCGATGTGAGGCATGGGTGAGCTATGATGCATGTAAGATTGGGTATGATCACATAAGCTACTAATATTTCCCCGTTTCCCCCCAGCTAGCACGATGGATTCCCGATCACGACTCCTCGTGACAGGTCTCAATGATACCAACTCGTGTAAAGAACAGTGTCAGAGTCATGTATATTATACAACAAGAGTTATAGAAATAATTAACATAAGGGAAACTGTCAGAGAATGTACTCGCCTTGGGTCCTTAGCTGGTAATATCAATGTCCTGTTCCAGAGTATCGTCTGGATGATCCAACCGTCCTATAGACATATCATAAAATAATACAATACTGCATCAGATGCTACACTAACACATAATCAAAAAATACATCAAACTCAGGGGCTATGCCAGGTAGGGCACTAGTCAACTAGGGTCAAGTGCGTCAAGTTGCACGGGCGTCTCGTTTGTGATTGCTGTGTAATCCGACAGTCGGTGGTACGGGTCTTGCTAGTACGTCAGTGTACGCGTGGAAGACAGCTAACAGTTCTCAGGGTCATAGGTCCATGTAAATACGGGGTATCCGTAATTACACTTGGGTCGCCTAGTACCTATATATATATATATATATATACATATTATACACATAATATATACCAATTCAATACGTACATAATATATATATATAAGTGTATATCAATAATTTCATACAAAATAGGTATAAGTGTATATATAATATATATATACATATTTATATTTAAAATACACATACATACAACCAATATATATATATATATATACATATATATATATATATATACATATATATATATATATATACATATATATATATATATATATATATATATACATATATATATATATATATATATATATATATATATATATATATATATATATACAGATATATTAATATATATATATATATATATATATATATATATATATATATATATATATATATATATATATATATATATAAGTGTGTACAAGAATAGTAACTAGAACATGTGGTATATATACATATATATATATATATATATATATATATATATATATATATATATATATATATATATATATATATATATATATATATATATATATATATACAGATATATTAATATATATATATATAAGTGTGTACAAGAATAGTAACTAGAACATGTGGGGATGCTAGATCAATACACTAAAGATATATGTCAAGAATTATCTAACTAAGTGTGTGAAATATTAGCATATCATGTGATCGGCTTGGGACTGATGAAACTCATTACATTGGTTAGCGATCATCCCAGAGGTCAGGGTAATCCATCCGGATAGCTATGATGCGAGTAATAGTCAGACTAACCATATGTAACAGTGATGAAGCATGTAATGGTAAGGCTGTACCGATGTGAGGCATGGGTGAGCTATGATGCATGTAAGATTGGGTATGATCACATAAGCTACTAATATTTCCCCGTTTCCCCCCAGCTAGCACGATGGATTCCCGATTACGACTCCTCGTGACATGTCTCAATGATACCAACTCGTGTAAAGAACAGTGTCAGAGTCATGTATATTATACAACAAGAGTTATAGAAATAATCAACATAAGGGAAACTGTCAGAGAATGTACTCGCCTTGGGTCCTTAGCTGGTAATATCAATGTCCTGTTCCAGAGTATCGTCTGGATGATCCAACCGTCCTATAGACATATCATAAAATAATACAACACTGCATCAGATGCTACACTAACACATAATCAAAAAATACATCAAACTCAGGGGCTATGCCAGGTAGGGCACTAGTCAACTAGGGTCAAGTGCGTCAAGTTGCACGGGCGTCTCGTTTGTGATTGCTGTGTAATCCGACAGTCGGTGGTACGGGTCTTGCTAGTACGTCAGTGTACGCGTGGCAGACAGCTAACAGTTCTCAGGGTCATAGGTCCATGTAAATACGGGGTATCCGTAATTACACTTGGGTCGCCTAGTACCTATATATATATATATACATATTACACATAATATATACCAATTCAATACGTACATAATATATATATAAGTGTATATCAATAATTTCATACAAAATAGGTATAAGTGTATATATAATATATATACATATTTATATTTAAAATACACATACATACAACCAATATATATATATATATATATATATATATATATATATATATACAGATATATTAATATACATACATGAATACGTATATATAAAATAAAGAAATACATGATATATTTATATGTATATATATCTATATATATACATATATGCGTATAAATACGAATATATGTACACACATACACATACACATATACGCACCTACGCACCTACACATATACGCATATACACACACATATACATACATGTATATATATGAATATATATACACATATACATATATACTATACATACGTATATATATACTAAACTATATACCAAAGAAGGAGGGAAGAAGGAAGCTCACCGGGGTGGTGGTTTGGGTGCAGCCGGAGGCCGCCGTGGATGCAGCTGAGGGTGTCGGGGAGGACAGCCGCCGGAGGGGAGCTCGACTTACTGGCAGTGGTGGTGGTTTATGATGATGATGGTGGTGGTAGTATATGGGTGAGAACAGGGAGGAGCTCGGCTGAGCTTGGCCGGAGTTGAGGAGCTCGGCTGACTGATGAAGATGGTGGTGGTACGGGTTGGTTCAGGTGGTTGCGCCGGAGTCGAATCAGCTGCCGGATGAACGTCGGGGAAGGAGAACAGCCGGGTGGTGGAAGCTGATGACGTTGGTGGTGTGATTCCCGTGGCCGAAGAGGAAGGTCCTGTGCAGGGAAGAGGAGATGCGGGTTGCAGCGGGTGGTCGAGAATATGGGTGGTGGTGATAGGTGACGGAGGTGCTCGAGGAAGAGCTGGCCAGAGTTGGGCGAGATCAGCCGGGTGGAGAAGAGCAGAGGGAGAGGGAATGTAGGGAAGTCGAGGGGATCGACTAAGGCTGGGGTGGCGATAAGGTCCGTGGTGGTGGCTGGGGATTGCAGGCCGGAGAGGGGAGGATCTCGTCGGGAAACAAAGACGAGGGTGGTGGTTCGATGAATGGGTGGCTCGAGGGGGTGGAGTCGGTGGCGTTCGGCCGGAGAAAATAGAGGCTGGAGGGAACGAGGGGAGTGGAGTGGAGAGCCGGCGGGTGGAGCTCGACGTCGGAGTTGGAGTGATGCACGGAGGAGGAAGGAGTGATGGCTGGTAATGGAGAACGGTTGGTCGCCGGACTGAGGGAGTGGTCGGATCGGAGTACAGTGCCGGAGTGAAGCTGAACAGTGGTGGTCGGGGACTCAATGCCGGGACAGCAGAGGTCGAAGCTCGGGATTGGGCTGGTGAACAGTGAACAGTGGGTATTTGATTATCCCCCTCCCCTTTTATATTTTAAAAAGGAAAGAAGAAGAAGAAGAAGAAGAAGAAGAAGGAGGGAGAAAAAGAAGAAGAAGAAAGTAAAAATGAAGAAATGGGGGGCTACGGTTGGGTGTGGGGTCTAGCCTAGGTTTTGGGGATTTAGGGTTTTCCTTCGGAAGAGGGGATGATAGGACATTAAATAGGGAGAGGGATGAGGTTTATGTAAGGGGTTGTGTGGTGGAGATGGCTCCATTTTAAATGGATGGCCACGATTCATCATGGAGAAAAATGCAATAAAAGGAGGAGAGAGAGAGGTTGGGTTGACTAGTCAAAGCTAGGGGGTTGGTTTTCTTCATTTGGGGTAAACCAATAGGGTATTGACACCTAATACAATATTTATAAATTAGCCCCCCTTAAATTTGGGTATTTACACAGACACATGAAATAATAAAAATTTGGCAGGCAATTCGGTGTTTGGCATTTTGTAGAGTGAGGGGGTGTTGTGTGCTTGGTATGGGCTTAATTAGTGGGGCATTGGATTAGGTCGGGTTAAACGAGATCAGACAAAAATGGTATCCTCAAATTAATTAGAAATAAATGCAAGCTGTGTTCTAAAATTAATTAGGAGTACATGGGGCCAAATTAGGTCGGGTCACAAATACCATTAGTGAAGAAGACTCAGAACAGAATATTACACTAATTTGGGTTGCACGGTAAATGGGTCAAGCTTGCCTCCAATTTCGATTGGAACGCACATCGATACAAAGTTGGAATTTATTTAGAAATTAAATAAACGTCTGCGACGAATATTGTGCGACTAAAATAAAGTACAAGAGAGCATAATTATGAATTACAAAAATGGCAGAAAGGAAGGCAGGCATGTCCAGGGCAAGGTTGTGAAATTTGTTGGAAGACAAAAGCTAGGGTAGCGCTCCAAATGTCGAAGCAATGGCAAGGTGCATCGATTAAATAAATCACGATAATTAATTACGGCCTCCAGTAATTAAATTCTAAATAAAACGATTAAATACATAATCCCCATAATTCTGTCAGGTGTTCGTCTAGTGGGCTTCTAGGTCAAGTCTACCAGCTCAAACATTAATGAACACTGTAATTATTTAAATACACACCTCATGCAATTATTAAGTTTAAATACAATATCGAGAAATCATTTAATATAAATACCATAATATTAGTAATTTATAAAAAGTCAAAAATATCCCTGTTTTTAAAATGTGGTAGTGACAATAGTGATGTGCTCCCACTTCCACTCCAGAATCGAAAGTGGTTGTAATAGCCCTACTGTTCTCTGATGTTCCGCCTTCACCTGCTGACATACTAGACAATTGGCCACAAAGCGAGCTATCTCTCTTTTTATCCCTGTAAAACCCCTAATTCTGAAAACTGTATTAATCTTTTTAATTCATTTAGTAGTTATAAGCTAAATAGAGGAAATAGATTTTATTTAATTTTTAGTCGAGATGTTTGTGCATCTAGGGGATTTACGGAGCCATTATAATTTTTTCTAATTTATTCTATGTAGGAGACCCTTTTTGGACAGTTGCTAGCTCAATAGCATGCACAAAGAAATTTATATTGGATCAAACCCTCTATCCTAAACCCATTACCCGTTTAGTCCCTACCCGGACCCGTTAGGAGAAGAAAAATATCAACAGCAGCAACAAAAACTAACTTTTTTTTCCCTTCTCCGCGCGTGTGAGCCAACTCATTCCACCGCCTCTTTATCTATTATATTACTAAACACTCCTAAACCGAAAACCAAAACTAAAGAAAGAAAGAAACAATAGCAGCAGTGGTTTTTGAAACCACTAAATTACCCCACCGCCTCTTTATCTCTATATATATCACAAACTCTCCCAAACCCTAACTCTAATTCTTCCACCAAACTTAACTCCGTTCTGGATACTTGCACTATACAGAATTCTTGCCCGGCAAGTATACCTTACCATTGTACTATTATTACATTCCATATAATGCATGCATGTTTTATTTCTGCTTATTTAGTTCATTTATTTTAACTGTTATATAAATTGCGCGTCCAAGGAAACTTGGGTGCAACGACGGTGTCATCGTATTATATTTTTATTTATATATATGCATTGACCCTGTTTATGAGATCACCCTATTATTATGAAGCATCATTAGGTTTTATTGGCCGTGACACAATTGTTATACGAGTGTGAGTCTCATATAGATCACGGACTGCGTGACATGTCTGGCCTCCTGTACGTATGGGCCGTGCGTTAGGGATGACTGTTGATAGAAATTTTGTATGCTAGTAGACCTGGCAGTTATTTAGAGGTTTTATCGTGTCATGGACGTGACATGCTTAGAGCATGGGGTGGGAAGAACAACAAGTAAGGCGTTTGGGCTTCTTTGTACTTTTCTTTTATGTAACCCATACGCTCCACCGGAGATACGCGGTCGTGATGACCCCTATACTACTTGGCGGCCTCTGTCGTTCAAAAGACGACATACTTTGTAGGCCCCTGATTCTCCAAGAGAATCATGCCAATCCCACTTTATTGCCAGATAGCCCACTTGGTGGAAAGTTGTTCTCAAACTGTATTCACTTAGACAGTTAGGCGACCCATTGGATGTTTATTTTTAGTACTTTATTGGCATGTTATTATGTATCTTGTTATGTCCCTCTGAGGACCTAGTCCCTTTTCAGATATGGGCATGCAGGAGTATCCGCAGGAGTACGAACCTGTACCTGACGCTACTTACCAGACTGAGGAGGTCTTACCTTCGGAGTATATGTGATTTTATTACCGCTGTTTAGAGATCCTTGTTGCTACTTCAGTATAGTCGTTTTGTAGTAGATTTATTTCCATCCGACTATCAGACTTGATGCTCATCTTTGATATTCAGATATTATTCACCTTTTTATTCCTACTTATTATTTGTGTTGTGGATGAGATATAGATTGTGTGTGACTTGTTGTGACAGTATATTACCACTGATGGATTGGATATTCATGTACAGCGTACGTGTGTATATGGTTTCCATATATTGGAGTTCGTATATATATGGCTGGGCGTGTTACGTATTCCTAGTCCTACGTATTCTGGGACTGGAGCGTGACATGTTTTTGGTGGTGGCCCATGCAGGTCGAGAATATATTGTCTCGGTTACATAACTGTACCGAACAAGCCTATGTATAGGAATAGAGTATAAGGATCTCATCCATGTATGACTAAAACCTCATTCTTCCTTTCAACCATCCTATGTTTGGATAAAAAAAGTTTTACGCCCAAAAACCCTTTACCCTGTGACCAGACCCTTTACCCTTATTGGCGTAAAAGCCAAATGACTGTCTTGTTGGTATAAAAAGCCAAACTATGATAAAGATTGCCTCATTTACGCTGCGGTTATGACAACTGCTACACACGTTCAATCTGCGTATGACACGTATCCCTTTATAAGATCATGACATACAACCCACGTAGGTAACTGCCCCTGCGTAAACTTGATGATTCATGAATAATAGATAACCAGCGTAAAATAGCCTGATTGGCATAAAATGTAAGGATGGTTATGTGAGCGTATTTGTCACAGTCTTAGCTTTCCCAGTCATGACCAATCTCGTGCATTAAATACAGAGATATGCCTCGAGCTCTGTGCAAGAAACATCTTTTGACGTGGCGTCTGATTTTGTCTTGTCTTGAGCGTAAAAACTCATTTCTGTCCATATAGAATAGGCAGCGTATTCAGAGGACTCCATTTTTCCTTTTGAATGCGTAAAAACGACGTGTATCAAATATGTCACTAAATGATAACCTGGGTCTTTATGCAAAATCATCATCACAGCCGTCCTCTCGATCATCGTGCAGTACTTTTGTCAGATGTCAGGTTCACTGATCTGACTGACAAATTCATCCGAGGAATACGAAGAGTTCCTCGTACAACCTTTACACAGGAAACCTTTTTACGCAGACTTTACGCAGGAAAGTATAGCAGACTTTACGCAGGAAGTATAGCAATCTTTTACGCGCAGACCTTTTATGCGCAAACTTTACGCGGGCAGACTTTACGCAGGAAGAATAGCAATCTTTTACGCGCAGACTTTTACGCAAACTTTTACGTAGATTTTACGCACGCAGACTTTTACACAGATTTTACGCACAGACTTTTACGCAGACTTTACGCAGGAAAACTTTTACGCAGATTTTACAGACTTTTACGCAGACTTTACGCAGGAAAACTTTTACGCAGATTTTACGCACAGACTTTTTACGCAGACTTTATGCAGGAATTATAGCAACCTTTTACGCGGACAATTCTGAAGCTCTACTTTACGCTTCTCTGCTTTACGCGGACAGCTCTGAAGCCCTACTTTACGCTTCTCTACTTTACGCCAAACTTCTTTGAATCTCTACTTTACACCGTCAGCTTTGAATCCCTACTTTACGCCAAACCGCCTTGAATCTCTATTTTACGCGGACAGCTTAGCAACCTGTTTTACGCAAACAACCTTGAAGCCCTGTTTACGCAGGGAGAGACTTCATGTATGATTGGGGATTTTGACTGAAAAATATGCAAAAAAGTCCCCAGCATATTTCATGCTTCTATATTCTATTTAATACTTGCATCCTGTTTGATTCCTGTATTTTTTCTAATCGTTGCGTACATCACCTGCATAGAGATGGATATGCAGAATGGATGTACTGTCGTCGATGGCGACACAACTCCTGGAGTCAATGGTCGGACTCAAGGAGGAACCTCAACAATTCCTAGACTTCTGGGACCAGATGGACAGATTCATAATCCAGTTCCATCTGATCTTCCCGTTCCACCTAATAGGAACCTTCCAGTCTCATCGATACTGCAGGATAGCCAGGCACAACTGTTCCAATTCTTCCAGATGATAATGCAGGAACAACGATAACATGCCACCACACTAGCTGCAGACCAGAGGCAGCAAGCAGCAGAACAGAGACAAGAGTTCCTAGCAGCACTTGAAATGATGGCTGCACTGGCTACTGTACCAGCTCAAGCATAGCTTCATTACCTCAAGCTAGAGTTGATTCAGTAAAGGACTTTATACAGATGGGTCCAAGGCCATACAAAGGCATTGAGAGCCCAGAGGAAACTACCAACTGGATCACTCACACTCGAAAGTTATTAGAGGCATCACAGCTACCTGCAGACCTATGGATGATAGGTATAAGGACGCTTCTAGATGGTAATGCTCATCACTGGTAGGAATCCATGGAGCGACAGTTGGGTACATACCAGACTTGGGAGCAATTCTTGGAGTACTTTGAGAGAAAGTACTTCTCGGACACCGTCAGAGATGCATTGTACGATCAGTTTCTCCACCTGGAGCAGGGGAACAGAACAGTGGACGAGTATGATGCCAATTTTAGTTGCCTTAATAAATATGGCGCTGCCCTGATACCAGATGACTTGGCTAAGGCTAAGAGATTTCACCGCGGACTGACTCAGGAGCTCCAATATTACACTAGCTCACAGTCCCGGATCTCTTATGTTTAATTACTGACAGAAGCCAGATTGCAAGAAACCATCAGCAGAGAAAAAGGAGGTCAGCTAAGGACACAACAAGGACCCATAAGGATATATCAAGGACCAGCAAGGACACAACAAGGAGGGCCTATCGGACGTCCTTTGGAACAATAACAACAGTATCAGCACAGAGCCGGACCATACCAGATTCCGGAGAAGCCTCAATGTAATTATTGTGGGAGACGCAAGCACATTTCGAGAGATTGTCGGAACCGCTTAGGACAATGTATAAGGTGTGGTTCTAGACAGCATTTGGCAAGAAATTATCCAATGCAGCAGACAGTAACACTTCCACCACCAGTACAGGGGCTAAAACTTCCAGCACCGAAGCCAGCTCAGCAGATGAATAGACCAGGAGAATCAACTTGGCAGCGCGAGGACGACAGGCGCGAATGTTTTCTGAACCTATTCGTTGACCAAGGTATAAAATTACTTTGTTAATTTATATCATATACCATCCTTGACTTTCTACCGTGGCTTAGTTTTAATTTCGAGGACGAAATTTTTATAAGTTGGGTAGAATGTAAAACCCCTAATTCTGAAAACCGTATTAATCTTTTTAATTCATTTAGTAGTTATAAGTTAAATAGAGGAAATAGATTTTATTTAATTTTTAGTCGAGATGTTTGTGCATCTAGGGGATTTACGGAGCCATTATAAATTTTTCCTAATTTATTCCATGTAGGAGACCCTTTTTGGACAGTTGCTAGCTCAATAGCATGCACAAAGAAATTCATATTGGATCAAACCCTCTATCCTAAACCCACTACCCGTTTAGCCCCTACCCGGACCCGTTAGGAGAAGAAAAATATCAATAGCAGCAGCAAAAACCAACTTTTTTTTCCCTTCTCTGCGCGTGTGAGCCGACTCATTCCACCGCCTCTTTATCTATTATATTACTAAACACTCCTAAACCGAAAACCAAAACTAAAGAAAGTAAGAAACAATAGCAGTAGTGGTTTTTGAAACCACTAAATTACCCCACCGCCTCTTTATCTCTATATATATCATAAACTCTCCCAAACCCTAACTCCAATTCTTCCACCAAACTTAACATTGTTCTGGACACTTGCACTATACAGAATTCTTGCCCGACAAGTATACCTTGCCATTGTACTATTATTACATTCCATATGATGCATGCATGTTTTATTTCTACTTATTTAGTTCATTTATTTTAACTGCTATATAAATTGTGCGTCCAAGGAAACTTGGGTGCAACGACTGTGTCGTCGTATTATATTTTTATTTATGTATATGCACTGACCCTGTTTATGAGACTACCCCATTATCATGAAGCATTATTAGGTTTCATTGGCTGTGACACAATTGTTATACGAGTATGAGTCTCATATAGATCACGGACTGCGTGACAGGTCTGGCCTCCTGTACATATGGGCCGTGCGTTAGGGATGACTGCTGATAGAAACTCTTTATGCTAGTAAATCTGGCAGTTATTTAGAGGTTTTATCGTATCATGGATATGACATGCTTAGAGCATGGGGTAGGGAGAACAACAAGTAAGACGTTTGGGCTCTTTTGTACTTTTCTTTTATGTAACCCGTACGCTCCACCGGAGATACGCGGTTGTGATGACCCCTATACTACTTGGCGGCCTCTGCCGTTCAAAAGACGATATGCTTTGTAGGCCCCTGATTCTCCGAGAGAATCATGCCAATCCCACTTTATGGCCAGATAGCCCACTTGGTAAAAAGTTTTTCTCAAACTGTATTCACTTAGACGGTTAGGCGACCCATTGGATGTTTACTTTCAGTACTTTATTGGCATATTATTATGTATCTTGTTATGTCCCTCTGAGGATCTGATCCCTTTCCAGATATGGGCATGCAGGAGTATCCGCAGGAGTACGGACCTGGACCTGACGCTACTTACCAGACTGAGGAGGTCTTACCTTCGGAGTATCTGTGATTTTATTACCGCTGTTTAGAGATCCTTGTTGCTACTTCAGTATAGTCGTTTTATAGTGGATTTGTTTCCATCTGACTATCAGACTTGATACTCATCTTTGATATTCAGATATTATTCAGCTCTTTATTCCTACTTATTATTTGTGCTGTGGATGAGATATAGATTGTGTGACTTATTATGACAGTATATTACCACTGATGGATTGGATATTCATGTACAACGTACGTGTGTATATGGTTTCCATATATTGGAGTTCGTATACATACGGCTGGGCGTGTTAAGTATTCCTAGTCCTACGTATTCTGGGACTGGGGTGTGATAATCCCATGCCACCAAAAGTGTTGTCGCAAGTCACGGTACATCTTGGTGCCTCTAGGATGAATAGAATATATCGAACTATGGGCTTCTGCCATCAGCTCTTGTCAAATCTCTCCATTGGGAATATATAGACGATCACCACATCGTAATGTCCCGTCACCATGAATACACAATCACGTCTACTCTCCGGCCTCTGTCCTTCCTTTCAATCTCCTGAACCTGGCGTCCGTAGACTAGTGTCATCTACTCCGGGTAATACCACTTCTATGCCAAGCTCTTGCAAGTCCTTCAATAACTTCCTCTGCGTCGTCAAGAAGTAAGCTGCTGGTTTTTGGCTTAACGTGTCTGCTACTACATTAGCCTTGCCTGGGTGATAATGCAGCTCTATCTCAAAGTCCTTCATCAACTTAAGCCACTGACGTTGCCTCATATTTAACTTCTTCTACGTGAAGACATACTTGAGACTTTTGTGGTCTGTATACTCCACTCGTTCCCCATATAGGTAGTATCTCTATAGCTTTAAAGCAAAAACAATGGCTACAAACTCCAAGTCATGAGTTGGATAATTCTTCTCATGTACTCGTAACTGTCTAGATGCATATGCAATCACCTTTCCATGCTGCATCAATACGCATCCCAAGCCTTTCTCCGATGCATCACTGTAAATCACATAACCTCCTGATCCTGATGGAATAGTCAATACTGGCACTGTGGTCAGTCGCTTCTTCAACTCCTCGAAAGCGGCTTGACACTCGTCAGTCCATACGAACTCTTGGTCCTTGCACGTCAACCGAGTCATAGGTGCTGCTATTCTTGAGAAGTTATCCACGAATCGTCAGTAATATCCCACAAGTCCAAGGAAACTTCTTACCTCCGATGCTGATTTAGGAACGGGCTATGTCTCGACTGCCGAAATTTTCTCTGGATCAACAAAAATACCATCTTTCGTAACGACATGCCCAAAAAATGAGACTCTGTCCAAGAAAACTCATATTTACTGAGCTTCGCATATAACTGCTCTCCCCTCAAGGTCTTTAGGACAATCCGTAGGTGCTTCTCGTGTTCCTCGTGGCTCTTCGAATAGACAAGTATGGCATCTATGAAGACGACCACGAACTGATCCAAATACTGATGGAATATTCGATTCATTAAGTCCATAAAGATAGCTGGAGCATTGGTCAATCCAAATGGCATAACCAAAAACTCGTAGTGTCCATATATTATCCTAAATCCGGTCTTCGGGATGTCCTGCTTCCGCACCTTCACTTGGTGATATCTCGATCTCAAGTCTATCTTCGAGAATACCTTGGCTCCACTAAGCTGATCAAATAAGTCATCAATGCGTGGTAATGGGTATTTATTCTTCACAGTCACTCATTTAAGGCTCTGTAGTCGATGTACATACTCACTAACCCATCCTTCTTTGGTACAAATAATACTGGTGCTCTCCAGGGTTATGCACTTGGCCAGATGAAGCCTTTCTCCTCTAATTCTTTCAACTGTGCCTTCAGCTCATCCATCTCTTTCTTCGCCAATCTGTAAACATGCGACGCTATGGGTACTGCTCCCGGTATTAATTCAATCAAAAATTCTACGTCTCAATCCAGAGGTAGTCCTGGCAATTTCTCTGGAAAGACATCTTGGAACTCTGAAATGATGGGGTGATAAATAACATCGTCCATTGCAAGCTGAACACCATCAAGGGCTTCTGTGGATCCCCGTACAAACTCAAGTTCTGCCTGGCCTGGTACCTTAAAAAGAATGCTTCCTCCAAAACAGTCAAAGAAAGTATGGTACTTGCTTAGCCAGTCCATCCCAAGCACAATATCAAATTTTGGCATAGGAAGGACTAAGAGTCGGGCATTCATCTCTCTGCCACGAATTACTATAGGACAAGATCTACAAATCCGACTAACATGTACAACTCCTCCTCCGGTGAGAATTCCAACACAACTAGGTAAAGGTGTAGTGGTAATATTATGCTTGGCAAAAAAATTATAAGATATGAACGAGTGGGTGGCTCTCGTATCAAATAATGTTACAGCAGGAAAAGTAAAAATAAAAGCAATACCTTCTATAACATCAATCTCATGTTCCATGTTATCTACTTCTAATGCAAAAACTTGTCCATTCCTTTGTGGTAGTCCTTGTCTGGCCCTCGTGAACTGGTCCTCCTGCGTAGGTAGCAGTGGTCCTCGCTGAAATCCTCCGAATATTGGGGGTCGAGGTGCTCCTGCTCCTGGTCTAGTCATCTGTTGCACTGGCTTCGGTGCTGAAGTGTTGGCCTCTGTATTGGCGGTGGAAGCGTCAATGCCTGCTTCATTGGACAGTCTCTCGCCATATGCTGTTCGAAACCATACCTCATACATTATCCCAAGCGAATTCGACAGTCTCTCAAAATATGCCCATATTTTCCACAATAATTATTGTAGGGCTTCTCCAAAATCTGGTACGGTCCCGCTTTGTGTTTTTGCTGTGCCAAAGGATGTCTGATGGGCCCTCTTTACTGTGTCCTTGCTGCTTCCTGCTGTGCCTTCAGTTGACCTCCCTTTCCCTTGCTGATGGTCTCTTGTAGCCTAGCTTCTGTCAATAATTCGGCATAAGAGATCCGAGACTGTGAGCTAGTGTAGTGTTGGAGCTCCTGAGTCAGCCCGCGGTGAAATCTCTTAGCCTTGTCCAAATTATTAGTTATCAGGGCAGCGCCATCTTTACTAAGGCGACTAAACTCTGCATCATACTCGTCAACTGTCTTGTTCTCCTACTCCAGATGGAGGAACTGATCGTACAACGCATCCCTTACAGTGTCCGGGAAGTACTTCCTCTCACAGCACTCCAAGAATTATTCCCAAGTCTGACGTGTACCCAACTGGCGCTCCATTGATTCCCACCAGTGATGAGTGTTACCATCTAGCTGGGTCCTTACTCCTGTCATCCATAGATCAGTAGGCAGTTGTGATGTTTCTAATAACTTCTCGGTATGGGTAATCCAGTTTGTGTTCTCCTCTGGGCTCCCAGTGCCTTTATACGGCTTGGGGCCCATCTGTACAAAGTCCTTGACTGAACCAACTCGAGCTCGCGGTACTAGAACTAGTGCCTGGGCTAGTACAGGTGGCAGTGTAACCATTCTCTCAAGTGCTGCCAGAAATTCTCGCCTCTGCTTCGTCGCTTGCTGCCTCTGCTCTACAACCAGTGCGACCACTTATTGTCTCTGTTCCTGCATCATCTTTTGGAAGAACTGGAGCAGCTGTGTCTGGCCCTCCTGTGGTGTCGATGAAGCTGGAAAAGCCCTATTAGGTGAAGTAGAAAGATCAGATAGAACTGGATTGTGAGTCTATCCATCCGGCCCCAGAAGTCTAGGAGTCATTGAGGCCTCTCCTCGAGTTTGGCCGTTGACTCCTAAAGGTGTGTCGCCTCCAGTGGCAGTACATACACTACGCAAATCCATCTCTCTGCAAGAGGTGGATGAAACGATTAGAAGGAGTACAGGAATCAAACAGGATACAAGCATTTAAATAAGAAGGTTGAAAGGGAATATGAGTTTTAGTCAAGCATGGATGAGATCCTATACCCTATTCCTATACGCATGCTTGTTCGGTACAGTAACATAACCGAGATAATATATTAGCAGACCTACATGGGCCACTACTAAAAATATGTCACGCCCCAGTCCCAAAATACGTAAGACTAGGAATACGCAATATGTCAGCCGCGTGTATACGAAAACTCTAATGTGTTAGAAGATAGAAACACATACGTACGCTGTACATGAATATCAAATCCACAAGTGGTAATATACTGTCAACACAAGTCACACACAAATCTATATCTCATCCACATCATAAATAAAGAAATAGAAAATAAATAACTGAATCTCAAGTATGAAGTATCAAAGAATGATAGTCGGGTGAAAACAAATCCACTGCCAATCGACTATACTAAAAACTAAATGAGAGAAGAGATCAAACTCTGATATAAGATAAATGTCAATAAAGAAAATAGCAACTTGAATATCCATCAGCTACGATAAATCAGGGGTACTCTAAAGGTAAGACCTCCTCAGTCTGGTATGAAGCGTTAGGTCTGGGTCCGTACTCATGTGGATAGTCCTGTCCTGTCTATACCTGGAAAGGGACCAAGTCCTCAGAGGGACGTAACAAGATACATAGAAGCATGCTAATAAAGTACTGAAAATAAACATCCAAAAAGGGTCGCCTAACCATCTATGTGAATGCACTTTGAGAACAACTTTCCAACACGTAGGCTATCTGGCCAAAATGAGATTGGCATAATTTTCTCGGAGAATCAGGAGCCTACAAAGTATGACGTCTTTTGAACGCCAGAGGCCGCCTGATAATAATAATATAAGGGTCATCATGATCGCGCATCTCCGGTAGAGCATACGGGTTACACAAAAAAGTACAAAGGAGCCCAAACGCCTTACTTGTTGTCCTCCCCACCCCATGCTCTAAGCATGTCATATCCATGACACGATGATACCTCTAATAACTGTCAAGTCTTATAATATATCTCTATTAGCAGTTATTTACTATTGCACGTCCCATACATACTGATGATCAGTCAATACGTAAGTCCGTGATCTATATGAGACTCACAACTCGTGTAAAAAATGTGTCACGGCCAAATAAAATATAAGAATGCCTCGTGATAATGGGGTGGTCTCGTAAAACTAGGTTAACATGCATAATATATAATAAAGACAAAATACGACGCCATCGTCGTTGCACCCAAGTTATTCTTGGACGCGTAGTTTATATAGCAATTAAAATATATGAACTAAATAACAGAAATAAAATGCATGCACCATATGGAATGTAGATCACATTACAATAGCAAGGTATACTTGCCTGGCAACCAATCTGCGTAGTGTAAGCGTCCAGACGTCAAGTACACAGGATCAGAAACTATGGACTCTGAATAAACATCTCCGGATGCTGAAATAAACATCACCAATGTTCCCGAAATCAGCGAGATAGCTATAAAATACTACCCTTTCGTCCAATTTGGACACAGGGGCAAAATAATAATTTCGGGTCAAAGTGGGGTCCATATGTGGTCAACATTGTACCAAAATATGTGCCAGAGGTAAAGGTCTTTAAATAGAATAAATTATAGGTCAAACAAATTCTAAACGTCAATACGAAATCAACGGTATGTCCAATTTTAGATTCCGGTGAGCCGAACATAAATTTGCCCTTAAAGTCAAACCGTGGGGCCCACAAATAGGCGGCTTGGTCAACTATCTCAAAATCACGTAAAACTTGGATCACAGGACCATCGTGATACCACGAATCCAATGGCATAACTTTGTCGCATTCTGACGAGAGTACACAAAATGGTGTGATATTTTACAAAAGACGTGATACGAGGACTTTTTACGGATACGGGTTGATTTCGACACGCACACACATCCGAATCAGTTTCTACGAAAGCCCATACGTCAGGATATACCTTGTGTACCTTTCGGTGCAATTGGTATATGACGAGGAGGTCCCATTTAGCAGGACGCATTTCGTATCGTAAATTCTAATATTTTAAAAATAAGTTTTTCTCAATTTTTAACCTAATTTATCTCTGATTCTAACACACAAAAAAACTAATTAATAGGGAATGATCTTGGTTATATAGACTTTATATAGAAAAAAGTAGATTTTAATTTGAATGTCTATGGTGGAAGATATCAGTCTCTAAACATAGGTCATTGAAACAGTTCATAGCAGTTTAAAATATATGGTTTTCCCTCAACTTGGCTTCGAATTTTACCTAGTGTTTAACGTTGTTCGATGAAAACTAATTAACAGAGTTAAGAGAGGGATAGGTTGTGATTATACCGGTGAAGACGGATCCGAAAATGATCGAGAGATGAGACAGAAAATAACGCGTGAAGTAGAGGTCGTCGCTGCCCGTATCTGCGGCGGTTGCTGTCGCGATCGCGCGAGCGTTCTCTGGTGGTGGTGCGAAGGTCCAGGCGTCTCTCCGGCGGCGCAGGGTTGGGGGTGTGGATGTCAGATAATTAAGTTAGGGTTAGGGTTTCGAATAAGGGGGTATATATATAGGCGGAGCGGGGGTTGGAGATGAGAAGGGGGCGCGGGTCGCCTGGTCGCTGGCGAGTTGGGTTAGCACCTACTGCGGGTTAGCTTAGGGCTTAGGATTAAGGAGTTAAGGATTAGGCTTAAGGTTTAGGTTTTAGTTAAAAGCTTTAATGATTTTCTTTTTCTTTTACGTAATGCTATATATATATATATATATATATATATATATATATATATATATATATATATATATATATATATATATGGTATAAAAATCCAGAAAAATATTAGTACATTAAAAAAATCCAACACCTTTCTACCTGGGTTCCTAAAATAAAATAAGATAAAAAAATAATAGTTTTGTTCACCAATTCTAGATGAGTATTATCTAGGTAATTAAATCAATAAATTTTATTTTCTAATTAACTAAGAAATAATATAATTAATTTTAATGATTAATTAAATAAATATAATATTTAAATTTGGGGGTTTTACAGTATGGGCTACCCAAATCGGTGAACCATAGTATCCTAGAAACTGTGGGAGGTGATGACCCATGATGATATGTATACATTCAGATATCCTCTGAAGTTCGTTGAACGTTATGGACGTTGTTTATATATGTTTGTCGGTAAATCAGACGATGGTCGCTAGCCGTGAGCTATATTGATATATGTCAGCATATGTATGACCTCTAACCTCGTGCTATGCCAGATTTTTATTTAGCCTACACCCATCGAAGTGTCGAACGTTGTCCTCAAGTGCATATCACATAGTTTGGTAACAATTGTTTTCTTAGTCATCAATTAGATTCTTGTATGGTTTTGGATTCTTATATGGTTTATCAGTTATCATATTTTAGTACTTGCATGATATTTATTGTTTATCATTTCGACATGTATATTATGCATCTTGATATGTCCCTCTGAGGACTTGATTTCTTTCAAGGTATTTTGCTATTTTCTGACCTAGAATTATTGGGGGATATATTCTTTGAGATTTCATGTATCTCTAGATGATGCCTTATTTACTTTTCTTTCATAATTTTTTTTTGTTCTTAGTATTATAGATAAAGTTGTAGATGTTATTATGGATTTTTGGATAGTGGATCTGATTTTGGATATCGTATATGTCATGTCCCAGTCCCAAAATACGTGGGACCAGGCCACGTGGAAATGGCCAACAGTACGATTCCAATGGGCATTCCAATTTAATGGACCCTTTAGAGTGCACTTAAGTTGTTAAAATTATAAATAACAGTCTAAACATCTGATCACATGTAATATAACTAAACTCATCCACAAAAAAGAAATATAATGCACACAGAGATAATCAAGTCCACTATAATGCATAAAAGAAATAAGTCTGAACAGTGACAGAGTACAGTAATGAACAGAGTCTCACGGGGAACAACACGTTAAAACAAGTACTGAATGGGAAAAAAAAGTAAAACCAAAAGGTCCAAATATCTGCTAACTAAGTGATGATATCAACCCAAGAGTGATGACCCTACATGTATCAAGTGAACTTCTCTGGAAGAATCTCGTCCTCCGCTGTAACTCATGCTCTTGTGTGAATGCCTGAACCGTACACCTCAGGATAATCCTTCTCGCCTAAATCTGGTAA
The DNA here is from genome assembly GCA_036927795.1 of Iris macrosiphon. Lineage (NCBI taxonomy): Eukaryota > Viridiplantae > Streptophyta > Magnoliopsida > Asparagales > Iridaceae > Iris > Iris macrosiphon. The sequence goes on from JAYESA010000015.1 coordinate 69,347,922, forward strand.
GGAACCAGGTCCTCAGAGGACATAACAAGGTACAAAAAACAGCATGCCAGAAGTAAATATTATAATAGTACAAGATGCTCGAGGATAAAGCTATTGTAACTGTCTTGGTGAGATGCACATGAGAGCATCACTCCTACTCCAGGCTGGACACAGAAGATCTCAATTGACACTTTCGTAAACTGTGCAAATACTAAAGGCTCCGTATCTTGGAACCTAAAGCAAACTATGTAAAACACCTATGCTACAGAGACTAAGGCAAATTATGATAAATCAGCCCATAGCACGGTGTATACTCCCATGTAACCTCATGTCTTATATCCATAACACGCAAGATCATGACATCTATCAGCACATCGAGTCATAATAATCTAGGTAAATATGTATATAATGTCATGAATCCTAATACCCTATACAGAATCCAATCACCAAGAACATGTCAAGAAGAATTATGTCACATGAATGTCGTGTCAAGTGTCCTAAGGTCTGACATGCAAAATAATATAAGCATGACTTATGGGTTCGTGGAGTCAACTCTAAGTAACGATACCTGACTTCGCTGACGGACGTCAGCACCCGAATCTGACTCGGACGCTAAGTATCCACTAACGGTCATAGGGTAACAATGTACATCAGCAGTAAATATGGTAATAATAATATCTATATAACATATATAATACAGGAACCGTAGTACGACATGCAAGGTACACTTGCTTGTACCCTGATGCTACAAAGTCGGCTGCCCGATGCCCACGTCTGAAGGGGTTACGGAACCCAAGTGCCATGATAAAGAATACTTAAATTTAAATCTAAAAAATTCAAGTACTCACCTACATGGTGTTAGTTAGGGAATCGTCGCCCTAACCTCAACAAGTTCTTAGTGTTTGTGCCAACGATCCTACACATGCATGGTTTTGCAACTTGCAATTATACACGTCTCGTGCCATGCTATAACACACCATGAGAGTCATGGATATAATATAAATAGGTATATATTTACTCATGGATACATGTGTGTGTGTGTGTGTGTGTGTGTGTGTGTGTGTGTGTACACACGTATGTGCATAAGCAAGTTCTTGAGGTTTACTCATTGTCTAGATATATATGTATGCGCATAAACAATGTCCAGGAACTCCATTAAATTCTACCATCATCTAAACAATGCGTAAACCTCAAGAACTTGCTTCTAACCATCATAATAAACAAGAAATAATCATATTAAATTATGAAATTTATTTATATTTACGAGAATTATCGAAACAAGGTTTATTTTTATAGGGTATTAATTCTACGTTATAATGAGGGTTTTCAACCCATTGGATGTATAGATTGGACACAGTATTATGAGTTCTACATGGCCTGGAAAAGTATATCTAGATTACTAACAAGGCATATATATTTGTACATAATTTTATGCATGATAAATAGATCAAAATTTGAGAGGATAGGACACGTACCCAACGCGATTATGGTGGAGGCTTACAGTACGATTCTGACCTTTTGGAGTATCAAACGACGTCCAAACCTCTTGGAACTCGAAGGTGTGCTAGAGGGCTTCAAGAGGAAGGGGTTCTTGGCCTTGAAGGATTGGCTGCTAGGGTTTGAGGGAGGGTTATATATATATATATATATATATATATATATATATATATATATATATATATATATATATATATATATGTATGTGTGTGTGTGTGTGTGTGTGTGTGTGTTTGAGTTTAGTTGGGTGGTGATAATTAAAGATAGTCAAATCCTATGATGGAGATTAATTTAGGGCCTAATATGGCATATTGGGACTTTCATAAACATATTTGGGCTACTATTAAAATTCTATGGGATTTGATTAGATTACAAAGATGAAAAAATGCATATAAGTGGTTTCCAAAATTAGGAGTTGCTGAATTTAAATTCCAATAATTTGAAATATGAATTTTGTGAGTGCAAATAGGTGTTTGGGTTTGTTGTAGAGTAGGGTATGGATGTGGGGTATTGTCCATGAGTCATAGAAATTGTTTCAAGGGTTCGGGTTGGATGGTTGGGCTCGGTTAAGTGCAATGACACAATAAATGTCGCATAAGGCAATGAATTAAGCCAGGGTGGTTTATAATTTTTATGGTGCATGCGGGGACTTAAATAAATGAGACACAAATATCATGGATATAGTAGGTCTAGTTAGGCTCATGAATATTAAATTTATAGGAAGAATTGGGTCGGTGTTGCGTATTAAAATTATCAGGAACAGAAAAGGGTTTTAAGTGTCATTTTCTCGTAAAATATGTCACGAAAGTTGTACGACTAAAACGGAGCATGGGAAGATAAATATGTGAGTGACAGTCATGTCATGAACATAATTTGGCACGACTAAGTCTATTATGCAAAATTGGTTGGAAGGAAAAGACTAGTGTACTGCTCAAGATTTTAAGACCATGGTAAAAGATATCAAAGGTTTTAAGAAAATATATAAATATATTAATTAATAATAAACCTATTTAATAATAAAAATAAATCATATTTGTTTTGAAATACCAAGAATAACCCTACATAAAATCAGAGGGCTTATAGTATATGTATCCAAGTTGGGCTAGAGTCCGCTCGAGTACGTAGTTGGTCATTGCCACGTTGTCTGGTCCCGCGTATTTTGGGACTGGGCGTGACATAATTTTTGTGGTAGCCCGTGTAGGTCTCATCTTCATAAAGTGTACGAAGTCGTTGTTGTACCTAGGTTAGTCGTACTACTACAAGCCTGCGACTAATTGTGTAAACTCCTTCGATTAATTCTATAGATAGTCAGGTTTGGATTTGAAAATTTTTGGATTAGCAGCAGATGTTGAGGTTTAGAGTAGTGTTGTCTGTTATTTTATTTAATTAAACCCTTGGCGCGCCCTACCATTGCTATTTTATTCGGAGCCCAATATCAGCCCATAAATTCCATCGGACTATTGTACTTCTGACTTGACTCGCCAATTTAGGTACTGGACGTTTTTGTCACACAAAAATCAAATCCGTTGTGCCTTAAATTAATCGCACAACTTCCCGTATCCTAAATCCATATTTAATTTCGTGTCGGACACCTGTATCGTTACCCTCAATTTTGAGATACCAACTTAATCCGTTGAGCCGGACCAACAAAAGGGTCCAAGACTGACTCCAAGCCCCTACCATTTTTGACCTTTGTGTCATTTTCAAATTTTGACCCCAAGTGCCCCCATTTAATTTAAAAGCACGGGACACTTTAATTTTATTTAAATCGGGGATACCAATTTTGGCTAATCCTATTTTAATCCCCAAATTAATCCCAATGCCCATGTAATTAAACCCATGCCAAACACACAACACCCCCTCACTATACAAATCACCAAACACAATTTTTCCTACAATTTTTGCATCATTTCATGTGTTCGTGCAATTTCTCGAATTTAAGGGGCTTAGTTGAAATTTATCGATTTTAGGTGTCCTCACCTCATTGGCCAAGGCCAAATGAAGAGGTTACCATATGTTGACCGTAGTCAACATTTCCCTCCCCCTTCCTTTGCATGAAAAAACCAAGCCTTCATAACCAATCCTAGCCCTCCAAATTTAATGAGAACATCCCCACCACACACCCCTCACACACCTCCCTATAAAACATCAACATAACCCTCACATCTCCCAAGCCGGCCCTAATCCCTAGGCATTGAAAACCCCCCTCTCCCTCTCTCCTCCTTCCTCCACCTAGGGAACCGAGCCCCCTACATACTCATATATTTTTCTTCTTCTTCCATTCTTCTTCTTCTTCATCCTTTCTTCTTCCTGGGAGTTTACTTCAGCCGACCGACTGACTCAACTCCGGCCCGGCCTGTGCAGCTCCCCGACTCCAGCTGTGCGGCTCCCACATCTGACAGTGCCGCACATCAACTCCGGCGGCTGCTGGCACCATCGCACCCGCACCCTGACCCGCCTACTGCCGACAGCACAGCTCCGGCCGACTGATCCCAACTCCGGCCCGGCCTGTGCAGTTCTCCCGACTCCGGCGCCTGTGCGGTTCCCCGACTCCACTGCACAGTTCCCCCCCCCCCCCCCGACTCCGGCGGTGCACCACCGCACCCGCGCAGCTCCGGCCTGCACAGTTTCCCCCCCCCCCGACTTCACTGTGCGGTCTCTCCCATCCGGCCAGCACCACCTTGCTCCACCCCATTCAGCCCCATATGTCCTCCCTGTCCGGCTTCACCATCACCACCACCACCACCACGAGATCACCACCACCATCACCACAGGCTTCACCACCACCACCACAGGCTGTTCACCCCCATCCGATAGCCCGCACTCCGGTCACCCCCCTGCACCACCTCGCTCCGGCCAGCGATCCGCCACCTCGCCGCCGAGGTATACCAATTTCCTCCCTCCCTATGTTGATATATATTGTGTTGTGTTAGTTAGGGTTGTTGTTATATATGGTTTTGTGTGCATTAGTTAGGGTTTGTGTTTAAAAAATGTTGTGTAGATGTAGTATGGTATAAATGATCAAATGTTATTAATGGGTGATTAGGGAGTAATGGTGAACTTGGGGTTTATTCGTCATAAGTATATTAAAATGGAAATAAATGGATAAACGTGAGATAAGGTATGAGAATACATGGATTATTGCTTATATGTCGGGATAATATAAGAAGGTTATGAACTATATGCATGGGTAGAAATTGCAAGGGTAATATTTAAGGTAATGAGATGTTAGGGCATTGCAATTTATATATGCACCATTGATTAATATTGTTGAACAAATTAAATTATTGCGAAATAACACTATGATTTATTCATCGAGGGTTTAAATGATAAATATTTATTTTTATTCGAGGTTGATATATTTAAACGTGCATATTAATGTCGGTAAATACTAGGATAAAAATCTGAGGATGATCATGACTTGAACTACTGAAAAATATTACGATAAATATTAGAGATTGAGGATTGGGTCTGATGATATTATACAGGTAATTGATTTGAGATAGGTATTATTCGGATCAAGGAGCAGAGACTGAGGACTGTGAATTATTAGTTAACTATTTGTGATTGAGACTGAGTTTAGGTGTAGATATGTTGCGCATCCCTGTCGGTCATGGAATAGATTATTGATTATTGGTTTGTATCTCATCTCTAGGTACTGCGGGACCTGAGGGCTTGGACGCGGTACCAGGACCCCGTCATCAGCAGCCGCACGCAAGCAAGTATACCTTGCCACCCTGTATTTCAGGTTACAGACACTTGTTGTTCTTTATGTACATTGTGCACGTATTTATGTTGACGTTCGATACTTCACGTCCGGATCACAACCGGGTGTTGACATTCGTCGTAACGTCTTAGAATAATTGATAGATGCTTCGTAGCACCTCGATGTACGTACCTGAGTATATCGACACCTCAGAACACACTCATACACTGTAATCGTGCCAGATTCCTGCATCCTGATACTGACATCATGACCAGAGACTGGGACGACCTTAGGGTCACGTCTGTTAAGTTATTTCTGTGTGTCCAGACTATAGATAGAGGTTCAGGTTCAGCGCACAATCGTTGACCGCTTGGGAAGGGAAAGACAGTTACTAGACGTTTGGGCTCCTCTGTACGCGCTTATATTGTATGTAGTATCTATGTAGTGATCATGTATCTAGTGTAGTGGTATCACCCGTGTGACTCTTTGCCCGGAGCTGCGGTACGTCCCGTGTGTTTCCGTGTCCGGAGCTACGATTTTATTTTGGACAGCCCATGCGTCGAACATTGTCTTTAAACTGTGTCACACTTGTTTGGTTATGATAGAGTACCATGTTGTTGCACTTGTACTTTCTATTTACTTGGCATGCTGTATTTTTGTACCTTGTTACGTCACTCTGAGGACCTGGTTCCCTTCCAGGTATAGGAGACGAGGATTACCCGAAGGAGTACGGACCGGGCATCTATCCAGCAGCTGTACTCACTACCGAGGATGAGGTCATCCCTGAGGACTTCGCCTGATTGCTGGTAGTGACTCTTTCCTTGGGACGGTATCATTACCTAGTTACCTGATGCTGTTCCAAGTTATCTTATTGCTTACTTTCATTCCAGTATTTTGTACTAGCGGGTTTGTTCCCGTGTGACTACTCTAGTATTTATACTTGATACTTATCTTGGATATTTTTGTTCTGCACATTAGTTGTTGTATTTACCTCTATTGTGCTCTTATATTGCCGCCTGTGGATGAGATTTAGATTGACTATTTATGTGTTATGTGATGGGTTATTCATTGTACTTTACAGCTTAAGTGTACTCCGACAGGCCCATTAGATTGGAATGTCTGCCGAAGTGCGCTGCTGGCCATTGCCACGTGACTCGGTTCCTTACCTATGGAACCGGGGCGTGACAAATTGAATAATTAAGGATTTGAAGATACATCAACAACTAGGTTATAGGATTCTCTAGGATCCTTCTAGCATTATTGTTTTGTGTCGTTCCTCTGTTATTTTGATTTGATTAAACCTTACAATATCATTTCCCTGATTGATACTTTTAATTATTTAATATTGTTTTAGAATCTATCTCATGAATTTGGCCGAAGGCAAGTTCAAGAACCTGCATTATCTGGCGAGGCAGTTGTGTACTGCAGCTATCCGTCGTATTATAAAACAAGAAAGATATTTACAGTAGATGCACATTGGCGAGGTAGTAACTTCAAGTGACTTGATCACGGAGATATATGTTTCTTGAATTGTGCCCAGACTACGTTCTATACATCTCGATTGGCTCGAAATCATTGGAAAATTGTTATTATTTCTTTCCTGCTTTACTTGACCCTAACGTAGTTTGATATGGCTATGGATTGCTCGAACCAGCCTTAGGCCCTTATTATTTATCCTAATGACTGGACTAGACAACCAATGAGGAGTATAATTAGAATATGTTATTGCGTGAATGTGATATTGGGGTAGTCAATGGTGTGTCTCTTTAAAGGTTGCATGGGTAAAACTTCTAGGTTAAGTATGATGGATCGGTTATGTTTAACTATAGATTGTTCGAGGAGGATGACGGTTAATTGGACATGAGGACTTCAAGGTTGGTAGGTTAGTTAAGAATGTATCACCTACAAAAGGGTAAATAAACATATGCCTTGTAAGAGTTCTAATTAGGACAGAAGCTATTTGCAACTAGGGGTAAAAAAAAATATTGGTAACAATATTGGTAAGAAAGGTCCTAGAGAAAAAATGTCAAAGATTAAGGTTGGAAATGTGACTCCAATAAACCTATACCATAGACTTAATATACTCTATAGGTATAATGCTAGATAGATTTTTTTGTAGATTGATGCTTGGGTAATTAAAAGAAAAAAAAATTGAGCCTATACTAGATGTACATAACTATGGAACTTAATGAGGGGCCCAAGGATTTCATGGTTGATGGTATATTCGGCAGATTATTATAGCTAAATACTGTGGATAGTTGGAGAGTAAAATCGGATGCTTACGACTTGGGGATTGATCATTGGTAAATTTTGATAAAGATGTGTTATGCACGTACCTTGAAGACTATTACAATATTTAGAATATATAATTGACTCATTACTCATTTCAAGAATAAATAACCGAGTGTAAAAATCAAAAACAATAATTGGTGATTAAATCTTACACTTAAAGATTTGACACATAGTGGATTACACAGTTATCTTTGAAGTCTTAGACTAAATCTCAATTTTACTTATCAATAGTTAATGCTCTTAGAACAATGGAATGAGTTGCTAAAAAATAATGATGATAAGTTTACATTATGATGGATGAGGTTTCATAACCTACAGATTCATGAGAGATCGACTATATTAAAGATGAACTTATATATGGGGGTGGGGGGGGACTACTTAAGGTTTAAATTGCTTTGGAGATTTTGAGTCAAGGACCAACATATAGAATGTGCTTGTTTGATAGTGAGTTAATTACCCCCATACAATAGCGATCGAGGACCGTGTTACAAGATTTAAGGTAAACAGTTCGTGATAGGACCTTGGGGGTACATGTGGTAGTTGCTTTTAAATTTTGAGGACAAAATTATTTAAGGTGGGTAGGATGTAAAAACCCTCTCCTAAATTATTTTTATTTTTATTTATTAAGCCAAAATTTATGTCCCATCACTTTCGCAACTAATATCCTTACTATGATTACGATTAAAATAACTTTAAATAACTATTTTCTATCTAATTTTTTTTGTATGCTATAAATTATATTGTTATTCTTGAAATTATTTATACAATTTAATAACTATTACCATCCTTAATGATAATTTTCATGTCAAGTTACTTATTTATCACTAAGATTACTATGCTACTCATACTATTAATATTGTTATTATAATCTATTATAGGTTCATTATCAATGCTATCTATTAAGGTTTTCATACCAACTTATTTTTTATTAAATATGTTTATTAAAATTCTATTTTTTTCAACTATTAGGCCTAATTATTTTTTCTAAAATGTCACTTGTATCTATCTTAGTTAACTGGGTCATTGGCAATACTCGAGTCTTCCCACGACATTATTCCCAATACCATACACACATATTTAACACTACCTTGTGCAACACAAAACACAAATTTTCAAAGACAAACATAACAGCAGGCCCTCCCTATCAAGCCATGCCTACCATATAAAGTAGTCTCAAATCCCAAAAAGTCTTATACTTTGGTGCAAGTCCTGCACAAAGCCACCTACTCCCCTATAAAGCTGCCAACCGACAAGCCATCCTCTCTGCTACTTCCCCTTCCTTGTACACATATTTCTTGTTAAGCAAACAACTACCAATCACATCTGAACAACATCCTAAAACTATACTCACGACCACCAAGGTTACTTTTTTTCTTATAAATAAGCAACTTCACTCACACCCTTTAGTTTTCTCTCTACATGACCCCTACGTGAACAATACATTATTGTTCTCGAGCTCACATATCCCCTCTCGACAACGCGATTCCTCTTAAAACTTTTTTTAGCCTTTTCTTGTTCTTATACCATACTTCTCCCGTACCAGTACTCATCTCCTTCACTCGCTTCTCCCCCTAACAAGTTTTCCTCCTAACAACATTCTTTCTCACTAACTGTTATACAAAAATCTTTCCTCCCTCTCAAACTAAATCATAACTCTCCGACTCTCCATTATTCACCTACAGCTTCACCCTTCAATTTTTTTTCCTTTCTCCTTGCCAACAACACACTCACCCTCAAGCCTCATTTATCCCCACTGTGTCTCTCCCACTCTAACCATGCTACTCCTCACCTCCTATTCATCTTCATCCACACAGCCACTCCGCTCCACCGTGCTGCGTCCTTGACTCCTCGACGGAGATGCTGAGTTCCGTCGGTGTCGCGTCACCCCATGCCTGTAGCGCAGACCATGCCAACTCTTCCTGCGACTCCGACCCAGTCATGCAAACCCGCTACCTCCTCCTTATTCACAACTTTACCTTCTTCTCCAAGCTCTTCGTGCGCCAATACGCCATTACGAAAGTCCATCACCTATACCAGCTCCAAACACCACACCACCTATCTCTACAACATCCCTACCATTGTACCAATCATCGGATACCATCAACACCATCACCTCCGCTGTCTTCAACCGACCGTCCCCTCCTACCTTTCCTTTTTTGATAACTGATTGAACCGTCGATCATTGTTTACACCAAGAGCTCGACGTATCAACAACTTTTTGTCGTGCTCGTCCCCGTCGTAAACCCGACTTCGATTGGTGAAGCGCGCTCCCCCAGCCACCGTATTCTGATACCGAACGTTGGCAGTAGACCACCGTGACACCACCATCATCCTCAAATGTCTGACCATTAGCATCCCCGGTGCAGTCCCTTGTGGCCTCGAGCCAATAGGACCACCGAAACCTCATCGAAGCCTCTTCCTATCTGTCCCAAGCGCTCGTGCGAGCTCTCGCCACCACCCACTGCATCCTCGAGCTCATCGAAGCCTTTCGTACACCTCTGTCACCACCTTCACATCTGGTCCTAACGGGACTAGCCGTCAGGTTCCTCCTAGTCTCTTCCATTCGAAGAAGAATAATAAACAATATCAACGGCAAATATATCAATCAACGATATTTTCTACTGAATAAGAACCCTTAACAGTAGAATGGTTCCTTTTTAACCTAATAATCAAGGTAAAATTCTAATTTTGCTCTATTATGTTATCTATTGTGCATAACTATATAAAAATATGACGCATACATGTATTATAATTCTATATTAATTCAATTATACGTAAATATGTTAAGTATATGTTATCTATAGATGTTATTATGTTAAAGTATAGTATATTGCATATGAGCATAAATATATATAGCTGGCTCCTCCACACACACACACACATATATATATATATATATATATATATATATATATATATATATATATATATATATATATATATATATATATATATATATATATATTGTTACCAATAGTTCTTAAGTACAAAATGTATGTATACATAATTCAGTATGCATATATAGTTATTTATATATATGAGTATTAGTATATGTTTGCATACATAATTATACCAAGGTCATACCGAAGGCATTACCCTCCACCGCCTTGGAGTAGACCAAGGTTCTGGGTGGCTCTTATAGCCACGGGTGGAGAATATATATATATATATATATATATATATATATATATATATATATATATATATATATATATTCAAAATACGAAATTACTCTTGATATAAACACATATTTAGTGTTTATGTAAATTTCACACATTAATAATAAGTAAATACATATATATTTCTTTTATAGTTATATTTATGAATATTTAATTATATAAAATTTTACTTTTCCATAATGGGTGTATACTATGTATACAACGGCCGTTAAATGTTGGTTTAAATTATATAAACAATCTTTGTTGGGCATACGCTTATATTATATGTGTGTGTGGGGGTGGGGTATGTGTGAGTCTCTCTCTCTCTCTCTCTCTCTCTCTCTCTCTATATATATATATATATATATATATATATATATATATATATATATATATATATATACACGAAAATGTATATGTTTATATTATAAAAGGAAATATTTGTTTTATTTATGAACATGTGTAATGATATTTATAAAAGTTATTTATATACGTATGAATATTTTTATATACGAGTAAGGGTATTCGTATAGTTATATGTAATTATATGGAATAAGATATTCATAAAAATATATGAATATTTTCTTTACTTATGCTTATATATATATATATATATATATATATATATATATATATATATATATATATATATATATATATATATATATATATATATATATATATAATTACAAAAATGATATACGAAGACCCCTATGTCTATATTTAAATACGTTTAAAGTACCTATCTTATTACTAGTTTTATACAAATATTGTATATGCCTTATTAGAATAGCCATATTAAGTACCGAATATGTACCGAATATGTATATAAGAGTTTAATGAAAGAAACTATTTTCATGAATCAAACATAACTAGTATCGTGTCTACTATATGTGTATATAAGTGATTTATAAGTTTCTTTTTTCTAAATAAGCCTAATAAGGACTTGTTTAGACATGTGCGGATATGTGATTCTTGATTTTCCTTGGGCTCTAGTAGATTCCTTGATAATTGTAGCAACATTAGCTCGTGCCTAGGCATGGATAAGACTTTTTGTATCGAAGTCTCAGCAATGTTGGACGAACCCCAGGCAAGTATACCTTGCCAACTTGATTTACTGTATTTATCTATTCAACTTAATTTATCACTTATTGTATGATATACTGTTATTGTTGATTTATATTCCTTATTTTAAGTCTCATTATATAATATTACTTGTTGTCACATACTAGAATGGTTACACGGATTATGAGAGACTTGTTAGGCTATATTACTTGTCAGTGTCAGACTAGACGTGTCGTGGATTCGATACGAACATTATCATGGGGATTGGGAAGACAGTTAGAAGGCGTATGTGATAACCAAATCTATGAACCATAGTATCCGGAGGAACTATGGGAGGTGATGGCCCTTGATGATATATATACATGCAGATACGCTCTGAAATTTGCTGAATGTTATGGACGTTGTTTATATATTTTTCGATAAATCAAACGATGATTGCGAGTCGTGAGCTATGTCGATTGATGATATATGTTAGCATATGTATGGGCTCTAGCCTCACGCTATGTCACATTCCTATATTTAGCCTAAACCCGCCCATGCCTTGAACGTTTTCCTCAAGTGCATATAACATAGTTTGGTTATAATGGTTTTCTTAGTCATTAGTTTGATTCTTGCATGGTTTATGAGTTATCAGATTTCAGTATTTGCATGATATTTATTATTTATCATTTCAGCATGTATATTATGTATCTTGTTATGTCTATCTGAGGATCTAGTTTTCTTTCAGATATTTTGCTGAGTTCTGACATAAGATTATTGGGGGATATATTCTTAGAGATTTCATGTATCACCAGATAATGCATTCTTTACTATTCTACCACAGTTATTTTATGTTTTTTATTCTTAGTATTATAGATAGTGTTATGGATATTATTATGGATTTTTGGATATTGGATCTGATTTTGGACAGCGTATATGCAACCGAGTTGGGCTAGAGTCCGCTCGAATATGTAGCTGGTCATTGACATGTGGCATGGTTCCACGTATTTTTTGACTGGGATGTGACATAAAGAATATGGCAACAGTCGTCAGGGTCGGCCCTGGGGTAAGTCGGACAAGACTTTTGGCTTGGGTAACCCTCCTCTTTTAGGCAACCTTCCAGGCCCAGCTTGATCCTACCAAAGATCGGGGTCACAGATGACCCCCCCAAGACCGGCTCACAATAAGGGATAATGGGCAACCAAATTAGCTCTGAATAAGACAACCCAACCCTCTGGGCGTCAGTCGTACATATTGGATTCAATAGAGAATCAAGAAGCAAATATAAATACGTATGTGGGAGATGCTGATTAGAGACTTCGAGTGCAAATTTTGGAGGCATACCAATGTGTTAAGGATTAGTAAATCATAAACTTCAGTTTGGTTGCTCAATAGTTAAATGAGTGAAATTGAAACATCCATGGAAATGGAGATTTCTGATTGGTTGTGGCTGAGTTGATAACTAAGAGTACAATGAAGTAGTATTTGAGGGTGTCCTCCTATTTATAATAATGCTAGGGTATGCCAACACTCTTCTCTTGAACCAAGAGAGAACATGTACTCATGTAATATCCTTTGTTTAGAAAAAAGTAGAGAATGCTTAGTTGTGTTTCCCTATGTGTGTCCCTAAATCGTGAACTATGTGCAAGGGAGAAACATTGGGTTGTGTTTGCTTACAAATTGTAATAAAGTAAATATATATATGTTAAGGGTGTGTGATTCTTTATATATGGATTGGGAGCAATGAAGTTGTGCTAATGATTCTTTATATTTGGGAGCAATGAAGTTGTGCTAATGATTCTTTATATATGGATTCTTTATAAATGGAAACTTGGTGAGAAAATCATATGATAGAAGGAGTCCGTGAATGAGGACAAAAAAGCTGATATGTTTTGGTGGAAACAGTATGTTGTGTGTGTGTGTGTGTGTGTGTGTGTGTGTGTGTGTGTATATATATATATATATATATATATATATATATATATATGGATGATGATATAGGTTCCTTGGACCATGCTGACTTGGGCTCCGGACCAAATTATCACTTCCAACTCAGGGATCCATGCAAGATCCACTCTTGATTTTATTTCTTTTATATTGTACTTGCATTTACTGTATGTCTTATATGGACTCATTATATGCGTGTCCAATATTGACTTGGGTGCATTCGACGTTAATCGGTTTCGTTTTGACTTAGTAGCTTGGGGATGACCCAACATTTGAGAGATATTTCTATCTCTTGTTTGACATTGACACATACATGTCACGGAGATGAAAGATTCATGTGAGGGCACAAATTCTTGCAATCGAGACACGCGTCAACATCATATAGATTCTATGATTATGTGACCTAGGAGTATGAGCTGGACATATCGAAGTACACGACAAATACAATAGCATTAGATAGGGCGGTCAGTCACTAGACATATGTTCTACTCTATACATTTTTCTTTAATCCGTCGTCTCCATTGAAGAACCGGGTATGATGACGGATTTATTACTATGGTTGGCCTCTGGCGTTCCACGCACTATGCACATGTAACAGATTAGGCCCCTGATTCCCTCAAAGAATTATGTCAATTCCATTTAGCCATACAGTCCTTGCATACGAACGTTGCCCTCATTTTGCATACACTTAGTCTGGTACACCCTATGATTATTTCAGTATTTTATTTCATTAGTGACATGTTCTTATGTATCTTGTTACGTCTCTCTGAGGATCTGATTTTTCTTCCAGGTTGGCTGAGTTGGTTTTATAGAGTTCTCTTGCTGGATTATTGATGAGTACCCTTTCATTACAAGTATTTACTCTACCGTAGTATATATTTTATTTCTTCTATTTGTATTTGCTCGGTAGCTTAGTATTTGTATACTCATATTATTTTGTTTTAGTATATTCGGACAAGTATGTTTATTGAGCTGCAGATTATTATTCACATTTCTCTTTCTTTAAGTTCTTGTTATATGGACTGAGTTATAGGAATGATATATAGCTACACCAATCTTGGACAGCGTATATGTATTTGAGTTGGGTTGGAGCCCGCCGGGATATGTAGCTGGCCATTGCCATGTGACCCAGTTCCGAGTATTTTGGGATTGTGATGTGACACTGATTGATTCTTCATATTCCTGCTTTATTTTATGCACATGTTCAGTATTATGTTTGCATTTCCATATTGCTTTTGTCGTAGTTTATTTTTCTATTATTAATTGTTTATTGCTTTTCTGTGTGCCTGAGTGAATTTTCATTCTCTCTACTCACTAATCTCATGTATATTCCTTCGCATCGTTTAGCCACCGAGGCACGTGTTAGCTCGTATGTTCTTGCAGGCAAACATGATTATGTATAGTCTATACTGCAGCTAGAGCTGATCACTTATTATTGGTATACTCTTGCTACTTTTACAATTTTTTTTACTAACTTCATGATCATCTATATAGTTTGGGACAATTTACTATTATATATCTGATGATCATACATCTTATATCTTGTTGATTATTTTTGATTAAGATATCTATGATTGCTTGACCTAGTATTGATTGTATAATAGCCCCCATGTTTTTTTTCTTCATGTTTTTAAGTTTCTTATATTTTTTATATTTCAAGAATATTTTTTTAAAGTTTTTTTTGTTGTTGTTTCTTTTATGCGGAATACTATATAGTGGAGAATTATATATAGTCGAAAATCGAAATTTTTGTCAGCTCCTTTGAATTTTTTTTTTTTTTCATTTTACAGATGAATCCCGGGCTTGGGCCTGCATCAATTTAACGAACAAATGTGTTCCATTTTTTGTGTGTATTCAGATGGAAGATATAGATTTCATTTGTTTGTGCTATATTTCATTTGTATGAAAAAGCCCTAATAATCAGTTTTTATCCTGAGTGGATCCTCTTCTAAGGCCCAGCCCATTGAAGGAAAAGTTTTTAGGGTTTGTGATCTCTCTATATAATCTCATATAGCCGTCAACTCTCTTTTCCCATCCGCCGGAGAAGAAGAAGAAGAAGAAGAGGGAGAGCAGCAGCAGCAATGGTTCACGTCAACTTCTACCGGAACTGTAAGCTATTATCTCTTTCCTTCGTTCATCCCCACTTCGAAACCCTAAATAGGACACGTATCGGACACGTATCGGACAAGATGTCGGCATTCTGAAGTGCGTGTAGTGATACTGTCTCAAAGTCATGTCCCTGTTACATAGGGTTAGGTTTTAGTTTGGGTAACGGAGGTTTCCAATTTCAAGATGAAGTTTAGGTTTGAAAGTTTTATCATCTTAATTCCTCAGTAACATTTTGTAATATTCTTCCGTTTCGGTGTGTCAAATTCACGTCTCTGTTGCAAAGATCGAGTTTTTATGTTTAGAACAAGTTTTCTAGTTGTTAGATGCAGAAAATCCCTAATTATATCTTTTATTTCTCCTTTCTATTATTTTTCTTTCTTTCTTTTTTCTCATTGTTATGGGTCTGGAAACCTTCATTTAGGAGTATTTTAACATTGGTAATGGTGGTCTCCAAAATAAAGTTTTTTCTAGACAAGTTTTTAGTAAGCTTTGTTGTAGTTGATTGATTTAGAAATGCCCTAAGAGCATCGCCAACCCTATTGTGACTTTGTAAAATAATTGTTGCCACATATAATGATAAAATTTTATTCAAAAATATTTCTCCAATGCAATTGTCAAGTAAATTGTGAAGCTTATTTGGCAGAAGTGATAGGAGACATTGTGAAGTTGGTTATCTAGTTCTAGACAATGTACTTAGACAATGTCCTCACATCCATCATGTCATCAATTATGAATTATGAATAAAAAATTAGAAAAAAGGAAAAAAGATGAGTAATCTTGGAAGTTGAAAAAAAGTAAGCATTGGAAAAGGTTTTCTTACTTCATTGCCTTTTTGTGAATATAGTCTTGCCACCTAGGAAAGACATTGTCTTGTGCCTCATAGGAATCACAATAGGGTTGGAGGTGCACTAATTAGGGATTTTGCTTTGTCCTTGCAAGGGTCTTGACTGCTGTACTAAATGTTTCCTAAATCATGTTTCATTCCGTCTATTGACAACTTTTATTATTCTTGATTAGTCGATGGGGAAGTTATAGTTGATCCATGTGGAAAACCTAACATTAGTGTGTTTGTGTTCGTTATCTTGAATGCTTCACAATTATTTTGTTTTTGTGAGCAAAATGTCCAACATCAAATTCTTATGAAAACTATTAAGAAAGTTTAAACTCCATATATGGATTGGATCTGTATCCAAGTTACAGTATATTCTGGAACACGGAAAATTTTTAGTTCTGGTAGCAACAGAAAGACAAAAAATTTTATAGGTGTTTTTGAGTTAAGAATGGTGTTCTCTCTAGAACTGGTTTGTGAGTAGAATATAACTGGATGATTTGGTTTGTGTAATTACATACATTCCTATTCTATGATTTCAGATGGGAAGACCTTCAAGAAACCCCGTCGTCCGTATGAGAAGGAGCGTCTGGATGCGGAGCTGAAGCTTGTTGGTGAGTACGGTCTGCGGGCCAAGCGTGAGCTCTGGAGGGTCCAGTACGCCCTCAGCCGTATCCGAAATGCTGCGAGGGAACTCCTCACCCTTGATGAGAAGAATCCCAAGCGTATCTTCGAGGGGGAGGCCCTCCTCCGTCGCATGTACCGCTACGGTCTCCTTGATGAGACCCAGGGTCAGGGCAAGCTCGATTACGTGCTGGCCTTGACGGTGGAGAATTTCCTTGAGCGTCGTCTTCAGACACTTGTGTTCAAGTCTGGTATGGCCAAGTCCATCCACCATGCTAGGGTACTCATCAGGCAGCGGCACATTAGGTATATTTCTGTCCTACTTGTTTAGAATTGATATGTTCTTCGGCATTTTATTTACCTATTCATCAGGCAGCGTCACATTAGATATATTTCTGACCTACTTGTTTAGAATTTTGATATGTTCTTCGTCATATTATTTACCTAATGATTTGGGAGAGGATATCACTTTTGCAAGTTTTATTTTGTTGGTTGTTGAAATTGCCTTCGTCATATTATTTACCTAATGACTGTTTTGATGTAACTTTATTTCTTTCTCAGTTGTTTTATTTGTGACATGATGTTGTTTTATGAGTTATGTTTTACTAATTCAACCAATTCTCATGTGCGCCCTTTATAATCATATCATAACTGAAGTACCTCTAGGTGTTCAGTTGGCGAATGGTTGATAATCTTTTTGAGATATGTAATTTATGTTTTACTAGTTGGGATAAAAAGCATACTTTTTTTTACCATGACTGAGAAACTAATTTATTATCTGTTTGTTCATTCTCCCATAGTAGCCACATGAGGATAATCGGTTTTCATATCTCACGACGGTCATCTGAGACAACTTGTCCTTAATGATGACTGGAAGCCTTTCTCTGATGGTCCACCAATTCTTTTTTTATTCTTTACATGTTAGTTTTTACTTAGCATTAGTGATAAAGGATAACCTTCTAGGCTAATTATATCTATGCCAAAAGGAACATGTATTGTATTTTATTTTTTCCTTGTGATATTTGATCTTCTTAACCATCCATATGGATGCTTATTTTTGCTCTTGGAAGTATGAGCTCTTAGAAGCATATGAGGGAAGTTCAGTAACCTATTCCTCTGTTGAGGTCAAGATATGTTAGTATGCATTAAAGTTATTTTCAATTTAATTTACTGATTTTTTTTTTAAAATCTATATATACGCTACTTATGAACACTGATTTTATAGGACCTTCTCAGGTAGCATTTTTGTTTTGTATTTTCTTAGACAAAAGCACTAAGCATGACTTCTAGCTGGCTGAATTTCTATTGTACATTATTTTACAAGGCACCCTATATGAGCTTAAGTTTTCTGTTTGTCATCAGTAGCAACACAAGTTGATAGCGTGTGCTTTGTCCATGTCAGATATGACACTAATAAAGCTTATGTTGAACCATTCTTTGGTTTGTTATGTTTTGTATATTACACGTTTGACCAAGGAGGATAAAGAAATCCTTTCATTCCGTAGTATTTTCTAAATATATGTAGATTAGTAGAGCACCTAACTATCTACTTCACGAAAACATAGAACGAAAACATCCATCATGTTAACTCATATCACCTAATTTCATACCCTGTTCTTTCGGGCTATCATGTTATCATTCTCTGAACTCATATCACCCTTCCACTTGCTGTTTCTCTCTATCATTTAGCCTTGGTAATTTTTCAGTATAAAATACTCCTCTTCTCTCTTTTAATTGAGGTATCATTGACGCACTCCTTGATTTTGGAATGCATTCCGACTCTGTATAACCCTTCTTTTGGACTTCTTTATCTTTAGTATCTTGTGCATAACATGGCTATCAGCCTATCACTTCTTTTAATTTTGTGAAATGTTTCAGGATCTTTCTCTTTCAAATATTTAATATTTGATCTGTACATGTCTTTAGTGCCATTATTTTAAAGCAAACATATACCAGATGGATCTATTTGTTTTTAGAAACAAATCTGGCATTATCTGTAAATAATTTGGTGTACTACTTGGTTCTAGTATATTACTTGGTGCACTAGAAGTTGAAAGGCTGATATTATATTTGTTTGTACTTTTTTTATTGCTTTTTTACTGTATGGTTTACTAAATGTTCTTTGTCTTTTACTTGATTTTTACCTGCATTTTAAGGAAACATCAATTTGTTGTTTAAAGGACAATTAGGGTTTTTATCATCCGTGCCACCATTGTTTCTATTCCTATTTTGCAAGTTTGCCTGCATTCTTTCCAGCCACTTTTGGCCTGGTCTGTGTTGCTGCAACATTTCAGAAAGTAGCAGCAGAATCAACCTTCTTGAAAGTAACATCCCATTTCTTTTGCCACAAAATTAAACCTCTTCATTTTTTTATTGATAAGCTGTTAAAAAGAGCTTTTTGTACTGCTTCTCAAAAAAGTAACCAGAAGCAACCGTGATAAGCAATCCATAATCCAGTCTTTGTTGGTATAGTTCCTCTTAGTGTTAATGCTATAAGGTGTAATTAATCTCACTTTTCAAATTTATCTTCAGACTTTTGTTTTTGCTGGTTCATACATATCTTTCTTCATTAAAAAACTAAATTCTAACATGTACAACTTTACAAACATGTGTTGAAACCATTCATTTCCGTATTAACTTTATTGTTATAGTTCCTCTTTAATTATTTACTAGCCTTGTTATTTTGTTTTTGTAATAACTTTAGAATCGTTGCTCATTTTTCTTGTTTCAACAATTACTTTATCATACAGGTTGGATTGCTGTTTTAAATAAAACTTTCTATGAATATATTCTTTTACAGGGTTGGAAGGCAGGTTGTGAATATCCCCTCCTTCATGGTGAAGGTTGAGAGTGCAAAACATATCGACTTCTCCCTGACTAGTCCTCTCGGTGGAGGCCGTCCAGGCAGAGTGAAGCGAAAGAACCAGAAGGCAGCAGCGAAGAAGGCAGCTGGTGGTGATGGTGAAGAGGAGGATGAAGATTAAACCTAGTCTGTTTCCATCTGAGACTTCTGTGGTGGTTGGATCTTTAGCTAGTTATATATATGTTCTGTTCAGACTTGATTTAAGTTACTATTAGCGAATGGCATTTGTGCCTTGAATTTTGGATTTGGGAGGTTTCTTTATTATCTGTTAACCTTTTGCAGATTATTACTTTTGACAAATCTAGTTGTGCTTGGCTAATTTTGCTTGGTGGTTTGGTTTGAAATATATAGTTATTATTTAGATTTGTCTTTCCAAAGGGATCAGTATGCTGCAGTTGGGGCCTTCTTTTGATATTAGTTATTTACCTTTATTATACCTTTGATTATAGCTTAACAGATGCACTAATATGTAGATGGATAATACTTCTTTGCACTAAATTAACAAGTGCCAGTATAGCTGAGACTCCTTTCTGTTAGCCTAAATTTCTTGATTTATTTATTTTCAATAGAATTGGCTACTTGTTTTTATTTAGATAAAACTATTGAACTTTGTTGACACACTTCTCTTACTCTTATTCATATTTATGTTCATTGATTTCACTGATACTTTTTTTTCAATTTTTTGCCTAAAACTAGGTTATGGAGTTCATTTTGTTCATCCACCAAAACTAAGATGTATGTTCACCATCCCAATCAAGTGTTGTTACGTGTCAAAACCATTTTGAATGTTCACAAAACTATTTTCAAAGTTGTTGAATATATATCTTAGTTTTGGTGGGTGAACAAAAATGGATTCTAGGTTACGGTGTATTGTTTTGGTTTCATTCGGAATTATACACCTGAAACCATGAATATCTATTACTCTCTAATTCCTTGCAACTTTGTGGATGAACTCCAATGTGTGGCATAACAAAACTGAAACAACTGCTTGGCATAACATAATAACCCTAATGTATGTAGCCTATGAGCGAAAAGATAAATTATGCCTATGTTCCTCTTTAGGGCTGTATTTCTTTCAGAGAGTTTTGCGTCTTCGTTGAATGTTATCCTTGCAGGTATATTTATAACATGTATATGTGATCTTGTCATTTTTGCTAGATCGAAGAGCGCATAAGACATATTTTGTGTTTACTATCTAAAGATCTATGATCCTTCATACTTCATTAGCACACCAAGTGGTACAAGAATGTAGATGAGACATAGTAGGCACTAATCATGTCAATTTGCGTCGTTCTTCAGGAACATTCGTTCTTCAGGAACATTGACGTTCTTATCTCCCCATAATGGTAGGAAGATTGTATCATCAATGTGATAATTCGAACATGTCAATGGCTATAGATAGTGAATGATTGAAGGCGAATCATAACTGACATAGATTTCTATCTTTCTCTGATGACCCATTTTGGTACGTTGCGGCGACACAACTGACACATGTTGCACACCAAAAAAATACATTAATACGAAATGTCAGGTTCGTACAAAGTAACCAACTGTAGTGCTGAATAGGGTTGGGTGGCAACTGGCTTCAGATGGACCAACATGCTTGTGTGGAATATTGCGTAGTCCCACGTAGAAACATGAAGGTTGGTGGGCATCAACAAAGTCGATGAAGGTTGGTGGGCATCAACAAAGTCTTACGATCGACTGAATAATGCTTCTATGAGATCATTTTGGGTGTGACCACTTGGGACCGAATGTTCAACTTCAATCCCAAGGGATATGCAATAGTCATCAAACGTTTTTTATGTGAATTCTTCGTCATTATCAAGTCTGGTGAATTTTATCTGATAATTTGGGTGGTAAGCCCACAACTTAATTAACTGTGCAAGGAGTTTTGCAAATGCAACATTATTTGTGGACAACAGGCATACATGTGAACAGTGAGTCGAAGCATCGACCAATACATGAAATATTTAAATGGTTCGCATGGTGGTTGGATCAGTCTACATATATCCCTTTGTATCCGCTGTAGAAAAGGAGGGTCAAAATATATCTTTGCGGGGGACGAGTCTCTTATTCAATTTTTTCAGAGTACTTTCTTGACAGAGCATATGGAATACGCGAGATCCTTACTGCTGGTAAGGTGATGTCCGTGTGTAAATTTAAGGATACGGTGCATCAAGTCTTGATCCGGATGACCCAAACGGTCATGCCAAAGCATAAACGTGTTCATATTGACCGAAGAAGGACATGTTACGTTATGAGACTTTATTGCTTGAATGGTTATAGAGTACAACCAATTTGGGAGGTGGACCATCTTTTCAAGATACGCTTTTGGACGTATGCAATAGAAGTTATGCAAAAATATTCCACTCCATTTTTCAGTGGTCTCAGCATAGTAATTGTTTTGTCGAATACTCATAGAACTCAACAATGTCGAACGATGAGAATATAATATATCCCCAATGGTAAATTCGATACCATTGGATAACATAAAATGAGCTGTTCTGTGACACTCTACTAGATTTGATGAACCTGATATGATTGTCAGTTTTGCTTAGGGTCAGAGTTAGAAGTTTTTTTTTTCTTTTACGAAGAATAGTGAGAGTAGTTGCACTGTCATATCTGGTGAAAGATCAATTGAACTTTGGTCACATGTATGCATTAAAAATATAATTAAATTAGTTAATCCAAACAAAAATATTATTATTATTATTTAAAAAAATAATATTCAAAAATTGAAACTATAAATCATCACTTATTAATCCTAAGACAGACATATAACGTCATTAATGTATATTTATTATTCCATATGCTGGTGGAAATCTTCAACTTCAAACGTAGTGTTCAATGGATCATCTACGTGGACCATATTGCTCTCTCTCTCTCTCTCTCTCTCTCTCTCTCTCTTCTATACTCGTGAATGATACTCTTTTTTACTACGTGGACATGTACACTACATGTGCGAGACCAATGCTATGTCCCGCTATAACAATAACACATGTTAGGGGTATCAGAAGTAGAAGTATGACCATTCTTCTTCTTCTTCTTGAAGTTATTGGACTTGGGAGCTAGCAGAGCATTCTTGTTTGCTATGGTGTCCCTTTTGGTGGTCTTGATTTCTCCTCCTTTTCGCGTGGTTGGATTTCATCGTCCTGCAGCGGCCCCTATTCCAACCTCATTGACTTTGGTGTCCGGCATACAGATGATATTTATGCCAGCTGGGGCATGCATGATGGTTCTTTATCAACAGTTTGTTGTCTTTTCAGCGAACAACATAAGAGACATCAAATAAGCGAACAAACAATTTTGCTATGAAGTTTCATGGCAAAAATCTGAAGATTTTCGTGAGCTGTAATCCACAGGAGCATTTATGCAAAACTAATTCTATTTCTGCGAAGTTTTGTTATGCAAAATGAGTTTTCTGGGAGAGTAGTACTTCAAGACTAGTTTTTCGGGACTAGTTTCGGCAAAGAAAGAGTTTCTTTTTTTGTGAGACTAGTTCTTTGGGAATAGTTTCTGCACGAAACAATTTTTTTGCTCGAAATAATTTTTTTTTTACGCGAAACAAGTTTCCTATGCAAAAACTGATCATTTTGCTATTATGGCTAATTTCGATCCTCACGGATCTGATCATTTCGCCATGACCGTTCTTTTTCTATCTTTCCATATGTAAATTAGAAAACAGTTGGAAAAACAAATTAAATTGTAAAAAAGAATCTTAGATATTACTTAAAAAAAAAAATTTGTCGAGGACTATGAAGCAAGGTTCAAAGTATCGGTATCGGAATCGGTATCGGTCCATTCCTATGAGTATCTGGATCGGCGGTATCGGTAGTATTGACGGTTTCGGATCGGAGTATCGGATTTTTTGGTATCGGAAAGCAAACAACTGTTAGTAAATTATTAACATTTTAGAAAATATATTTTATACATTTATGCATAATTTAAAGTATTTACAGTGTTGTTTCTTAGTATTTTTGAAATTGAATGAAATAGTAGTCACCCTTGTCGATTAATTTATATGCGATAGATAAGTTTTCCTCTTTTATATGCCTTTACAATCTTACTATGCTTTTACACCCTTGCTAATTTGTCTTTTTAATTCAATTTTCTTTGCCGAATTGACCAGAAAAGAGACCTCTAATGTCGGTACCGGTCAGTATCGGGTATCGGTCGGTATCGGATCGGGACATGCCAAACGGTATCGGTATCGGCCGTATCGGATCGGTATCGACCGATACTTCAGACTATGCTATGAAGGATTGCGTAGCCTTTGTCATGATGTAGTGTAAACATTGATGGTGTTCTTCGAAAACTTTAGGAAAAGAAAGAGAGAGAAATATATGTTATTGAGAATAGCAAGCAATCCAAGAATGGGTGTATCGTTATATACATCAATATGCTAGTTACAAGAGATAATAAGTTGGTTACAATAGATATCAGTATCTTCAAGAAATAAATATATCTTTAATTAGTTTGTACAATCACATCAAGTAGCTAACTATAAGAGCTTCATTAGTAAGGTCCATCCCACATTCTATATTCTAGATTCAAAATGTAGGAGCATATTTTGTAGAATAGTAAGTTTCATCCCTAGTTCAGATTTTTAGATTTTCGGTCTCATCCCACCCATAGGTGCTAAGAGTTGAGCCTCCCAATTTCTAGATTCTAGATTGTAAGAACCCATTTTGTAGAATAGTAAGTCCCAATTTGAAGCCAAACTTTCTAGATTCTAGATTTTATATATTTTTTTTTCTCACATCAGTTTTTGACCACACGATCTTTGGGACCGGAGCTCATTTTATTATTTTCTACTATTCTCATACAAATCCAACCCATTCTACATTTAGCCATTTTTTTTTTCTTTTTTTTAACCCAAATTGCATTAGAGAGTCCAACCAGTAATAATGCTCTAACAGAAGCAACCTGTAAATTCCAATTTTAGGGCCCAAGCGGTTGAGTTACTTGGTGACAGCAGCACACAACTCTTCATGACAAAATTATATTATAATTACTGCCTTTTCTAGTAATCTCGCTCCTTATACTGAATAAGAAAAGGACATTTTCCTATACTTAATTATTTTTTTCATTGTTCTTATTTAGATCTTGGACTGACTTGAGTATTGGAGGAGCTCTGGCTGAGAACATTTTTCTTTTTCAAGATGCTTTGTCCTTCGGCCTCTGATGGCTCCTTAGTGCTGTTATTTGTTGTTACAGTCCACATCAAATTTGCTTTGTATGATGTGTGGAACAATATCCACAGACGTTCATGGACTACAAATTGGTGATTATGTATGTATGTATGTTTGTATGTATTTTTTTATGTCTCAGAATATGGAATACCGAGAACTACGTGACAATTGCCATCTACGTAGATCTAGTCCAAGTTCGTGGTAAACGGGTAGGGTTCAACCTCTTCATATGGAAACCCAAAGCTTATATACAAGTAGCATCGATGTCCAAAACTTAGACCTATAGTCGGGTCCGGGGCTAGCAATGCCCAGCCCCGACCCGACCCAATAGCACCCTCCTAATGCAATCACTGGCCATAAGTTCCTGATTGTACATGAAGCCAAAATAACACTCCGAGTAATAAAATCCATGGAAAAAAAATCCTAAGGTGACGACATTTGGATGAAGATGATATTGGTGTGCTGATGAACAATTAAGAT
This sequence comes from Iris macrosiphon, assembly GCA_036927795.1. NCBI lineage: Eukaryota > Viridiplantae > Streptophyta > Magnoliopsida > Asparagales > Iridaceae > Iris > Iris macrosiphon. The sequence continues at coordinate 69,373,645 of JAYESA010000015.1, forward strand.
GGCAAAATGGAAACAGGGAACACATATGCATGTTAAGCTAGAGAGAGAGGTCACATCTTGTTGGAAATCGTTCTCGATTCGAGTACTGAGACAGTCTGGATTCAAAGGAGCCAAACTCAATTCAAATTCGATTTTTGGTCGAGTTCGGTCCGAACTCGGTGTGTTTCGTTCCAAAATGTTTGGCAAGGGATCAACCGAACTCGGGTTGAGATCGGTTCGGCTGCGGCTGGCGAGTTTTGGATTTTAATTTTCGTGCAAACGGTCAAGATTTGTGTTGGACTATTTTAGGGTTTCCTATGACCTAAAATAGGGTTTCTCAACCTATTTATATGTGTTGAGGGTGGAGGCATAGGTAGAGCACACACGGAAGATTCAAGAGTGCTTGTCCACAGAAAATCTAAAAAAAAAGGCACACTTTGCTCTTAGGACTCGCCATCCAAGACAACAAAAGGAGCAGATCTGTGCGTAATTTAAAGTTGTATCTTCTCTTTCTTCTTGAATTTGGTGAGAAGGTTGAACCTTTGGGCAAATGGTTCAACATTGTTTTTATTAATCTTGTAATTTTACCTGAATTATATAGATTGAGATTTGTCTAGGTGATGTAGTCACTGCACATATACTGTGTTATCATCTGTCTTGGTGCTTGCGTTAGATGGAAATTGGTTATCTCAGATTGGTTGGCCTAAGTTTTTGCTGCGCTCCGTTTCAGATACGATGTCAGAGCGCTTGTAGGACTTGTCCAATCCCAATATCTGGTATCAAAACTTTTGGCTCTGTCTGATCCCAACACATCTTGGTATGTTATTATTATTCTGTGTTCCCATAACAATGATTTAGACATCATAAAAATGAGCATTTTAGCTGCTCAACTTAAGGACAAGAAAACTAGAAGAGTAGAACTAGTTTCTTTTAGGTTACCTTTTTGAGTCCATTTTTGTTCACTCACCAATACTAGGATATATGTTCACCCTCCAATTAAGTGTTGTCACGTGACATTTTTATACAACCTAAAATCACTTTGAAAGTAGTTTTGTGAACATTTAAAATGGTTTTGACTTCTATTTTGACACGTGGCAACACTTGATCGGATGATGAACATATACCATAGTATTGATAGGTTAACAAAAATGGATTCTACTTTTTATCATAGTTGAAAATTAGGTCAGAAAAGTTGTAGGAGGATTCACGACCAAAATGAAAAGTCAAGAGGATCAATAAAAAAAAATTTCGACAAAGTATTTAAGTCAGGGATGCCAAGCTTTTGGAAAATAGCTAGAGAGGTCAGATCGCAAGACCATCCAACATTTTCGTAGCGCATTTTTACCTATGACAAATTAGATTTTAAAGTAAAAACCTACCCCTTCTCTATCCATTTTTTTAGTCTTTTGATAAGGGCACTACACATATTACTTGGGGCTAGTCCAATATAATTTTTCCCAAAATTACAAGTTTGTCACTCTTAAAGTTACTTAGGGGCTAGCCCACACCAAGCTATATAAGTGAATTTTTTTTCTATTTTAGGCTTTTCACCCTCACTTGAAGAAACTCTTATTCTCCAAGTCTAAACCTAAATTTGGAAATTGATAGTTGTGGTCCCAAGTGGGAGAGAATTTTGCTTTGGTGATTGTCCAACGAATATTCTTCCGGTATATCTTCGACAACATACGATGAATAAGTTTTGCGATTGTCACAAAAAAATTTAGTTTTTTTTACTATTGTAGGAACAATGCATGAAAATATCTTCGATGACGAAGTCGGATCATGCAATCCATTAAATATGCACTCCGGAAGTTCCGAAGAACATGTCGGTTGTTCTGAAGCACGTACGGTATGTAAAACGATAACCCTATTTCGACAGTCATCGTGTAAGGACTGTATAAAATTAGACAGTCCTATATAAATATAGGACTGTCAATAATTCGACAGTCCTATATAAATACATGACTGTCATAATTTTGACAGTTCTATATACTAATAGGACTGTCAAAATAGTGACAGTCCTGGATCTTAAAGACTAAATTATTTGAAGTGTCAATTATATGAAGTTATTAATTTTTATATTATTTTATATTGGTTATAGGACCAACCTTGTACAGATGTTGTGGTACATCCTACTATTGGGGTTGATGTGGATGATATATTCTCAACGGATATTCAATTTGCAACCCAGGAAGAAGCATTAGATTGGTGCAGAGAAGTTGGAAGACGACATAACATAGTAATTGTTATTGCAAGATCCATCAGATCTCGGCCGGGCCGAAAATATGTAGAGCTGGGGTGCGAAAGAGGAGGTGTGTTTAGGGAGCATCATAAAAAAAAGGGTATTGTTGAAAAAAAATCCCTAAGAAAAACGTTGGGACGAGAAAATGTGATTGTCCATTTAAGGTGTTGATTGTAAAAGTAGAAGATGTGAAGTGGATAATCGAAGTTAAGAATGGAAGACACAATCATCCTATTCCACGGACACTTACGGGTCATGCCTACGTGGCACGGTTGAAGGAGGATGAGAGAAGGTTGGTTGAAGAATTGTTCCTTTCCGGAGTTGTACCGAAACAAATTTATTCTGCCGTGCGACAAAAAGAAGATGGGAACAAGTCTACCATGAGGACGATCTATAATAGTTTGGCCAGAGCGAAATGTAATAGTATGAAAGGAAGAATGGCGATGCAGCAAGTATTGAAGTTGCTTGGGGAGCATCACTACGTGGAGTACCATAGAAGACATCCACAAACTGATGAACTCCTTTCGTTGTTTTGGGCTCATCCTGATTGCACACACTTGGCTCGGTCCTTCGCAGATGTGTTGATCCTTGATTGTACATATAAGACCAACAAGTTCAAGATGCCTCTTTTTTACGTTGTTGGGTTTACGTCTACGGGAAAAACATTTACAGTCGCTTTTTGTTTTATGAAGAGTGAGACAGTAGAGGATTACACATGGGCGTTGAGAAAACTACAATCCCTTTACACAAGTTACAAAGAGCCCTCTATTTTTGTTACCGACAGAGAATATGGGCTGATAAATGCTATAGATATTGTATTTCCTCATGCGCATAGACTACTATGCACTTGGCATATAAATTGAAATATCCAAGCTCAATGCAAGAGAAAATTTAAAAATGTGGACGGTAAAATCAACATGCTTTGCTTCGAAGAATTCTACAGTGATTGGAGTCTTGTATGGCGAGCAAGTACTACAGACAGCTACGACACAGCAAGATACATGTTCCAACAAAAGTGGGAGACGAGTAACCCGACATGCATATCTTATATCAAAGATACTTGGCTAGAACCACATAAAGAGCAATTCGTCTTAGCATGGACGAACATGGTGAAGCATTATGGCACAATCACTACGAACCGGGTCGAAGGATCACACTCAAGTTTAAAAAGATATCTACGGTCATCGGTCAATAATTTTGTCTCCGTTTGAAAATCGATTCATTTGATAATTATTTCCACGGTGAACGAGATTGTAGCATCATTTGAGATGAGCCTCAATATTGCAAAGCATGAATACAAGCATGAACACCTCTTGGATGGTTTAATCCATGTAGTATCTCACAAGGCCTTGGACTTATTGTTTGAGGAGATTGGTAGGTCAAAGTCGGTTGGTTATGATCCCGAGGTTTGCGGTTGTTCATATCGACATTCACTCGGACTTCCTTGTGCACATGAGATTAACGAATATCGTCGTGAATTTATACCTATTCCAATAGATGTTGTTGATCAACGTTGGAGACAGCTGTCGATAATGCCGACGGTGAAAGTTCAAGATAATTTCTTTTCTTTGCCACAAGTGAAACTCCTGCACGCAAGGTGGTGTGTCGCATCGGAACCGGAGAGAAGATCCATTGAGGTTAAAATCCAAGAAATTGCAGTCCCAGCAATAACTCGATTGCAAGAGCCATCTGTTGTTCGAACTCCTAAGGGAAGGCCACACTCAAGAAAGAGTAGAGCAAAAAAGAAGGAGAATGAGTCAACTAAAAGAGATCCATCCTTGTTTGAACATATTGAACGCAGTTTGGAGGCAAAGTCCGTAATCGAAAGGGTGGTATTTCCGCAGAAAAAGAGTAAGCTTACTATTCGAAGGGAAAAAAAACAGAAAATGAACGATGCAGTCACGGCGGAGGGTTTAGATAACTTTTATGATTCATATAGTCTATACATTGAAAATTTCCTACCTGAGATACGAGATTTCATTTGGTCTATTGTTGATGTTCCTAAGGATGACCATTGTGGATATCATGCACTAGCAAGACAACTAGGCTATTCAGTTGAAGTAGGATGGAGACAGGTTAGGGAAGCTGTACGAGGAGTTGGAGTCTCGACTACCCTTCTATAGGCAGATACTCGACGAAGAAATTGTTGGAGATTTGTTGGCAAGCTTACCTTGTACGAAAACAGTTACCGGACCAGACCATTACATGGATGTCCCGCCTGCTGCTTACGTATTCTCTAATAGGTATAAGATACCTATTGTAATTATCTCACAAGGCATTAACAATACTTTCTTTCCAATGTATGCTCCCCCAGCCAAACATGGAGTATCCAATCTATGTTCGATAGGGCTTGTCGGACAACACTTCGTCATCCCAAGGTTGATCGGTCATTCTCCTATTCCGCCACCTTCTACGCTTTGGTATAAACACGCACCAGAAAAAGTTATCGCATGGACGACATCATATACGGATGCAATGGCTGCCTATAAGAAGATGATGAAGATGGAGGATCCAAAAATCATGCCGAACGACTACTTTGATATTCTAATCGATTGATACTGTATATTGAAATGTATATTGTGCAATGAGCCATGTATGTTTAACTGTATATTGAACTGTATGTTGTGTGTATGTTGTGCAATGAAAGAAGTTATCTAAACCCTAGGACTGTATGTTGTGTATTGATACTAATCGATTTTGACTGTATGTTGTGCATTGATACTAATCGATAGTAGGACTGTCAAAATTATATGTAAAACTGTCAGAAAACTAGGACTGTCAAAATTTTGACAGTCCTAGAAGATAGTAGGACTGTCAAAATTTTGACAGTCCTAAACTTTACCCACTGTGTCTGCACAGTTATATGTAAGTTTAGGACTGTCATAATTTTGACAGTCCTAGAAGATAGTAGGACTGTCAAAATTTTGACAGTCCTAAACTTTATCCACTGTGTCTGCACAGTTATATGTAAGTTTAGGACAGTCAAAATTATGACAGTCCTAGAAGATAGTAGGACTGTCAAAATTTTGACAGTCCTAAACTTTATCCACTGTGTCTGCACAGTTATATGTAAGTTTAGGACTGTCATAATTTTGACAGTCCTAGAAGATAGTAGGACTGTCAAAATTTTGACAGTCCTAAACTTTATCCACTGTGTCTGCACAGTTATATGTAAGTTTAGGACTGTCAAAATTATGACAGTCCTAGAAGATGGTAGGACTGTCAAAATTTTGACAGTCCTAAACTTTACCCACTGTCTCTGCACAGTTTTATGTCAAAATTAGGACTGTCAAAATTTTGGCAGTCCTACAAGATACTAGGACTGTCAAAATTTTGACAGTCCAAATCTTTACCCACTGTCAAAATCTGCACATTTAACAACTGTATGTATGTAGCAAATTTAGAACACAAATTGTATGTATGTAGCAATTGTAGCAAATTTTCAAATTGTACCAATTGTAGCAAACTTAGAACACAAATATTCAAAGTGCGAATTGTAGCAAATTCATTCAAAGTTTTACAAGTCAAATTCAAACTTAAAACTTTTACATGTCTCAAAACTCAAATTCATTGGAAGTTTTACAAGTCTTCAAACGGGACCTAAACTTCATGCCGCCTCTTTGTACGTTGCTCTCTATTTTCCAAGAAAAAAAAATCTTCAGCGTTGTCGATTTGTTGTAGTTCGTCATTGATTGCCATATAATTCGAACCCTGGCAACTTACGAGACTTCTTCTCAACTTCTCCACTTTCCTAGCCTATCTATGAGAATTAAAAAAAATTGTTATGTTATAAACATTTACAAATATCAAACTGAAAGTGAAGAAGTTGGCTCACCATCTTGACCAATACAGTATACAAGACCGATTTGGCAGAAAGATCTGAAGGTACACGCACAATATCGCCTCCGCGTTGGAACAAGGTAGGTAGTCCGACACCAGCGTAGTAGGCGAGGTAGTCGTCGCTATATTCCGTCATATTTACTCCTGCTTGCCGTTCAGTTTCTCTAATAACGTGACGTTGCCACTCGGTGAAGAAGTCCGAGACCCAGTTGAACGCCGCAGGAATATAATTTAGCAGTTTTGTACCTCGCGGAGCAGTTATCATTTTCAAAGTGCGGTTTGGGATAATTTGTACGTAGCCAAACTGACGGAGCACTCTATCCGGCATATAAGCCTCCTCGATTTCATGATAACTTATAAGACCGTGATATAAAGCGACTGATTGCAATGGACGACTAGTCTATCGCAAATCATGATATGGATCCCAAACAATCTGCACCGCATAAAATTTAGAATAACGTCATTTAGCATAACGTACTCAATTATTACCAAACATTAAAAAATTAGGTCTCAATTTACCTCTTCTGTCGTCATATCTTCGAGTGCATTCCGTAGGGCGGCCAATGTGTGTGGACGTTTGGCATCTTCCTTAGTTGGCTTCCATCGGCACATTCTAGGAAGGTTCTCGTCATACCCTCGGTTCAGTTTAGCCCGCTGCAGGGTTAGAAATTGCTCGTATATCCATGCCTTCACGTAACCAGGTTAAAAAAATATTAGTACAAAAATTAACAACAAAATTTTAAATTATGTATACAAGTTGACAAAGATATATCTATACATGGAGTAGAGTCGGGCATCCGGATATTGTCTTCGAACCCACGCGGGATGTCGCACCAAGCTCGCGGTAAAGGTATGCTAGTATACCGCTTTCCCAAGATATTTCTTCCACCGTATCAATGTTGTCCAAATTGAGGAGATATTTGGCATGTATGGACGTTCCAGACTTATCCGTAATGCCGACAGCCCCTAAGATGAACTGCATATATCCGCGGGCCACATTATCGCTATTATCCATTTTTGGGTCCAGATCAGCGAATATCTCCTCCAAATATTTTAAAGGAAGTCCGTAGGACTTCTTGAATTCTCGAAGAGTGGTAAAACTAGTGGCATCAACTCCCAGACACCCTGATACACAATCCACAATATGGTCGTAAAAGTTGATGCTCGACTCATTAAAAGTTTGATTCATCATGACTCGACCATCAACCATAAGTCCCAATATATGATGGACGTTATCAAGGGTAATCGTTAACTCCCCATTGGGTAGATGGAAAGTGTTGGTTTTTGGATGCCATCGTTCTACAAATGCTGATATCAGTGCATTATCCACCGTCATATATGAGTAGCTACCCAAATATTATAAACTGGTGGGACTGATTTTTGCCTTCACATCGTCTCCCAATAATTCAAACCTCCATGTATTGTATTTTTTTCCGTGTTTGATCACTGTCAACATACGAGAACTCTCCTGAAAAGTAAACAATTGGATGAAGTTATACCTCTATGTCAAATGTACTTATCTATAAATAATTGGATGAACTTTGAACTTACAACTATATATAAAATTATTATAACGTAATGTACTTACCGGATTGTTCCATATTTGGTATGCAATATGGTTTTCGATCGACGGTAACATAGAGCAACCGTTTGGACGAGTCTCGACTGGACTATCTAGCTGCTCAGAAGGTCCTGAACCATCAGTAGCCCGATTTCCAAGGGTTTCTGGGAGACTCTCGACAGGACTATCTGCAGGCTGAGAAGGTCCTGAACCATCAGTTGGCCGATTTGGAACATTTGGCATGTCCTCATCGGAGGAGGAAGAAGAACCTGAAGAACTAGGAGGAGCACGTCTCTTCGAACGAGTGACAGTCTTCTTCGTCAATCGACGTTTCCTAACTTCAGGGCGTGCCTCGGGGTCGCGGATAGTGACACTTGGTTCAATAGTACGCGAAACATTGCGTTCCTTACGCATCGACGCAGTAGGGCGTCTTCTGATGATATCTTCATACACAGTGCCCTTCCGAGGGTCATGACTATAAGACAAAAAATAAAATTTCATTTAACATCCTAAATTAATTTAATATTCAGGATTGTAGAAATTTCTACAGTCCATATGTATACAGGACTGCAGAAATTTTCACAGTCCTAATTTTTTAGGACTGTTGAAATTTCTACAGTCCTTTATAAATTTAGGACTGTAGAAATTTCTACAGTCCTTAATGTATATAGGACTGTAGAATTTTCTACAGTCCTAAATCTATATGGGACTGTAGAAATTTCTACAGTCCCGCCCGATACTGCTCGATACATTCGACGATTGTCGACATTGTATGTCCTAAAATCGGGTAGAGCATCCAAGTAAACGTCTAAACTACATCCTAAACTACATTCAGGACTTGTATGCCCTCATTTGAAGAATGGAAAGAAAATCACTCAAAATTTTCGAAATGCAATAGGAATTTTTAAAAATTTTGAATTTTTTTGTAAATGCAATAAAACAAGGAGAAGGAAGAATTGTACCTTGATTCTTTCGAGACTTTGGGAGGCATCGACAAGGAGGAGGAGGACGAAGTCGAGGAGAACGGCTCCGGCGGGAGGGGGGAGGGCTCCAGTGAGATTTGGAGGGTTTGGGAGGAGGGTTTCAAGTTTGGACTAGTATGAGTAAACTAATGGGCTAGTGTGAGTAAACTTTGTTCATTAATGGGCTAGCCCCAATGTCACGCCCCAGTCCCAAAATACGTAGGACTAGGTCACGTAACCATGCCAGCTGGCCCGTATATATGGCAACTCCAATATATGGAAACCATATATACGTGCGTACGCTGTATAATGAACAATAATTCATAAGTGGTAAAACTAACTCCAAGTCACAGGGTAATATCTAAATCTCATCCACAGAAATCACATAAACATGAATAACCAATAACCAGGTAACTAGATCTCAATAAATAAGTATCTAAAGAATGACAGTCGGATGGAATCAAATCTACTGCCGAAATAGAATATAAAAAGGAACCAGATACACACCATATAAGAACAACATCTGACAATCACGAGGCTCGAAGAGAAGATCTCCTCGGAATATAAGTAGCCTGTCCGGATCTGTGCTCCTGCGAATACTCAAGAACATATACACCTGGCAGGGAACCAGGTCCTCAGAGGGACATAGCAAGATACAGAAAAATGACATGCCATAATGTAAATACTGAATAAATAATTGGGGTGTGCTAACCATCTAAGTGAATGCAATTTAAAGACCTTGTAGTACGCATGGGAATGTGTGGCTAGACATACGCTGACGTAATTCACCAATCGTGGTGACTGGCTAATATATGTGTCGTATGCCCCCGGACTCACGGGTAGCTCTGCAATCGACCATCTCCGAGGAGCATGGTACGAAGGATAAAACAATCAAGGAGGGGGTGTCCCATACGCCTACTAAGTGTCTTTCCCGCCCAATGTAGATATACAAGTCGTGAAAACGACGTGGACATCTCAAACTATAATGCAAGTCTCAATAAAATAAACAACTGAGCTAAATACCGCTACACGTGTTGCTCACACTGATGGCCAGTCGCGCATGAGGCACGCGTCCCTACATGTACTCACTCTGTGACGTGTAATGATACGTGTCAAGGCCTGAGAAGTTATATCAATAACTTCACAACTTTAGGTGGGTCTACTAGACACTAGGTCAGACACAAGTCCTAACGTCAACGCCTTCGTTGACTGCACCCGAGTTTTCTCGGACGCGCACATTTATATAATATAAAAATAGATAAACATGTAACTAGCAATAACTGAATTTAAACAGTACAACAAGACAAGGTATACTTGCCTGGCGGGAGAGCTGCAAATATAATGTCCAGATGTCAAATACCAAGTGTCAGAAACTATGGCCTCAGAAAGAAAGTCTCCGGATGCTGAAATAAACATCACTAACAGTCTCAGAAAATATCAAATAGCTAGAAACGCCTGTCCTTAAGTCCAATTTGGACACAGGGGCAAAAATGACAGTTTTCGGTCAAAACGGGGTCCACATGTGGGCCACTTTGTACCGAAAAACGTGTCAGGATCAAAGGTCTCCAAATTCGCCAAACTTAGTGTCAACAAGTCAGGAACGATGATACGAACCCAACGGAACTTCCATAATTGGATTCCGATGAGCCGGTCACAAAATCGCCCGTCAAGTGGAACCTGTGGGGCCCACGATACGGGATTTTGTCAACGTTCTCAGAATCGAACCAAACTTGGCTCACAGGACCAGCGTATTGCTACGAGTCCGATGGCGCAAGTTTCGTCTCGATCCGACGTGTGTACACAAAGTTGCAGCGTGTTCCAGAACTGACGGATACGGGGCGGTGTCGGCGGATACGCGTTGATTCCGGTGTGCACGCACATCCAAATCAACTTCTCCGAATTCCTACACGTCCGTATCAACGTCGCGCACGTTTCGGTAAAGACCGCGTGCGACCAAGTCGTCCCGTTTGGTGGGGCGTACCCAGTTCTGGGGTGAATCGGGTCGTTGTTTTTCCTGTTTTTGGATCGCGGTTCGCGATCGCCACAGGACGCGATGCTCCGAGCGGGTTGCACGGGCACCGAGAGGGTTACACAGTCTACACGACGCAACTGACGGAATCGGAAACAGAGCTACGAGGTGAGAGAAAGATATACCTGAACAGGGCTCGAGAAACGGCATTTTTTCGTGTCCGACACGTGTCCGACACGTGTCTGAGCTAGGGCACCGGTTCGGGTTCGCCGGAGAGGAGCTGGCCACGGCTGGGGGAGGAGGAGAGGGAGCTGGGGAGTCGGGCAGCGGGGCTGCGGCGTCGCCGGCCGGAGCTGGGCGGGAGGCGGTGGCGGCGTCGGCTGAGATGGGGGTGGTGGTGGTGGCGGTGACAGATGATGGTGGTGGCGGTGGAGGGAAGAGGCTGGGGGGGAAGCCGGGGCTCGGCTGCTGCGGGGAGGCCGTGACGGAGGCGGGGCGACGTCGCCGGCAGAGGGCGGCGGGGCAATGGCCGGATGGGGGCCGCGGGGTCGGGTGGCGGATGAAGAGAGAGAGGAGAGCTCAGGGGAGAGGGTCGGGCCAGCGAGGAGAAGAGAAGAGGAGAGAGGGAGCTCGGGGAAGCGGGGGGGGGGGGGGGGGGGGCTCCGGCGGGCGGGGCTCAGGCCGTGACGGAGGCGGGGCGACGTCGCCGGCAGAGGGCGGCGGGGCACTGGCAGGATGGGGGCCGTGGGGTCGGGTGGCGGAGGAAGAGAGAGAGGAGAGCTCAGGGGAGAGGGTCGGGCCAGCGAGGAGAAGAGAAGAGGAGAGAGGGAGCTCGGGGAAGCGGGGGGGGGGGGGGGGTGCTCCGGCGGGCGGGGCTCGCCGCCGGCGGCCGGGGGGGGGGGGGGTCGGCTGGGTCTGGGGGAAAGTTTTGGTTTTTTTTTATATTTTATTTTATTTTATTTTATTTTTCTTTTATAGAAAATTATAATAATTTAATATGTAAAAATATCTATAGATATTTTTAGGATATTTTTGGGATATTTTTGGGATCTTTTCGGGATCTTTTCGGGTGGGTCCCGCGTCCAAATGGACGGTGCAGGTTCACCGGCCAATGAGGGGATGACGCTTCGCACTGAAATTTGCAGGAAAGTTCCTGTAATTTCATAAATTGTATAATAGTCCTATTTCGGGAATTTGCAAATTTACGAAATTGTCTGGAAAACACCCGATTCCTGAAAATGCTAAAATTCACCGAATTGAAGGAAAAAGCTGTGTGAGGGTCCCGAGGGGAATGGGGGTGAGTCTGGGCAGGGGTTGGACCTGGTTTCTGGGTGATACGGGCCACCGTATTTATTAATTAATAAATACTGCGCACGGTGTTCTCTAATTATTTAGAGGCAGGTAGGGTCATAATTTTTCTACGGTGTCAATACACTAAATGCAGTATACTCAGTGTAGAAAATTAACGTATTTTTGTTTGGGCAAAACAGGTGCATGTCGGGCCTCAAATCTCTATTGGTACAGAGGTGGGTAAAGAGCAGGAAATTAATTAGGAAATAAATACGGACTTTTGTAACGATATTTGTGCGTCTCAAACGAGGCTCAAAATAAAGCATCTGGGACTTGCACAAAATTCAGAAAAATAGTCTAACATGTCTAGAACAGGTATGTGAACTTCGTTCGGGGATAACAGTCAAGGTAAAGCTCCAAATAATTAGGTGATGGACAGGTGCACATGTCAATAGGATATGTAGGAAAAATAAATTAAAATATTACCATAAATCCTAAATTGTTAAAATAATCCTAAAAATACTGAAATCTGGTCGAGGGGGTTTACAATCTACCCAACTTATAAAAATTTTGTCCTCGAAATTAAAACTATGCCACGGTAGAAATCAAGGATGGCAATAGATATAATTTCATAAAGTAATTTATATCTTGGTTTACGAATAGGTTCGAAAAACGTTTACGCATGTCGTCTACACTCTTCCAAGTAGATTCTCCTGGCGCGCCATGCTTCCATGCCACGCGGATCAAGGGAATAGACTGATTCCTCAATACCCTTCCTCAATGATCAAGGATTCCCACGGGTTGCTCTTGATATGACAAGCTCGGCCTAACGGTGATTCCCGAATGGTTGAGAACATGACTGCTGTCTGTCACATATCGCCTGAGTTGCGACACGTGGAGTACATCAAGTACTTCCTCGAGTGAAGGTGGTAACGCAAGTTGATTTGTCACTACTCCCACTCTTTCTAGCATGTCAATGGTCCAATATAACTTGGCCTCAACTTGCTGCGTTTTCTGAATCTAATGATGCCTCTAGTAGGTGATATTCTCAAGATGACATGATCGTCCTCTTTGAATTCCAAGGGATGATGATGACGGTCTGCTCACTACTTCTGTCTGTCATGCACTGCTTGCCAGTGTCCTTATATTACTTAACTGTCTTTACGTGTTGACCACCAATTCTGGTCACGCGAATCCTTGTCTGGTAAAATGCTGACTGGTATGCCGTACAATCTTACGATTTGCCTCATATATAAGTAATGTCTTCATATCTTCAGAGTAATTACGACGGTTGCAAGTTCCAAAATTTTTCTCATGTATTCATAATTGTCTAGATGCATATACCATTACCTTGCCATCCTGTATTAATACGCATCCCAAACTTTTTCCTGATGCGTTTGTAGATCACAACCGCCTGATCCGGATGGAATAGTCAATACGGGTGTTGTGGTCAGTCGCTTCTTCAACTCCTCGAAAGCGGCTTGACACTCGTTGGTCCATAGGAATTCTTAATCCTAAAAAGTCAACCTAGTCATAGGTGCTGCTATCCTTCCAGGAGTCAGTCAATTATTCATCCGGGTAGAATCCACTTAGACTCCTGATAGCAAAATGATACATTCTTCATCGTAATACTTGGGTTCTGAATTTGACCAAAGTTACGAGGCAAAAATTTTATGCTGCCATAATGATGCATGTACCAGGAAAGTAGGTAGGTAGCGAAGGTCATTCTTAAAGATAGCACCGCTTATAACTGCAATCTAATCTAATAATAGGGTTTGGTAATTACCCAAGAAACAAACAGAAATGGTTACAGAAACAATACACTTTCGTATTTATACTAAATACGAGGTTTCGTCTTTCCGAAATAAGGGAAGACGGAAAACAGTAATCAAGAGTTCAAGGGGAAGGTAATAGATTAGAAGTGTGGGGATCAAGGCGTTTAAAGAATTCAAATGGGAATTGTCAAAACAGTTGTGGATTGAAATATTATTTTTGGTAATTCCTATTCACATGCTCGTATCAGTACAGTTACGTAACTGATACGATATGCTCAGACATATCTAGAGGGCAAGTACATTTGTCTACTAATCACTATATATCTCAATCCACGTAAAGTAATTATGCGAAGGGCGAATCAAAATGCACTAAGGTTGATCAGACCGTAATACACTGATTCTGAATAGACAATTGTATTAGTGGAGTGGATCAGGCCCCAATAACACATGTGTCATGAATAAGCTCGATAAGGAATAAGCTTGCAAAACTAGGCTATAATAGCAGTATGAGTCAAGGTAGTATAGTAAATATAAGTATGCTAGATTATGATACGAGAAATTATAAAATAATTCAAATTCACAAAAAGACAAAGACTCTACAATCTCTACAGTTATTACTCTAATTCTTTGTCTAAGTCGCTAGTTAACCTAAAAGAGATATGGCCTTCTAAGTTCTACAATCTTAATATACACTATAGGTTGTCTGCCTAAAACAGAGATTTCAAGAAAGTTCACTTAAAGTAGGGGTTCGAGGTTGTCTGCGTAAATCAGAGATAAAATAATTTGACGTAACGCATGACGTCAGAGCTATCCGCGTAAAAAGTCTGTGCGTAACAGTCTGCGCGTAACAGTCTGCGCGTACAAGTCTGGGTTAAAGTCTGAGCGTAAAAGTCTGCGGTAAAGTATTGTCTAAGGGTTGCGTAAAAATCTGCCGGCGTAAAAAGTCTAGCATACGCTGCAGCATGAAGTTGTACAAGAAATTCATGAGTTTGTCAGTCAAGTTAATGAATCCTGACATCTGACAAAAGTACTTGTACAACGATCGAGGGGATGGTTATGATGATGGTTTACACGGAGATCCAGATTGTCGTTAGTTACTTATTGGATACCAGTCATCTACGCTTGAGATGAGACAAAAACAGATGTCCTGTCAAAAGCTGTTTCTTTTTGCACAGGGCTCGAGGCGTATCTCTGCGCAGGATTTGGTCGTGTCTGGGGAAAGCTAAGGCTGTAACAAATACTCTTAAATCCTATCCTTATATTTTTCGCCTAATCAGGTTACTCTACGCTGGTTATCTAATAGTCAGAAATTATCAGGTTTACGCAGGGCAGTTACCTACGTGGCTGGCATGATGCGTCATACGCAGGACAAGGAAGACTAATGGCGGCGTAAAGGGGACAAGCTTCTACATAATTTGGTTTTTATGCCAATCAGGAAAGTCATTTGGCTTTTACGCCAACAAGGGTAAAGGGTCTCTGGCGTAAAACTCTGGTTTATCCAATCATAGGATGAGGTTCCAGTCCTAGTATTCAACCTTGGATTTCTAGTGGTTTCTCAAGACTAGGGTCAACACTATGGTCAATTTTCTAACTAATCCTAGTAGTGTTTATACCACTCTCAAGTCATGCATAAATACGTCAAGGGATAAGGGTAAGTTAATCTATAGGTAAGTGATGCTAGGGTTTATTTAGGTAATAAGGAAGACTAAGGTTTATTTAGGAAGTCAGGAAGGCTAGGGTTCACTAAGTAATCCGAACTTAATGATATGCCAATGCCCTAGTTGGGTTCTTAATAGGAATACTACCCTAATCATCATCCTATCAACATAAATTCCTATATTTTAGCAGGGGCTATACTTAAGGAATTATCAGGGAAGCACATGAATCAAGCAGGATGCAATTATGTAAGTAGGACAGACTGGAAGGAAGATAAGTCATAGTCAATTATGGATGAGATCCTATCTTCTAATCCTAGGTGCAGGCTTGCTCGGTACAGTAACGTAACCGAGACAATATGCTCTCGACCTGCATGGGCCACCACTAAAAACATGTCACGCCCCAGTCCCAAAATACGTAGGACTAGGTCACGTAACCATGCCAGCTGGCCCGTATATATGGCAACTCCAATATATGGAAACCATATATACGTGCGTACGCTGTATAATGAACAATAATTCATAAGTGGTAAAACTAACTCCAAGTCACAGGGTAATATCTAAATCTCATCCACAGAAATCACATAAACATGAATAACCAATAACCAGGTAACTAGATCTCAATAAATAAGTATCTAAAGAATGACAGTCGGATGTAATCAAATCTACTGCCGAAATAGAATATAAAAAGGAACCAGATACACACCATATAAGAACAACATCTGACAATCACGAGGCTCGAAGAGAAGATCTCCTCGGAATATAAGTAGCCTGTCCGGATCTGTGCTCCTGCGAATACTCAAGAACATATACACCTGGCAGGGAACCAGGTCCTCAGAGGGACATAGCAAGATACAGAAAAATGACATGCCATAATGTAAATACTGAATAAATAATTGGGGTGTGCTAACCATCTAAGTGAATGCAATTTAAAGACCTTGTAGTACGCATGGGAATGTGTGGCTAGACATACGCTGACGTAATTCACCAATCGTGGTGACTGGCTAATATATGTGTCGTATGCCCCCGGACTCACGGGTAGCTCTGCAATCGACCATCTCCGAGGAGCATGGTACGAAGGATAAAACAATCAAGGAGGGGGTGTCCCATACGCCTACTAAGTGTCTTTCCCGCCCAATGTAGATATACAAGTCGTGAAAACGACGTGGACATCTCAAACTATAATGCAAGTCTCAATAAAATAAACAACTGAGCTAAATACCGCTACACGTGTTGCTCACACTGATGGCCAGTCGCGCATGAGGCACGCGTCCCTACATGTACTCACTCTGTGACGTGTAATGATACGTGTCAAGGCCTGAGAAGTTATATCAATAACTTCACAACTTTAGGTGGGTCTACTAGACACTAGGTCAGACACAAGTCCTAACGTCAACGCCTTCGTTGACTGCACCCGAGTTTTCTCGGACGCGCACATTTATATAATATAAAAATAGATAAACATGTAACTAGCAATAACTGAATTTAAACAGTACAACAAGGCAAGGTATACTTGCCTGGCGGGAGAGCTGCAAATATAATGTCCAGATGTCAAATACCAAGTGTCAGAAACTATGGCCTCAGAAAGAAAGTCTCCGGATGCTGAAATAAACATCACTAACAGTCTCAGAAAATATCAAATAGCTAGAAACGCCTGTCCTTAAGTCCAATTTGGACACAGGGGCAAAAATGACAGTTTTCGGTCAAAACAGGGTCCACATGTGGGCCACTTTGTACCGAAAAATGTGTCAGGATCAAAGGTCTCCAAATTCGCCAAACTTAGTGTCAACAAGTCAGGAACGATGATACGAACCCAACGGAACTTCCATAATTGGATTCCGATGAGCCGGTCACAAAATCGCCCGTCAAGTGGAACCTGTGGGGCCCACGATACGGGATTTTGTCAACGTTCTCAGAATCGAACCAAACTTGGCTCACAGGACCAGCGTATTGCTACGAGTCCGATGGCGCAAGTTTCGTCTCGATCCGACGTGTGTACACAAAGTTGCAGCGTGTTCCAGAACTGACGGATACGGGGCGGTGTCGGCGGATACGCGTTGATTCCGGTGTGCACGCACATCCAAATCAACTTCTCCGAATTCCTACATGTCCGTATCAACGTCGCGCACGTTTCGGTAAAGACCGCGTGCGACCAAGTCGTCCCGTTTGGTGGGGCGTACCCAGTTCTGGGGTGAATCGGGTCGTTTTTCCTGTTTTTGGATCGCGGTTCGCGATCGCCACAGGACGCGATGCTCCGAACGGGTTGCACGGGCACCGAGAGGGTTACACAGTCTACACGACGCAACTGACGGAATCGGAAACAGAGCTACGAGGTGAGAGAAAGATATACCTGAACAGGGCTCGAGAAACGACGTTTTCTCGTGTCCGACACGTGTCCGACACGTGTCTGAGCTAGGGCACCGGTTCGGGTTCGCCGGAGAGGAGCTGGCCACGGCTGGGGGAGGAGGAGAGGGAGCTGGGGAGTCGGGCAGCGGGGCTGCGGCGTCGCCGGCCGGAGCTGGGCGGGAGGCGGTGGCGGCGTCGGCTGAGATGGGGGTGGTGGTGGTGGCGGTGACAGATGATGGTGGTGGCGGTGGAGGGAAGAGGCTGGGGGGGGGGGAAGCCGGGGCTCGGCTGCGGCGGGGAGGCCGTGACGGAGGCGGGGCGACGTCGCCGGCAGAGGGCGGCGGGGCACTGGCCGGATGGGGGCCGCGGGGTCGGGTGGCGGAGGAAGAGAGAGAGGAGAGCTCAGGGGAGAGGGTCGGGCCAGCGAGGAGAAGAGAAGAGGAGAGAGGGAGCTCGGGGAAGCGGGGGGGGGGGGGCTCCGGCGGGCGGGGCTCGCCGCCGGCGGCCGGGGGGGGGGGGGGGTCGGCTGGGTCTGGGGGGAAGTTTTGGTTTTTTTTTTATATTTTATTTTATTTTATTTTATTTTTCTTTTATAGAAAATTATAATAATTTAATATGTAAAAATATCTATAGATATTTTTAGGATATTTTTGGAATATTTTTTGGATCTTTTCGGGATCTTTTCGGGTGGGTCCCGCGTCCAAATGGACGGTGCAGGTTCACCGGCCAATGAGGGGGTGACGCTTCGCACTGAAATTTGCAGAAAAGTCCCTGTAATTTCATAAATTGCATAATAGTCCTATTTCGAGAATTTGCGCAATTTACAAAATTGTCTGGAAAACATCCGATTCCTGAAAATGCTAAAATTCACCGAATTGAAGGAAAAAGCTGTGTGAGGGTCCCGAGGGGAATGGGGGTGAGTCTGGGCAGGGGTTGGACCTGGTTTCTGGGTGATACGGGCCACCGTATTTATTAATTAATAAATACTGCGCACGGTGTTCTCTAATTATTTAGTGGCAGGTAGGGTCATAATTTTTCTACGGTGTCAATACACTAAATGCAGTATACTCAGTGTAGAAAATTAACGTATTTTTGTTTGGGCAAAACAGGTGCATGTCGGGCCTCAAATCTCTATTGGTACAGAGGTGGGTAAAGAGCAGAAAATTAATTAGGAAATAAATACGGACTTTTGTAACGATATTTGTGCGTCTCAAACGAGGCTCAAAATAAAGCATCTGGGACTTGCACAAAATTCAGAAAAATAGTCTAACATGTCTAGAACAGGTATGTGAACTTCGTTCGGGGATAACAGTCAAGGTAAAGCTCCAAATAATTAGGTGATGGACAGGTGCACATGTCAATAGGATATGTAGGAAAAATAAATTAAAATATTACCATAAATCCTAAATTGTTAAAATAATCCTAAAAATACTGAAATCTGGTCGAGGGGGTTTACAATCTACCCAACTTATAAAAATTTTGTCCTCGAAATTAAAACTATGCCACGGTAGAAATCAAGGATGGCAATAGATATAATTTCATAAAGTAATTTATATCTTGGTTTACGAATAGGTTCGAAAAACGTTTACGCATTTCGTCTACACTCTTCCAAGTAGATTCTCCTGGCGCGCCATGCTTCCATGCCACGCGGATCAAGGGAATAGACTGATTCCTCAATACCCTTCCTCAATGATCAAGGATTCCCACGGGTTGCTCTTGATATGACAAGCTCGGCCTAACGGTGATTCCCGAATGGTTGAGAACATGACTGTTGTCTGTCACATATCGCCTGAGTTGCGACACGTGGAGTACATCAAGTACTTCCTCGAGTGAAGGTGGTAACGCAAGTTGATTTGCCACTACTCCCACTCTTTCTAGCATGTCAATGGTCCAATATAACTTGGCCTCAACTTGCTGCGTTTTCTGAATCTAATGATGCCTCTAGTAGGTGATATTCTCAAGATGACATGATCGTCCTCTTTGAATTCCAAGGGATGATGATGACGGTCTGCTCACTACTTCTGTCTGTCATGCACTGCTTGCCAGTGTCCTTATATTACTTAACTGTCTTTACGTGTTGACCACCAATTCTGGTCACGCGAATCCTTGTCTGGTAAAATGCTGACTGGTATGCCGTACAATCTTACGATTTGCCTCATATATAAGTAATGTCTTCATATCTTCAGAGTAATTACGACGGTTGCAAGTTCCAAAATTTTTCTCATGTATTCATAATTGTCTAGATGCATATACCATTACCTTGCCATCCTGTATTAATACGCATCCCAAACTTTTTCCTGATGCGTTTGTAGATCACAACCGCCTGATCCGGATGGAATAGTCAATACGGGTGTTGTGGTCAGTCGCTTCTTCAACTCCTCGAAAGCGGCTTGACACTCGTTGGTCCATAGGAATTCTTAATCCTAAAAAGTCAACCTAGTCATAGGTGCTGCTATCCTTCCAGGAGTCAGTCAATTATTCATCCGGGTAGAATCCACTTAGACTCCTGATAGCAAAATGATACATTCTTCATCGTAATACTTGGGTTCTGAATTTGACCAAAGTTACGAGGCAAAAATTTTATGCTGCCATAATGATGCATGTACCAGGAAAGTAGGTAGGTAGCGAAGGTCATTCTTAAAGATAGCACCGCTTATAACTGCAATCTAATCTAATAATAGGGTTTGGTAATTACCCAAGAAACAAACAGAAATGGTTACAGAAACAATACACTTTCGTATTTATACTAAATGCGAGGTTTCGTCTTTCCGAAATAAGGGAAGACGGAAAACAGTAATCAAGAGTTCAAGGGGAAGGTAATAGATTAGAAGTGTGGGGATCAAGGCGTTTAAAGAATTCAAATGGGAATTGTCAAAACAGTTGTGGATTGAAATATTATTTTTGGTAATTCCTATTCACATGCTCGTATCAGTACAGTTACGTAACTGATACGATATGCTCAGACATATCTAGAGGGCAAGTACATTTGTCTACTAATCACTATATATCTCAATCCACGTAAAGTAGTTATGCGAAGGGCGAATCAAAATGCACTAAGGTTGATCAGACCGTAATACACTGATTCTGAATAGACAATTGTATTAGTGGAGTGGATCAGGCCCCAATAACACATGTGTCATGAATAAGCTCGATAAGGAATAAGCTTGCAAAACTAGACTATAATAGCAGTATGAGTCAAGGTAGTATAGTAAATATAAGTATGCTAGATTATGATACGAGAAATTATAAAATAATTCAAATTCACAAAAAGACAAAGACTCTACAATCTCTACAGTTATTACTCTAATTCTTTGTCTAAGTCGCTAGTTAACCTAAAAGAGATATGGCCTTCTAAGTTCTACAATCTTAATATACACTATAGGTTGTCTGCCTAAAACAGAGATTTCAAGAAAGTTCACGTAAAGTAGGGGTTCGAGGTTGTCTGCGTAAATCAGAGATAAAATAATTTGACGTAACGCATGACGTCAGAGCTATCCGCGTAAAAAGTCTGTGCGTAACAGTCTGCGCGTAACAGTCTGCGCGTACAAGTCTGGGTTAAAGTCTGAGCGTAAAAGTCTGCGGTAAAGTATTGTCTAAGGGTTGCGTAAAAATTTGCCGGCGTAAAAAGTCTAGCATACGCTGCAGCATGAAGTTGTACAAGAAATTCATGAGTTTGTCAGTCAAGTTAATGAATCCTGACATCTGACAAAAGCACGTCTCTTCGAACGAGTGACAGTCTTCTTCGTCAATCGACGTTTCCTAACTTCAGGGCGTGCCTCGGGGTCGCGGATAGTGACACCTGGTTCAATAGTACGCGAAACATTGCGTTCCTTACGCATCGACGCAGTAGGGCGTCTTCTGATGATATCTTCATCCACAGTGCCCTTCCGAGGATCATGACTATAAGACAAAAAATAAAATTTTATTTAACATCCTAAATTAATTTAATATTCAGGATTGTAGAAATTTCTACAGTCCATACGTATACAGGACTGCAGAAATTTCCACAGTCCTAATTTTTTAGGACTGTTGAAATTTCTACAGTCCTTTATAAATTTAGGACTGTAGAAATTTTTACAGTCCTTAATGTATATAGGACTGTAGAATTTTCTACAGTCCTAAATCTATATGAGACTGTAGAAATTTCTACAGTCCCGCCCGATACTGCTCGATACTTTCGACGATTGTCGACATTGTATGCCCTAAAATCGGGTAGAGCATCCAAGTAAACGTCTAAACTACATCCTAAACTACATTCAGGACTTGTATGCCCTCATTTGAAGAATGGAAAGAAAATCACTCAAAATTTTCGAAATGCAATAGGAATTTTTAAAAAATTTAAAATTTTTTGTAAATGCAATAAAACAAGGAGAAGGAAGAATTGTACCTTGATTCTTTCGAGACTTTGGGAGGCATCGACAAGGAGGAGGAGGACGAAGTCGAGGAGAACGGCTCCGGCGGGAGGGGGGAGGGCTCCGGTGGGGTTTGGAGGGTTTGAGAGGAGGGTTTCAAGTTTGGACTAGTATGAGTAAACTAATGGGCTAGTGTGAGTAAACTTTGTTCATTAATGGGCTAGCCCCAATCCTGGGCTAGTCCTTAGTAAAGTTTGTAGTGCCCTTATCAAAAGCCATTTTTTATTACCTTCTTATTTATTTTTGTACTTTAATTTTTTTTTATATAAAAAATAATAATATATTTTTTTTATATAAAAAATAATAATATAATTTTAGGAATAATGTTGAGATATCTCTCTTTTATCCTAACCCTAGTTAGGGAACCAATTACCCAACAACTTGGAATCATCGACACCGCACAATATTACGTGTTTGTTAACGGGGATCAAAGGACATTGCTCCCTTCTGAATCTAGTGTAACTGAATTTTTTATGTGTTTGTAGTATGTTTTAAGAATATTTTAAAGTTTTCGTAAATAAAGGAGTGCTCTATTTCTATGATTAGGCTGTGAGAAAAAGAATAGTCATTTCTTCTTGTAGAACTATATTTATTCATCTAAGTAAAAATCGATCCTTCGCTGCCCTTGGAAGTAGCACAATTCTAACAGCCATTAGGAGAGAGAGAGAGAGAGAGAGATTC
Source organism: Iris macrosiphon (assembly GCA_036927795.1). Lineage (NCBI taxonomy): Eukaryota > Viridiplantae > Streptophyta > Magnoliopsida > Asparagales > Iridaceae > Iris > Iris macrosiphon. Next base: position 69,396,357 of record JAYESA010000015.1, read on the forward strand.
CAAGCAAATAACATTCTAGGTTGGAAACTAGGTTTATATAAACCATTAGAAACTAAATTTTTAGAAGTTATCATTCTGGAATAACATTGTTGCAAATTTCCTTTTGATTAAAAATTTGCACGAACCAAAATTTGGATCCCTCGATGAATGAACTCTCTCAATCCAAGCAAGATCTTTTGACAGTATCGGACATATATTCTATTATAATACTATACGATTATTACAAAAGATGTTCAATTGCCACTCGTAGAACATTGTCCTACATTATTCAGAAAGCCTAAGAAAATTCTAATGATTATTTCTTCACCTTAAAAAAATATTAAAATTTTTTGCTAGCACCATGCCAGTTGGACAAATTTGTTAGCTGAAGCAAAAGTCCAAATTCTGAGAATGAATCTTCTGCGTAGCAATATATAGCATCTAACTAAACCGACGTGGCTACAAATCTCAACCTCGACAAAATAAAAATAGGCAAATTATAAGGACACTACACATTTTACTCGGGACTAGCACATTAAAAATTTACAAAAAATTACAAGTTTGCCATCCTAAAAGTTACTTGGGACTAGCCCAAATTGTTATCATTGATAATTACAAGTTTGTCACTCCCAAACTCGGGACTGTTATAATCAGGACTGTCAAAATTTTGACAGTCCTACCACTTGGAAGGACTGTCAAAATTTTGACAGTCCTACAAATTGTTAGGACTGTCATAATTTTGACAGTCACACAAGCTATGTGAACTGTCAAAATTTTGACAGTCCTCATTGTTTGTGGGACTGTCAAAATCCTGACAGTCCTAGTTTTATATAAAATTTTCTGTCAAAATTTTGACAGTCCTCATTTTAATTGTCAGGATTTTTTTTTTAAGTTTTTTTTCTATTTAGTTAGTTTTGGATTTTGATTTTTTTATTTAGTTTAACATCCAAAATAAAATATGTTTTCATTGAACCAAAAAAAAAAAAAAATCTACCGTACGAATATTACGTCTGCCGTCGATCAGACTTCGAACGGCCATAACTATTTGTTTTCAAATCGTTTTTCGTCACACAATAGGTCGATTTGTATGTTTTCGACGAGAGTAACACAATTCGTAGAGAAGAAATTTTCATTCGAAGTAAGACGTACAAATTATAGGCAAAAATATAAAATATAAAACTTTAAAGTATCATAACTTTTGACTGGGAGATCGAAACAAGGTCCAGTTTGTGCCAAAATGACCGTATGAAAAAGTACTTCGGGATAAACCGTTTCACCGTTTAACGGACTTCCCAAATTTTTAGAATCACAAAAAAACGATGTTTCAACCTCCAAATTTTACTTTTGGTATTTTTTTTTACAAAATATTTAATGTACCAATAATAAATTTACTATTTTAAATAACAAAATACTTTAACAAATTTTAAGGATAGAAATTTGAGATTTTGATACATATCGACAACAGAGTTAATTTATTTTTATTTTTTGTTAATTTTGAAATTTCGATACAGTAAATTTACTGTTAATTTATTTTAATTTTATTTCGTTAAAATATATTTTCTTAAATAAAACATAAAATTAACTAAATAAATTGGCTCCCCCACCAATTAGCAAAATAAATTAACAGAAAATAAATTTTAGGACTGTCAAAATTTTGACAGTCCTACAAATTGGAAGGACTGTCAAAATTTTGACAGTCCTTCCAATTGTTAGGACTGTCAAAATTTTGACAGTCCTAAAAATATATGTTGAATTTTTAGGACTGTCAAAATTTTGACAGTCCTTCCAATTGGTAGGACTGTCAAAATTTTGACAGTCCTAAAAATCAACATATATGTCAAATTTTGACAGTTTTTCTATTTTTTCTTTTTCTTTTTTGGTTTCCTGTGTGCTGTTATTTTTCTTTGTTATTGTGTTATTATTCATGTCTTCCGGCGGCGGAGTGGAGGACCTGGTGGTAGCGACGGAGGAAGGAGGGGAGGGAGGAGCGGCGGACGGGGTACGAGACGGAAATGGGGTACGAGACGAAGGAACGGGAGAGGAAGGAGGCAGCGGAAGACGGGGGAGAAGGCAGAGGCGGCGACGGAGGAGGACGAAGTCTCGGAGAACGGCCGGCGGGAGGGGGGAAGGCTCTGGTGGGGTGGGGAGGGTTTGAGAGTGTTTGGGAGGAGGGTTTCAAAGTGGGCTAGTATGAGTAAACTGATGGACTAGTGTGAGTAAACTTTGCTCATTAATGGGCTAGCCCCAATCCTGGGCTAGCCCCAAGTAATAAGTGTAGTGCCCTTATAATTTGCCTAAAAATAAGAATGAGATAGACTCTTAGTGTAAGTGACCCATTACCGTTAATGACTGGCCTTATCTCTTTCTAATAAAAATAAAAATAAAAATAAAAATAAACTATGGTGCCAAAGCTAAGAACCATGAAGGAAATCTGAAAATAACTGGAGCAATGATTATAACACCATATGTAAATGGCATAGCCCATGCGTGTACCCAAATGATCAATTACATCTCTACAGGAACCTTTGATTATTTATAAAAGAAAGATCTCTTATGATACAAATTTCACGAACAGTTTGATTTGAAATGCCATCAAATATCACACCTGCTATGCCGATTTCCGTTTCCAGTGAGTTCCACTCCGAGTAATCCTAGAGACTAGACATTATTAGCACATGCGATTTGAATTGACACAACACTGTTAAACAAGTTGACCGCAAATGCGATAAATTAGAAATTTGAAGTATCAGAACAATTACTATTGAAATGTATGGTAAGGATAATATTTTTCAAACCAAACCACTTAAGTGGTACTGTTTCTAAAGGTCTTGGAATCACTATTTGGTTGGGGTGTGGAAGGATTTCACAGTTTAGTAAATTCAAATCAAGGCTTTTCTATAATTGGAAATGCAACCACCAAACCTAATAAACATAAACCTAACTAATAGGACACCTCTTTAGCAAACCACCAATAGAAGTTAACACAGCCTCTTATTTTTCAAAACGAAAAACACGTATATAATTAGTCTCCATCTATTAACTAAACACATCAAAGTTTGCTGTAGAAAAGATCACTTGTTGGTAAGAAATACATAATAGTCTCTCCATGTACACATCAAAGTTCTCTCTTGTTTGTTGTATAAGAGAATTGTTGTAAGAAATAATCATTTTTACTTGCTATAAGACTGTAAAGAGCTCGTGTTTTTGGTAGTTTCGTGCCCAAATTATAATAGTCTGGTTATGAATGGTTATTTTTACAATGCAATTCCTACAAGTTTGGAACAGGCTAGTTAGAAGCTATGATTCTGCGTGTTCTATCCAACCTAAAACACGTACATTCGTGTATGAATTTTAGTCCGTGCCAGAATTTTATCAAAAGCTGCAGTTTATTCACAGGTCAGTTAGACTTTAGGAGAGTTTCGTCCTTACCCTGCCAACTTTCAAACTCATATTGATAAATCAGTGTGATGTTAGAATGAGATCTTGTAGTACTTAACCAACAAGACACCCAGAATTCAAAGTCTCAAAAAAGGATGAGTTGAAAGAGGATTAAATAGAAGAGAAGATGTTCTAATCTTCTTCTCCCTTTCTCAAGAAGCTAATCATATTATTCCTACAACTTTCGGTATACAATGAAGTTCACGTTCTCCTTTTCCAAATGGTTAAAAATTGTGCAAGAAATAACCCGGGGTACAAGCATAATGTTAACAGTGAGAACAACTATAAGATAAAGCAAATAAAGAACAGCCATCTTCAACATACTTCAGGGTTCCCCTATTTTGACACGCCATGCTATGCCCGGAAAGGTTGCAGCAGTTATCTAAATTTTCTTTGTGTATCTACGCATCAGCAGCAATTATAATATACCATTCATGAGCCAGGTTTTAATCAGTGTCATGCAAGTACTAAATAAACTACATAGAAGAAAACATATTTTGTTTCCCTCTTTGTATGTGCATGCAAATGTGCATGCGTATACGGTATACGACTATACATGTTATGCACACACAAAATTTCGGAGGTATTAGCACACTTAAGACTGATCAGGTTGCAATCATTAGGAGAGAAAACAGAGTATATGAACACTGGAACACCCACAAATTTGTTGACATCTGATGTCATCATGGAGAGCATAATATAAAAATGCTTGAATAAATTCAAGACAGTTTTGTTACACTTCAACTTTTAGTTTTTAGTTTTCTTTTTCTGAATGCAATGCTGTGTACAGAAAATTTGTCTAGCAGCACCTACAACTTATAACCAAGAAAAGAGAGAAAAAGTAGGAACATATTACTCTTGGTTGGAGAGGGATACCAAATTTGCTTAGAATCATGAAAAACATTTCAATCTCTGCAAAAGAGAAGATATTAGTTGTTCAGAAATATAGAACTAAGTTTTCATTTGTTATTGCACTAGTTTGTACCCACCTGTCTTTCAATTTCAATGGCAGATTCAGAGAGCTTCATCTTTAGAATAGCCTTATCATACTCGCAACTCTCTTCCTTCATATCTATGGAATGAAATTTTAAGAAGTCAAGTTGGATAATGACAGATTCAACATAATTAGTAAGAAATTAGAGGTAAACCTCTAGACTAATTCTTAACTAAGAGCTGCAAAATACTATGTATCTCTATTGATGTAGAGGCAAAACATGCAGTAAGCACAAAGAAAGGAGTTTGAATCAATTAAATAATTAATAATGAGAGAGAAGGCATAAAATGTTATAAGGTTTCTTAAGATTTACTAGGTGAAATATCACAAACCTAAGTTATTATCGTTTGCTTCCATATCAGAAGCTAGGCTATACTTGTTTACCACACAAGCTCATAATTCCCTTTTCCTTTGAACCAGCTGGCAAATTCATGTTTCTCTTTGACAGGGTATAAAACTAGTTTTGACATGCATAAAATTGCAGAGTGATTTAAAGAATATTAGAACTTGAGAAAATTTTATGATGAATAGGAGGCAATATTTTATGAATATACGAATTAGAATTGATCTTTACCAGTCGAATCATCCTATTCTCTAGAAGCCAAGTCAAAAAAGTTCTGAGCAATATAAATAGTGAATCCACTCAGTTGTAAACTTCTTGAACTTAAACCGCGTGCCAGTTCAATTGGACACTTGGGAACCATAAATATCATGGGAATATTTACTTTTCTATTCATAGAATATAAAACGGAAAAGAAATTGGTATTTTTGTAGGATTTTATATGTAGGTTAAAATAGAAAAGTGGATTGTAAGTTTAAGTGGCCCATCCTAAAGTTTATGCTGGGAAATTTACTGTGTATAATAGCATATTTACAATTTTAAATTGGTCATAATACTTTCAAACAATTTATGACCCGATGAGTCATACTACTATTACCAACAATCTTATTTTGGATGCTACTAGTACTCAATTTGCAGCAAGCCTCTAAGAAGCTTGTTCACTCAATTTAACAGGTTGAGTCAGAAATTGTCACCCCTTCTGTAAATAAGTTATAGATCTCAAACTTTATAAGAAGAATATTAATTAAAAGGCAATACAAGATTCAATTTTTCACACGTTCTTACCATAATAATATGTTGAAAGAATCCCGATCCTTTCGATAGGCTGAAAATGACAGGTATGAATTTCAGTTATCAGCAATTACAATTTCGGATGAGAGAATAAATAAAACAGAATGCACATGTTGCATCTATTGAAGGTAGGTTATCCATAAGACACTTTGATGCCCAATAAACAAATGCCACTTGTTCCTAAAGATAATAAGTGCAAGAGAATATACCATCACGAATATCCCTTCGCGGCGCGTTGGAAGTTCCTCTAGCCTTCTTAGAGTATCATCACCCTTCGTTACCCTCCCAAAAATAGCATACTACAGTTTGTAGCAAGAGGCAACAAATTAGTTATTAACACAATAAAAGTTGTAACCTAAAACTTTAATGGTGTATTCTACCTGGCCATCAAGGTGTGGTGCATCTCCTAGAAGGATTGAGAAAGAAGATGATGCGCTATCTGGATCAGAGTACCTACATGGAAGAATACCAGCATGGTGGAATTAAGCAAAAGGTTTTGAAGAAAGTATCTGACAAGTAAGACTCATTAGTAGAAGTATAGAAATTTAAAGTTTGAGACATAATTAAAGATAATGATTAGAAAGATGATTTCTGTTTCCTTGGGTTATTTCACTTTCCTAAAGATTGCCAATATCAAAAAAAGATTTGTGATTTATATGTGCATCCAAAGACACCCTAAGTTATGATCCTGAATCGAGCACACCCACAGGAATATACATTCCACCAATAGCTTTTCCCTGCCAATAATGAGATGTCCCTGGTACTTGGTAGCATATACATTTTATTCCTCATCTTAATCTTCCTTTAAATCCATATTGCACAAACTTTATTTACAGAAAATAGTAAACACATCGGATAATGATATAACAAACAAACAATCCATGATGAAAGATGGAATATAACACTAAAATCTGTAGTTCCCCATTATTTACAACATAGCTCCATTTAGTAATGAAGATGCACACATTCTCTCTATTATTCAATAACAATTGCATAGACCCAGTGTTTTAAAAGATACGAGGCTCACTTGAGGAGTTAGGGTCCTCTGGAGCCTACAGGCGCAAGGCGCACGATGAGAAATGGGCTTCAATGAAGCACGGCAGACATCATTATTTTAGATAACATAGTTCCAAATAAGCAAACACATTAAATCTAATCAATCCATATATTAAAGTTGTAAGAACATGAGAACATCAAATCATAATGATAACTACTTAACATCTTCGAAATAAACTATCACAAGTTCATAATAATAGAAAACTTTAGCAATGTTCTGAGAACCGAACCAGACTTGAAAATATAATGGTTCAAGGTTTAGAGGTTCAACCGGATTAAAACTTTACATGTAAATGTATAGATCTCACAAAAAAAGGTGCTTATCAATTTTCAGTATAACAAAATTATAATTAAATTTCTTCCCTGTATAAGTTTAACTCAGTTGAACAAGTATACTATCATAAAAAAACATATAGGATAAAACATAGTTACTAGGTACATCTAAACCCCCATCAATCTCGTTCCACGTACGAACATTCCAGTTTGGGGTACATTCGTGATCTGGATCTTTATGGTACTCGATTCAGATCGCTAAATTTGGCGATCAAAATCAATCACTGAAATCTCACTATAATTTTGTTTTTGTAAGAGATTCTTTCAATGCAAAGAAAGTTGGAAAAGAACATGAGATTTCTTGTCAATTTGGATTCATAGCTACACATTTCTTATGAAATTTGACTTTGATAGTTCGTACGATTGTTGTTTCTTCATTGTTTATGAGCCACCACTATGTTTTGCAAGTTACTTGCAAAGAAGAGAATGGAGTAACAATATTTTGCGATGCTTTTGTTATTTTGTGTAAAGGTCCTAAGTCGTTTGTCATTTTATTTTATGGTTTAATTGCATCTTTTGATTTGGCACCATTGTATTATTGTATTTGGAATATTGCATTCCAAATTGATGTATGACTAAAAAAAGTCAATTTTTACATCTTATTGAATCAAGTAATAGTAAAATAATGAGTTTAAATTTTCCTATGTTCTTATAAGGTTTTCTTTTATTTATGTATATAACACAAGTAACTAGTATCGCATAATTAAGATTTTAAAGCATACCGTGGACCAAATTGGTCTACCTCCCCACCCCCGCCCCCCCCCCCCCCCCCCCCCCACCCCCCCCCCGCGTGCGCCAAAAATAAAGACAAGTAGCGTATCCCATTCCCAAACCATTACGTACCGTGTTTCAGGTAGATAATATCATTTAGGATTTTATTTGATCCTTATATCTAAATATTGAAGCACAAGAAGAACTATCAATTGAATAACACATGTTCTCAACTGTACTATCACAGTATCAGATTAGTTTCTGATGTAAAAATAAAAAATTAAATAAAGAACACAACAAGATATGGGTATAAGTTTGTGTTAACCCATGTCACAATACCAAGAGTTAAAATTGAAATCAAAGGGAGGAAGGAAAAAAAATGTTTTTTCTATAGGCACTACGGATTTTGCTTAGGATAGCCCATTACTTCAGGACAACCCAGATTTTTGTAATTTTTAGTCAGGACAGTCCAAAATTTACTCAGGATAGCCCAATCCCCCCTTCCCAAACCCAAACCCTAACCTAATGTCGTCGGAGGAGGAGGCGGCGGCGGGAGGAGGAGGGAGGAGGAGGCGGCGGGAGGAGAATGGAGGAGGAGGAGGAGGAAGGAGGAGGAGAATGGAGAATGGAGGAGGAGGAAGATGGAGGAGGAGAATGGAGGAGGAGCACCCCGCCGCCGGCCCCCTCTATTGCTTCTTCTTCTTCTTTTAGTACTGTCACAATGTTGACAGTCCTATATATTTAGGACTGTCAACTGTCAACATTGTGACAGTCTTGAAAAAAAAAATTGGCTAGCTTGGAGCAACTTTTTTCGATGGCAAACTTGTAAATAACTAAAAAAATGGGCTAGCCTAAGCAAAAATGTAAGTGCCTAAAGAAAAAAACCAAAAACAATTATGCTCCATAAATTATGTAAACAAAAATGGTCGTACCGCGCCAGAAAATAATCACGCCACCGGTGAGGGGCGGCTGAAGTCCACATACTTGCCACTAGAGAGAACATACGGAGAAAGAGGAAAGGAATTTGAGGAAGCTTAGGGCATCGGTAGTTTATAAGTTCTTATTGGTAACTATCCTTGAAAAAACATGACCTGTTTATTGTTCAAACAGTTTGGTTCATCCGGTTCGAACGGTTCACTGGTTTAACCCTGATTCAACAACAAAAACGGTTCTGGTGTTCATGAAAACCAGCTTGTCCGGTTCTCAGAACATTGAATTATAGACACCCTAAAACCAATCATCATCCAGACTATCATCTCCATCACCAACACTACCAACGAATTTGTGTTCAATTTATCATCATCATCCAACAATACATAACCTAGTAACTGCAATAAACAGTTATCATCATTCTTTAATACAAAAACTAGTAATTACAATATAAAATCCGTTTAAACTTGATACATTAGATAGTTTTTTTTATCCTTAGGATCTAGTTGGTAACATATTTTCAACTATGATGTTTTCTTAAGTGCTTGAGAACATCAAAAATCATGGTGGAAAACCTATTAATTGCAAGAACAAGACTAGTTAAATTATTAAATAAAAATTACAATACTAAAACATATTTATTACATTAAAAAAAAATCAGGTTAATAAGGCACATGTCAAGTGTGCCTCTCAAAAGTAAGACGTGATGGACATGAAGCGAGCACCTCAAAAGTAGGTTGAGACACACAAAACATGTGCCTCAGGTGTGCCTAAGTGAATGAGTCTTGCCACACAGAAAACAAGGCGCAAGGGTGAGCCTCAAGCCTTAAGCGCACCTGGGAACGTGCATTACATGCTTTTTGAAAACACTGCATAGACCAAAGCTTTTAGAGCATCTTGCCTAGCCTGAATGGTCAGTTTCGTTGTTGAATTTACAGTGCTATTTAGTTGGGGCCTGGCATCTTAAGATCCATCAAATATGATTTGCTTCTAGTTAAGACTATCAGTTTCCCTGACCAGATGTCGAGAATTGACCCTTTAATTAGCCATATTATCTATATCGGTATCTAATAGTGTATAGTAATTTATTGCTTTTCTTAGGTAAAACCATTTTGCTACATGTTTAAACCTAGTTGAATAAAATTCTTGGCAAACCAATATTTAACAGTGTGATCCTAAATATCAAATACTTCATTATTTAAAGTCTCTATTTTCAAGGAAATTCTTTTTGAAATTGAGACCTATGGATCTCGGGAACATTCTTCGAGTTTTTTAAGAATGAATGAGACGCTGAGAAAAAACCCTTCAATTTCCGTCATATAACCTCAGCTTCCCCTGGCTCTTCCACCATGTGGGCTCCCTTTCTTCCCTATGCTCCTCTGATGCTGGCCTACCATGCTTCATGCCAATGAGGATATCGATATGTCAACGACGATATTAATGGAGATCTTTGCAGTAGTGTCATTTCTCAGCAAGTTATCTATATTGGTGGTTTATCCCTTGCTGCTACTTTCTGTCACTCACTATGTATTATAGGAAATGAAGTGGTTGACAATGCACAGCAGGGGTTTTACATATTCCAGTATGGTGCAAGTGGTGATATCACCTTGAGGTGTGCGCTCGCACCTTGATCGGCACTCCATGATCCGCCAGCGCTCGTGAAACCTAAGGCTTAACGACATCTCAATTCATTTGAACGGTTCTGTAGATAACCGGGGCAACTTCACGACCTTCTCCATTCTTTCTCTATCTAAAGGTAGGGCGGTTTGTTTGAGTTGCTCAATCGCCCCTCTGCTCATGACATGCTACGGAACTTACCGTGTAGGAACCGACTAATGCATAGGAGCCTACTCAGTGCCAGCGGATCCATGCTGCAATGGAATGATGAAACACGTAGATTCACATTCTGCCAATTATTGGTTTATTTCCGTTATTGTTCTTTTCCATTCTGAGCATGAAACACCATGGCAGGAAATTGAGGTCTGAAATTCTTGATTATGGGAAAGGAAGGTGCTTGAGAAATAGAAAAGAGATTATTCCCCTACAGCTTATCCAGGTGTATCACCGATACTCATAATGCATCTCAGTTGCCCACGTTCGTCTACCTAGCTTGTCGCCTTATATGTAACTGCAGCGCTATTGGCAGCAATTAATAGCTCACAGTGTCATGATTAATGAAGTCAGTCAGTGTCCTCAATTTTTTTTGAGTTAGAAAGATCATGGCACCTTAACATTACTTTGTATTTCCACTTACAACTAATTGTCATGTTACCTTAGAAGTTCTATAATGGGTGCAACGTATCAAACAGGGTCATAATTACAAGTTTTATATATATATATATATATATATATATATATATATATAAAAGTGTAGACCTTATATAATATAAGATATGAAACATATTACCTCCCCATCGAGAGAATGCCCCTTACATGTTTAACATTGCTAAATTCACCAACAACAGTTTTCTCAGCTTCCAGCCTTTGCTCTTCATTCATAGGAGCTGTTCTGCCCCCCACAACATCAGCAACTTGTGCAACAAAACCCTTATCAACCTTCATCCATGTCAGTTCATTTATCAGAAGAAAACCGTATCAGACAGCAGAAAAAGAAAAGAGTTAACCTTGAAATCATTAGACAACCAATTGAGCAAGTTACATACCCGGAAGAAGTGGTTCGTATTATAACACCCTAGCCGAATAAGTTTGAAAATATGTTCAACTGTTTTGGGGGCAACATGAGGGAAAAAACCAAACTCAATGTCACCAAAGTTTGTCTGCACAAATAGATGCACATGTTAATCTCACATAAAAGCAACAGAAGGAAACTGTGATATAATGGGTAAATGCCATGAAACTACAACATGCAATATAAGAAGACAAAAAATATTTGTCGAAGATCCTTGCACATTTGATGGAAGCTACCACCCTAATCCAAGCTGTTAAACAAGGAAATTTTCCCACTGTTCAGTCTCCAAAATCCAAGTGTTAAAACAACATGGCAGCATCAGTGTGTGTGGGTATGGGTAGGGAGTTGGGGTAGCGAGCGTGGTGTGTGTGTGGGTGCGTGGGGGGAGCTTGAAAGGAGAATAGGAGATACAAGTTTTCTTGATAGTAGATTTGCACGAGAAGCGAAGTTCTGCAATAATCATTAACCATTTATAGTCTCCAAAAGACATATGTCTTTATCTTGTTAGCCTGGAGATACTCAATAAGCATCCATGTCCATGTCTACCAATCAGAAACTGGATGGATTTGGCTTATAGTCCATGTTGTCAGAGTTCTGATTTTAAAAGGGAAATACTCTTCACAGACATGGTCTCTACACACATTGGGTGATGTTTAGGTTTACACTGAAAACAGTAGTAGATTCATGGTCCAGTACTATCTATAATAAAATTTACAGTATCAGCCATACTCGTTTCGGTTTTGGCATGTCTAATCGAATACTGACCACCATTTATACCGGCAGATATCGACATTAGGCCTCTCTTTCCCAGCCAGTTCACCAAAAAGACTTTAAATGAAAAACAGAGAAGAATTGACACAATGATTTCGACCGTGCCAAAGAACGACATTGCTACAGTGTTGGTAACCATTACCACTTGTCAAATTGAATATCTATAAATTCACTACATTCATCCATCTTAATATTATTCATTCAAAATAATATCATTTCATTCAGTGCAGGTGTACTTTACCTAAAAGCAAACCAAAAGACGAAAATATCTACTGTGAGTGCAAGATTCAACAATGTTTGAATAATATTTCATCCAAAGCTAACAGAAAACAACAAATAATATATTAAACTATGAGTACATGTATCATATATTTTCTAGTTGTAAAAGAATAAAATAAAATATTTTGGCACTTTGAAACCAAGAACTCGGAAACTCCTATCCAAAATTGTCAAAACTGCCAAAATTGCCGATACCAGGACCCTTATGTCCAAAACTAATTCAGATACCGATACTACAAACCTTGATATGCAAATGGTCTGCCTTAACCATTCAAACAGAGCTAATGGGTTATTTTTCTTAATTATGTCAGTTAAGCAATTAGGGTAAGGGTTTGGCGTTCATGTCAGGGAAAGGACATAAGATGCTAACACCAGGGTTAGAGTTAGGATTTATATAATTTTGATTGCAATTTTGGTCAATATGGATGTGTATCTGCCTTATCGTACCAATTTTGGGCTATCCCAATCCTATACTGACCCTGACCCCCATCTACACCATTGATACCATATATGGCTCTTTCTTGATCATTTCGGTAAAAAGAACAATTAAAAAAGGGAAATTTGGAAAAGAACAGTGTTAAACACACAATGATTAGTTGTGCCGAAGATCGACATGCTACATAGTATTAATAAGATTCTTATCGACATAATGTAACAATTACCATTTGTAAAAGTTCTTATATATGAATTCATTGCATTCATTCATCCATCTTAATATTATTTTGTTCAGAACTATTTGTTGCAGTTGTGTTTTTTTGAAAGAAAATAAATAGTATCCCCATTGCGGAGGAACGATTCTTCAATGTTGGATATTGTTCTATTTAAAGCTAACAAGAACCAACGAGTAATACATGAAAAATATACCTAAATATATGTTTCCAGTTTTTAACAACTTTTTTTACTACTTAGGGCTTTTGGAAGCAAAAGACTGCGAAGTCCGACCATAAACTGCCCGAAGTTCCGAAAGTTGCTTCTGATACTTAAAAGAAGGGTCTAAAATCGATTATGATATCCATATTGTGACCTTGATTTTAACTTTAGGCTCATGACTTTGGGCTTTACTTATTAAACAACAAAACCTTTATCCCAAATATTTGGTATCGGCTTTTTGAATCATCTTCTTCCATTCGGCTCTTGTAATGGTCATGTCCTTTATAACGCTAACAAAAATCATATCCTTTCTTTAAAACTTCAACCCATGTTGTTTAGGTCTACCGCTAAAACTTCTTTCCATGTCGCTTAGGTCTACCTCTAATCCTAGCAGCTCCATTAATTACTATATTATCGCTCCTTACAGGAGCTTCTAGTGGCCTGCATTGCACATGCCCAAACCACCTAAAAGTAATTTTATCTCGTCTTGTACACAATTTGTGCCATCATTAACTTCCCATGGGTACACTCATTTCTTATTATATCCTCTAATGTATTGCCACTCATTAATTTTGGTATCTCATTTCGACTACACTTACTTTTTTTTACAAGTTGCTTAAGTATCCAACACTCAGATCCATAAAGCACAGTTGGTCTTATAGGAGTCTTCTATAATTTTTCTTTCGAACTTCAAAAGTGAAAGCAGTCCTACATTTCAACTATTATGATTGATCCTAAATACCGAAAAATATCACTCTTAGGCATCTCCTGTCCATCTATAAGGACTCCGATCCCATTTTCTTTGACTCCTCGTTGAAGTAACATTTCATATAGTATATTTTCGTCCAACTAATTTTATCCCTTAGATTCCATTTTTTTTCTCCGCACTTATATTTTAGCATCCAACACTTCTTTAGTCCTATCGATTATCATCGATAAATATCATATACCATGGAACCTCCTGGATATGCCTAGTAATTTCATTGATAACTACCATAAAAATGTAAGGATTTAATGTTGATCCTTGTTGTAAGCCAATGATAATCAAGGTTGTGAAAAGCGCTAGGTGCTAGTCGCCTAGCTTGCCTAAGCGGCCGCCTAGATGTAGGCGGTTCAAACAATATAAAAAAATTCAAAAAACCTAACGTAAATTGCATAAAAAGTTCATAAAACCCCACAACATGCATAGTCAGGCGTCGAGGGACTAGGCGGACGTCGGACGGCACCAGCCGCCTAGCGCCTAGGCGCCGCCTAGACGGCCTCCTTTTAGAACAATGATGATAATAAAAAAATGGTTTACTATATCCTCAAATAGTTCGTAGTAACTCTATCATACATAATGGAAATGAAGGCTACTATGTGCTAGAATGGATAAAATTTTATTAGGGGTCTTGATCAACATTTATAGAACTACAAAGTATGTGAAATTACATCACTAACCCCATCTAGCAATGGATAATAAATAAAACAAGAAATGCATCAAATGAAAATAATTATTCTACTCTTCAACAATATTATATATATATATATATATATATATATATATATATATATATATATATAGTCTTGCAAATGACGTCTAACCTAGTGTTAAGACCGATGCATATTACCCAGGAGGTTGCAGGTTCGAGCCTCCTGGACGCCATTTAATTCCCCTTTGGGGGAATTAAGTGGTGAGTTGGTGATAGATGCAGCACATGTGCGGTTCAAGTGCGGTGCAGGTGCGGACCTACGAGTCGAGATGTGTGGGCCTTCGGACGGAGATGTGGTGGGCCTTCGGGCCGAGTTTGTAGGCCTTCGGACCAGGAGTCTGTAACACAATAAATAAATAAATAAATAAATAAATAAATAAATTATATATATATATATATATATATATATGTATATATATATATATATATATATATATAGTCTTAATATAACTATTATAAACTTGTTTACTCTCTAAAGTCCACCATATTATCTACTCGCTTATGAGCTTTCTCTAAGTCAATAAAAATCAGATGTAAATCTCTCTTCTCTATAAATCTTTCCATCAATCTTCTTAATAAGTAAATGACTTCATAGTAGATCTTTCTGACATAAAATCAAACCGAGTATATGAAATTCTAGTATCTTTTCTTAATCATTACTCAAATTAGTCTCTAATAGTTTCATGGTATGACTCATAAGCTTAATTCCTCGAAAGATATTACAACTCTACTTATCTCCATTGTTTTAATATATAGGTACTATAATATAGTCTAATCATCAAGCATTATCTTAGTAGTTAGAATTTGATTGAATAAATCAATAAGGCACATCAAACATTTCTTCTCTAAACATTTTCCAACCTCAATAGGAATATCACCATAGGTCCTACCGCTTTTTCGTTTTTTTATTTTCTTTAAAGCATACTTCATAAATTATAATTTTTTTTACGAAATAACAATATGACTTATCAAACTAAGACTAGATTGATCTTGTTAAATAACTAGTGAAATAAAACCTTCACCTCTCCTTAATATCATTTTTCTTAATAATACTTTTTGGCCCTCGATCTTGATATACTTAATATTATCGAAGTCTATACTCCTTTCCCACTCATAGCAAGCTTATAAATATATTTTTCTCCATCCTTAGTTTCAAACCTCCTAAATAATCATAGACTTCAAATTTAGCTTCACACTCGGCTTTACTAGCTTCCTTTTTTGCTACTTTCTCTCTCAAATTTTTTCTAGTTTTACACTTGCCATCTTTATAGAAAATTATTTCTCTTTATTACTTTTTTGACTTCCTCGTTACACCACCAACTTTTTTAAGTCCAACTACTTTCTTGATACAATTTGTCATAACATTAGAATCTTCTTGTATGTTCCATCTTTCTTACTTTTATCATATTCTTCTCTGTTCCAATGACTAGGCTTTACTTATTGCTTACTTTAAATAACTTCAATGGATCTAGTGACCATCCTACCAAACTTTTTGGTTTGAAACATTCTTACTCAATTAGAAGTGTCTTGGATGCATCTTGGAATTGTTGTGATCATCATAGATTCATAACATGCCTAGAGCTATACCACGAGAGATTGTGGAAATCATTTTGATGGGATAACCAACACTACAAGAAGTCTAAAACTTGTAAATTCCATATAAGATGTACTCATTTGAATATATGTAACCTAATCTTTTACTACAAAGTAACAAAGGAATCCTAATTATTGATAGCATAAAAAATCAGCCATCTGTAACAAGTGTTTTGCTGATGCAATATTTGGGCTGCTAGAGTACGCAAGGTTTATAGTATATGTCAATACAAAGACATACTTGCTCTATCACGACGTCTTTGGCATATCCATCTGATACACACCCCAACTGCTAATAGCAAAATTATGGATCATTATCCCCGGTTAAATAAGCAAAAGAATTTTTAAAAGAGAAGAGTATGGGGGGAATAATGTAACCATTACCATTTATCAACATAATGTAACTATTACCATTTATCAATATTGAATACTATAAATTCATAATGTTTATACAACTTAATATTATTACACTCAAAACTATCTATTTAGGGATACAATTGTCTCAACAAGTAAAACAAACAACAATATCTATTGTGGGTGATTAACAATATATATTACGGATGAATAATTGCTTTTCCTTACCATCTCTGTGAGAGGGGGCAGTGTTGGGCCATATGGCCAAAGCACTTACATTTGGAGCAACAACATGCAATGGCTCAAGGAGTGGGTTCGCTCACCTTGCTTCATGTAAGCACGCATTGCTCATTTGTCTCATCTTTTTATTCAATAATATATTTTTGTAGCAATGAAATACTATTGTTCCTTCCCCGATATGATATATGTGGATTTGTTCTCTATAAAGGACCCGAAATATCTTGCTTATGTACTATTGCCTTATTGGAAAGTATATTAACATAAATACCAACTTCTTGGCGAGATGCATACGGTTAAAAACAACTGACATGTCAATATACAAATTCAAATTGTTTCTTGGTCCAAGTAATAGACCATTATGTTCTTGTCGGCGGTCCAAAAAAGAAGCCTAACTTCTTCGTCTTCATCAACCTTCTTTGCCTGCAACCATGTCTGATCGGTATGACTCCTATGACAATGTGTCACTACGATAAGGGTACTCAAGAAGAATCTACCCTCAATGATGACTAGTCGACCGAAAAAGAAATTTGCAACCAAGGTGGCAGGAACCTCCAAGCCTTCCCATGTCAAGGCTAAAGGTAAGGGTAGAAAAAGGTTGACTCAACCACCTTGGCCCCGTTGCCGTCCAAGAAATATCGAACTTCGAAGGGAAAGAAAGAACGTGGTTCGACATTTTTCGTATAAGGGAAGGGAGAAGGAATCTAAATCAATGGATATTAATGAACTATCATTGATGGAAGTTGCAGATGACACGATCAATTGGACTCAATGGTCAGGCGCTAATAGAAGTCGCATATTCTTCGTCTAGCAAAGGTGCCAGACATGACATTCTCATTTTCAGATAATAGTGGGCAGGTCTCAAACGATCTTTTCTAGCCGATCGTGCTTCACTCCACCTCGCTTTTAACCTTAGCTCCTATGCTTGATGCTGACTCTTACACAATAAACAAAATAATACCAGTTTCCTAAGGGCATTCTGACCCTCCTTTTTTTGTATACGAGCTAGTTGCCTTCTGGGCGTCGTTTATTTCTCTGAAACTGAAAAGCCTATGCAACCACCAATTCAGGCAAAAGCAAAAATGAAAATCAGCTAAGGCAAGCGAACCCACGGGACGGTGAACACCCAGTGAGGTAAAACAAGACAAACTTGTAACCAATTATAATGAGATTTTTGTAACAAGAACATTTTCTGGTATCAAAAATCTCGTTCGAATTGGTTGAATCATGCGTGACGATTGATATATGATCGAAAGAGTAGAAGGAGACCGAATGAAACAAGTGAGGTGAAAGTGAAATTCGGTTTTTGTAGCCGGTACTACAAGAAAGGAAAGTGACGGAAGAGAGAAGGATTTATGGACAGAGGGAAGACGCCAAGTAGACAACAAGCCCCCACCCCGTAAGTACTGTGTTGACATCCTACTTCAATAAGGCGATGTTGCTACGTCGCCACTGACTTTCAAGCTTGCTAAGGGATATGATTCATTCACTTGAAATCCTGCTACGACTACAAAAAGCTTTGGTCTTATTTTTTTGTCTCTTTCATTTATGCTAAGTGCACTGCCACTAGAAGAAAAAAAAACTCAAGGAAGATTTCAATACGGTCACTACATCTGCTCAAAAACTTGGCATATGAGATATTTCACCGCGTGCAGCAAGGGATTTCAATCACTTCATTCAAGACACCAGAATACTTGGTGCTGATTACACTGGCAACACTTTCACTTGGCAAAATAACCTCTACTCCTCTCCACAAATCTTGGGCCAGGTTGGACAAAGTTATATTCAATCATAGTTTCCTCACCCTCCCTTCGGTCGCCTTACATCATTGTCCACCGTTTCACTAGAGTTCACCCTGACTACTCTCCTCTCCTCTCCTCATCAATCACACCCCCAAGTCTAGATCCCCTTCCACTTTCAAGTTCCTCAGAATGTGTTAGACTTCCTCATATTCGTGTCTCATTCTTGGGGCCAACCTGCATTTGGCACTCCCTGAATGCACTTCATTACAAATTTCATAGACTCGAGATTACTCTAAAAGCCTGGAACTAGTGTGTATTTGGTGATGTTCACAAAGTTATTACTTCTCTGGAAGTCTCTTAACTTGGAAAAATCAACCTCTTTTGTTTGTAGTATATCCATATTAGTATTTGATGCTTGTGCCTCATAAGATTTGTGATTCCTTCCTTCGGTTGCCTTTAGCTTTTGATTCCCCAAACCGCGGAAGGAGGTTTGGCTTCTCCAAAAAGGAAACCATATCCTAAAGTGAAACCAAGGCCACCGCGTGAAAACAAGAAGGCCCACAGAGCGGTGATACAAACCCAGACAACTACCATCACAGCACAACAAATGATGGAACTCCAACAAGAGATGGAGGAACTTGAGCTACATGACGCGGTCTTTGGTAGTGATACCACTATTAAAGGAGAGTTTGTCAAGAGAATTGGATCTATTGTGGATGTTCCTGTGGAAAAGGTCATGTTAGGCCGTGTGGTCGACGCGTTGGGAGTCCCTGTTGATGGAAGAGGGGCTCCTTAGCAGTCAATGGGTTCTTCATCGGCTGGATATCGAGAATCCCTTCCTCAACTGGGACCTCTCCAAGACCATCTATATGCACCAACCTCGCAGTTTTGAGCGTAGGAGGAGTCTTTGGTATGCCATCTCCAGAAATCTATCTAAGGTCTCGTCTCCTCAACAACAAATATCTATTGCGGGGGATTGCAGTATCTATTGCGGTTGAATAATTCCGCAATATTGAATATTATTCCGTTAAGAACTAACTAGTAAGAACAAATAATACATAAAATTATGCTCAAATAATTTCTAGTCTTTAAACAATATACTTTTTGACTTTTGGAAACCAAGAACTCCGAAACTCTGATCCAAAACGGTGGAATTAAACTAATAAGTGAAGAAGAAGAAGAAGAAGAAGAAGAAGAAGAAGAGAGAGAGAGAGAGACCTGGAAGACGACACGAGCCGATCCGAGATCATGGGAATCTGTGGATGATACCAGATTGAAGGAGGAGGAGGAGAGGAATAGGAAGCAGAACGCGATGGAATAAATCATCGAAACCCTCCCCTTTCCCCTCCTCTCATTGCCACCGCCCATCTTCTCTCTCTCTCTCTCTCTCTCCTCTCCAAGTGAAAGAAAGCCCAAACGTCAATACTTGAATTAGTGACCCTCTTGCTGAAGACAGCCCATCCCCTATGCAATGTTTATTCCTATTTTTTTTTTATTTCCAAGTCCTTGGAAGGACTTGAAAGAATAGCAAGATCACTAAAGACACTCTTAGATAAAGATTTATTTATTTATTTATAAAGACACTACACATTTTGATCAGAATAGTCTATTTTTTTCTATTTATTTACAAGTGACTTCTCCGAGAACAATTCAATTTCTATTACCACGTTCGTTAAGCCAACGATGACTATCTAAACCAGCACAGACAGGTGCAGAGCTGTCTCAGAGGCCAATCTATCTTGCGAGAATAAAATTACTTAGGGGGCGTCCTACTCCCAGTAAATTTTTTTTTTATAGTCAGAACTGTCAAAAAAATTGACAATCCTACAAATTGGAAGGACTGCCAAAAAATTTGACAGTCCTAAAAAAATATGTTAAACATGTTTTATTATGACTAGCACCAATGCTGGGCTAGTAGTGATCAAAATATGTAGTGCCTTTATAAAAAAAATCTAGATAAATCGACTCTCATCTTAGTTAATATAACTAGGTGATTTTGATTTTTATCCTCACTAGTTCTATCTATTGATCCACTACAACTTCAGGTGCAACAAATGTAGTAGGAGCATGAAAAATTATTCAGTGGGCCAGTCTTATCACGTGTCAGTGGTGAGACATTGCTTTCCTCCATGACACGTCACTGAATATTTTCTTTTTCTAATTAGTTCAGTGACGTGTCTTGCTGTTGTTAGAGGAGAACAAAATCTCATTACAGTCACGTGGTGAGACTAAGCCTCTGAATATAGATTCTATTATCTTCAGTTTTATTGTATTTATTTTTACCGAGCGTCCAATTTGCATCGAGGCAATATATTTTTTTCTTTCTAAACCGACCCGAATCGTGCTGCAAATGTCCCAATCAAGACCTCGATAGGATTCTGAACAAACTGCTTATGTTACGGTACCCAATCCTACGCTCATGTTGAATCGATGTCCCGTTCATATGAAATGAGATTTGTTCTATATAATAATTATTTTTCGAGATTTGGCACATTATTGGGAGACAGAGATATATCCGAAGTGGACATTATTGGGATTTAGCCCATTAATGAACCAGATTCCATTTAATTTTTCTGGGCAAATCTCATGGGTATGTGTTTCAATATATAATTTTTTATTTATTGAATTGTACACATGTGATGTGTTACTTCAATGGTAAGCTATCATGGGAGTTTTCTAGTGGGACAATTTTCGATCCAACATCCAACATTAATATTTATCACTATTTCTTAATGAAAATCCTTCCGAGTAGGCCCCTCGGATTCGGAGGCATGGGCGAATAGAGCAACGTAACGATTTGATGATGCACTTTCGCCGTGAGAGCTACACTGCGCACGAGCAGCTTCGTCGTGGGAGAGTGACTGGTCAGTTTCCACCACATTCCAGAGTTACTATTTTCTTAATGTCACCATTTGTATCTATCTTTAGAAAGATCAATAGAAGTCAAATCTCGCTGTTTTTGACCTTCCTGGCAGTTCGTCATTCAACAACTTTAAGCAGTTATTCTGCTTCATTGTATTAAGCGGTTTATGCTGTTTGAATATAATTTTAGCTTAGTTTTACTTGTTGTATAGCAGATTATCCTATTTTACTTGTTGTCATAGCAGATTATTCTATTTTCTAATCTTCTGTTTCTGGCTTAGTACCCAGGACTACAAACAAACATTGCTTTAAACAAGTAAGGTCAGGACCAAATTAATAAGTCATATGCACCTGACCGGACCCTAACCACGTAATCTTAGAGGCGAATATATATATTATTTTGATATATTTTTGCATGGCTCGTAGTGAAACATCAACACATATGACTCAGGCTCGGATTCTGAATTGAACATCTAGGGTGCGGTAGACGACATCCAAAAGAAGAAGATGATACATGTAGGGCACGGGTCCGACATCTAGGCCGCTATATATCCGGACAACATACCAAAGACATTTAGACGACCAACATACCATGCAATGACCAGATCCCTATGAAAGAACTAGCTTAGCTTTTATTCCTTTTTTTTTTTTTTTCGAATTTAAAATAAATATTTAATATGATGACTGTTGTAGCCACCAAATAAGATATTGACACGTGTTTTATCTCTACCAAAACTCCATTTTTTCTGTCTTTATTTTTCTCCATTTTTGGTCGTCTCTTGTTCCACTTTATTCTCCTTATTTCTCTCCCAATTTAAAACAAAACATGAGCCAATATTTCTCTCCGTTGTAATCGGTTTTAACGTGAGGCAGATAACATGCATGCGCCATTATCGCTTTATAACAATATATAAATCCATTTCCCTCTTCCATTATTCACTAGATATTCTTCTTCATCTTCGTTTATCACAACACTGCCATTCAATTGCAATGGAGAATAACGATGGGGAGCTGGAGTTGGCTGTGACAGAAAGGTCCATGCACGATACAGGGGAGGCAAACGAAATTAGCCTAGTGCGACTGATTTTAGCATGCACGGTCGCTGGAGGGGTCCAGTATGGATGGGCGCTCCAACTCTCTCTGCTCACTCCCTATGTTCAGGTATTAAACATTTATTTGTATATCTTCTCCTCTGTCATGTTTACTCTTTAGTATTTATGATAGTTTCCTTTAATTGCTTTCCAAAAACTGATTAGCTATACATACACATCTCTACAATTAAGTCCCAACCAATTAATTTAAAAACTTAATTTTTTTTTTTTAAAGTATCGCAGCCGTAATTGTTTTCTAATGTAGTTGAAAAAAACTAAAAACCTAAAATCTTCATAACTATCTGAACATATGTAAATTCTAAAATATTTTAAAATTTAAATTATATTTAAAATAACTAAATGATATTATCTAACTAAACACATATCAAAAAATTTAAAATCATATTTATAATAAACTATAATTAAAATATATTCAAATTATATTTAAAATAGAGAAATTTTGACTTACCATCCACTTTATTTATCCATATTTAGGATACGGTCAACTCGTTTGACTCATTTTTTGGATAAAAATACTTCCGTCTTCTTTCTTCCTCCTTGCTACAGACCCCCGCTTCGCCGCCATCGACCCTGCTCCCTCCCTCTCCGCCACCGCAATAACTCCCCTACTCCCCGCGACCGTCGCCGTCGACCCCCCTCTCCCCTCCCCGCCACTGCCCTATCCCCCCTCCTCGCCCTCGCTCACCCCGCCCTTAGCCACCCGACCTATAAACTAAGGTTATTTCTAAAGGCACTTCAAAAGTTGTTCAGTACAGCCCATTACTTGGTGATAGTCCAGGCTGAAGTAACTTTTACTTAGGATAACCCAAAATTTACTATGGGTTGTCCACACCCCCCTCTTTCTCCCACCCCAAACCCTAACCCCAACTCCTACCTCTGTTGCATCCGCCCCAAATCCTCTCCCGACGTCTCCTGCGACCGGCTCTCCGTCATCCGCACCGCGGTCGAGCGCGAGCCCCTGCACACCAACGCCGGCGAGAGCCGGAGAGGATGGAGGAGGAGGTAGAGGTAGGAGGAGGAGGAGGCACTCACCAGCGTCAGCCACGGCGGTCCCCGCTGGCGGCCTCCTCCACCGCAGCTCCTCCTCCCTGCTCCTCTCCATGTTGCTCTGGTCGAGCTCCTCCTACCTGTACTCGCTGCGTGCTGGTTCTGCTCGCCGCCGTCGTTGCTTTGCTGCTCGCGTACGCCGCTGCCTAGTCGTCATCGTCAAGGACTATTAAAAATTTTAACAGTCCTAAAGATAGACAGACTGAAAAAATTGACAGTCCTATTTGGGATGAGGACTGTCAAAAAATTTGACAATCAATTTTTTTTTATAGTCCTTCCGGGCTATCAATTTTTTGGCAGTCATACATGAAGGACTATTAATTTTTTCGACCGTCGTAAACAAAATTTGGACAACCACGAGTAACAAATTTCGGTGGCAAATTTGAAAAAAAAGAAAAAAAAAGAAAAAAGAAAGAAGAAGAGGGTCTGTGGAAGGTAAGTTTGGATCTGCCTTTAGAAATAACCAAAACTAAAGATTCGCCATCTCCCTTGTCAACAACGGACGACAGCTCAGCGCGTTCCGAGCCTTATGGTTCACCACCCCATGCGCAAGTAAGCCTGCATCCCAGCGCTGTGCCACTACGACATCAACGCCGTCGTTGCATCCCCCGGACGGTGTCGACATCCGCCGGCGACCAACGCGGTTTTGTCCCAGACTTGTTCCATAGGAACTGACTCAGCCATTCGGATCCGACGGTGGTGTCGACGGCCGACGTACACCACCGTGGACCTCAGGAGAAGTTCGGGAAGCTCTCGGGAACAATTGTTCATCAAAACAGCAGAATTCCGAGGTCAGGGAGCCTTAATGGAAGGCTCATATCTTCCACCTCGTTGGATCAATCTCCGACCTAATTGCTCGGGTACAATCTACAACTAAACCTCTTCACAACTATGTGACTATTATGTTTTAAACCTCATAATTAATAGATCAAAACCATAGGTGAAATCGGCCCAAAAATCAGTTTTTAAATTTAGAGTTTCTTCGTTACGGAGTTGGTCCCGACAAACCGGACAACCCCGTCCGTCGTGTACCGATTGCACCGAAAAGCGCGCTCCAAACGTGTGGGCTTTGAAGGAATTCGAATTGGCGGCGTGTGCGCGACCAATTTGACTCGTGTACATAATCAAAGCTTATATATATATATATATATATATATATATATATATATATATATATATAATCTCCATGTTTACAACCGTTGGATTTTGCTTAAGTCATCTAATCTTAACCGTTGATTTCATTCAAATCAACAGTTAAGATTAGATGACTTAAATAAGATCAAACGGTTGATAACATGGAAATACAATTTTTTTTCCTCATATATATATATATATATATATATATATATATATATATATATATATTCAAATCAACGGTTAAGATTAGATGACTTAAACAAGATCAAATGGTTGATAACATGGAAATACAATTTTTTTTCCTCATATATATATATATATATATATATATATATATATATATATATATATAGGAAGGATCCACATCCTCACCTATTGTGCATCCCTATGTTTACCATCATTGGAACTTGTTTAAGTTATCTAATCTTAACCGTTGGTTTGAATCATTAAAACCAATAGTTAAGATTAGATGACTTAAACAAGCATCCAACGGTTGATAACATAGGGATGCTTGGGGATGCAAAAAATCGGAGATACGGATCCCTCCTCATATAGATGAGAAATGATCCACATCCCCACCTATTGTGCATCCCCATGTGAAACACACACACACATATATATATATATATATATATATATATATATATATATATATATATCTTCAAGCATTTCCATGTTTACAACCGTTGTATCTTGTTTAAGAATCAACGGTTAAGATTATAAGACTTGAACAAGATCCAACGGTTGATAACATGAGGATGTTTGGGGACACAAAAAATCGGAGGTGTGGATCCCTCCTCTCTCTCTCTATATATATATATATATATATATTCTTGTAAAAGGAAAGTTCTTTTTTCATGCATGTAAAGGAATATGCCCCCATTAGAGGATACATGCTTGGTAGGGAGAATCCTCTTACCACATTCACAAGTCTAGTTTAGACCTAGTGTTTATTATTATTTGTGAATTAATTGTACGCATTAAAACATGACATGACCCTCGATAGAGCTGAATGGAAAGAAGTAGATAAGACAGTGGCAAGGTCGCTTGTAGGGTTGAGACATGTTCATTCCCTTGTGCTGGATCTTTTATATTTCAACTCCTTGTGTAAGGTTTGCGAAAGTTTTTGGTAATCCTAAATAACACAAAAAACTGCATTGTACCTCATTGTAAAACTTTTATAGATTTGCGGAGTCATGTTTATTAATTAGGTTAAAGGAGGAACTTTGTAGGATCTTTGTTGATTAATAATTCAATACTACAGTGAATAGCACCTTTTGACTTGTTTTCCATATAGTGCATATGACCATAGTTTAAAGTATCGGCCGATACCGATCCGATACGGCCGATACCGATACAGTTTGGCATGTCCCGATCCGATACCGACCGATACCCGATACTGACCGATACCGACATTAGAGGTCTCTTTTCCAGTCAATTCGGCAAAAAAATTTGAATTAAAAAGACCAATTAGAAAGGATGTAAAAGCATAGTAAGGTTGTAAAAACATATAAAAGAGGAAAACTTATCTATCGCATATAAATCAATCGACAAGGATGACTACTATTTCATTCAATATCAAAAATACTAAGAAACAATACTGAAAATACTTTAAATTATGCATAAATGTATAAAATATATTCTCTAAAATATTAATAATTTACTAATAGTTGTTTGCTTTCCGATACCAAAAAATCCGATACTCCGATCCGAAACCGCCGATACTACCGATACCGCCGATCCCGATACTCATAGGAATGGTCCGATACCGATTCCGATACCGATACTTTGAACCTTGCATATGACAAGCATGGACAGGGTGAAGTATGACATGAGGGGACCAAGACTTCTCCTAACTTTTTGATACTTTGAAGAAATCTTTAGTTTTCAAATTTTCTAAAATACTTGGTATATATTTCCCCCCAATTTTTTTTTTTTATAAATATGACAAGACACCTCATGTTATGCATTATGAAAATTTCTAAAATACTTGGTGTATTCTCCCCCAATTTTTGTGAAAATAACAGTCCGGAGGTGGATGCAAAAAATTAAAAGAGGGGGGTCAACCTCTCAACGTAAAGAAAGTCCATTTTTTTATTAAATAAAGTTGGATACATCACAATTTTATTAAAAATAAAATTCTGAAGGAAAAAGTAAAACCTGATGTAAATATGTATATAGAAATAAAAAATTAAAAATTTCGGAGGGGACAAAACATAAAATTGATATATTTTTTTAAAACGAACAAGAACATTTAACTGGAAAGCAAAAATACAGTGGGACCACTGCCCCCACTCTTCCCCATGTAGGTCTGCCCATGGCACCTCATGTTATGCATTAGGAAAATTTGGGGTATCCATAAAATGCATGGATCTAGATTTAATTTCTTTACCTTATTTTCTTTCGTGTTATCTATTGTACCAAATTTAAGTAGTGATCCATAGTTTTTATATTTAAGTATCGACTGTCTCTTTTGGCGCAGACACTTGGGCTGTCACACACTCTTTCTTCTCTCATGTGGCTTTGTGGCCCAGTAGCAGGATTTTTGGTGAGTAAACGAAGTTTTGATTTCTCTTTATGCGTAAACATGAAATTTAGAGTGTTCACATTTTGCACAAATTTAAATGATGAAGGGATGGTATGGTGTACTAGAGCAATAAAGAATAAAAGCAACAAATTTGAATTGGATACTATATAAAAATTTAAGTATCTAATTTCATAAATGTGACTATATATAGTTAAATGAATCAGAATCTTAGAATTTGTTAAATTACAGAGTAAGCAACCAAGCACCTAGGCCTAAAATGGCAGAATATTTATAACTTTATTTTCCCTTCATCTTATTGATAGTGTCTTCTGTGATCAATATTTAGAAATTCAAAGAATATAGAAAATCAGTTGCTATGATAATAATTTGGTTATAGTGCTCAATGCAATTTTGTTTCTCACCACATGCTTTGTCTATAGATCCAACCTCTTGTTGGTTTATGGAGTGATAGATGTCATTCAAGCTTTGGAAGAAGAAGACCATTTATACTTGTTGGGTGTCTCATTATATGTTCTTCTGTGAGTATTAATTTTTATAGATGAATCAAACTATCTAATTAAAAAGTATTGACTGACTTCTTTTTAATTAAAACATCTTTTATGTATAAATTTGTCTGTTAGGTGATCGTGATTGGCTATTCTTCAGATATAGGTTATGCCTTGGGTGATACAACAGAAGATTGCAGGTTAACACTCATTAAAAATATGAAATTTCTTTCCTTTAAATAGAAATTTCAATACGTTAAGGCTAACTGCTGATTTTTTTCTTCTTGTCGAACGTTTTTTGTTCTTATCTTTGTTAACATCCTTCTTCCTTTCCTTTTCTCCTTTTCCCAATGTAGCCGAACATCTAGGCTAAGTTTTGATTTGAATCTTTTACATAAATTCAGTGTTTATCATGGATCACGGTGGAAAGCTGCAATTGTGTATGTTGTTGGTTTCTGGATACTTGACTTCTCAAACAATGCAGTTCAAGTAAGCTTCTGTCCAGAGCTCGATTCAGTTTTTGTCGAACTAAACTGTAAAAGCTATCTTGTATAATTTTCCAGGGTCCAACTCGAGCTTTGATGGCTGATATTTCAGGTAAATTTCCTACCTTCCAATCATTGAAGGATAGGACAAGATTCTCATTCTTCGTCTCCCAAATCTCCGTTTAATATGATTTTAAGTTGACCAAGATGTCAAATAATTACTTGTTATAGGTAATCATGGATGCAATGTAGCAAATGCTATATTTGCCTCATGGATGGCTCTAGGAAACATCGTAGGTTATTCTTCCGGCGCAAGTGATGGATGGCACAAGTATGTCTACATATGTTTGACTATATCTAGATCAATGAATCCTGAGTGTTATGTCTATTAAACATCAACATGATTAACCTATGCTATGGAGACACATTCCCCTTGACACATTCCATAGCCACACTGATGTGGCAATGCATTATTGGATGTCAAGGAAAATCTTAAAGGAAGGAAATAATTAAGGTCCAATAATGTACTACCACATCATGTGTGGCTATGAAATGTGTCAAGAAAAGTGTGTCCCCATAATATTACTCCAATATATCAGAAAATTGTCTACTTGTCTTATGGAACTTACCACATGTATAAGAGTTCTAAGGATTATTCTGTTTCCCCACAGGTGGTTTCCTTTTCTTATGTCGAAAGCTTGTTGTGAAGCATGTGCAAATTTGAAAGGAGCATTTTTTGCAGCAGTTGTAAGTATATATTTGTGTTCTATTTATATACTACTTATCTTATACTGCAAAGTTAATCTTTTTCCCTCATATTACTCAACCTTAACTATTACACCTAATTAAAGATTCTTAAATATGCTTATAACAGTTAAAAGAAACAATCTGTTGGAAACTTTTTGAGTACAATGCTTGACTTTTTAATTAAATACCACCAATAAGCTAATTATCTTTTCCTCTAAAAAAATCTACTGCTTTTATGTGGGAATTTTTCTTCTTTTGTAAATTCCATTTGTAGACGAGGCTTAGGATGTTGTTGAGAGCATACTTTGCAGTATCGGACGATACCGATCCGATACGGCCAATACCGATACAGTTTGGCATGTCCCGATCCGATACCTATTGATACCCGATACTGACCGACATCGACATTGGGGTCTCTTTTCCGGTCAATTCGACGAAAAAATTGAACGAAAAAACCCAATCAGCAAGAGTGTAAAAGCACAGTAAAGTTATAAAAGAAGAAAACTTACCTATCACATGTAAACCAATCGGAAAGGATGAATACTATCTCATTCAATTTTTCTAAGAAAAAAAAACTTAATTATGCCTAAATGTATAAAATGTATAAAAAGTATTTTCTAAAATATTAATAATTTATTAAAATTATTTGCTTTACGATACCAAAAAATCCGATACTTCGATCCGAAACTGCCGATACTACCGTTACCGCTGATCCCGATACTCATAGGAATGGTCCGATACCGATTCCGATACCGATACTACGAACCTTGGAACTTGAGAGTGAAAACTTTGTCTGAGGAAAGACTAGTAGAGTAAAAGATATCAGAAACTCATCATAGATAGAACTTCAATACCTCATTAATTATTCTATTTCTGTATTTATACAGTTCATTTCATCCATAATTACT
This sequence comes from Iris macrosiphon, assembly GCA_036927795.1. Taxonomy (NCBI): domain Eukaryota; kingdom Viridiplantae; phylum Streptophyta; class Magnoliopsida; order Asparagales; family Iridaceae; genus Iris; species Iris macrosiphon. Next base: position 69,426,268 of record JAYESA010000015.1, read on the forward strand.
ATAAATTTTCACTGCTAGTCTTCGTTAATTCATACCCAATAACCTTAACTATTACAAACAATCTGTTGGAAACTTTTTGAGTACAATGCTTGACTTTTTAATTAGATAACCAATAAGCTACTATACCTTTTTCTCTAAAAAAAAATCTACTGCTTTTATGTGGGAAATTCTCTTCTTTTTTAAAGTCCATTTGTAGATGAGGCTTAGGATGTTGTTGAGAGTGAAAACTTTTGTCTGATGGAAAGACTAGTAAAGATATCAGAAACTCATCATAGATAGAACTTCAATACCACATTAATTCTTCTATTTCTGAATTTATACAGTTCATTTCGTCCGTAACTACTATAAATTTCACTGCTAGTCTTCGTTAATTCATACCTCCTTGATTGGCATTGAACTATAATCTTGAATTGTCTACATCACAAATCAGATCTGTCTCCTAACATGCTTGAGTGTAACTCTGGTTGTCGCTAAAGAAGTTCCACTAAGTCAGTCGCCTCTTAAAGGTCAAGAGGAACAGAGAGTAGGGTTCTTCGATGTCTTCAAAAGTATGAAGAACCTTCCTCCTGGAATGCCTATGGTTCTTCTACTCACTTCTCTTACTTGGGTATGTATCACATTGAATTACCGAATTAATTTCTACAAAAAAAGTACTACTTGGCTATGAAGCTTAATATCCTTGACATCTTCCATATATGATGATCTCCTTTTAATTTAGATGGCGTGGTTCCCATTTAACCTATATAACACTGATTGGATGGGCCGCGAAGTTTTCCATGGGGATCCAAAGGGAACTCAGGCTGAGATTGATGCCTATGATGCCGGTGTTAGAGAGGGTGCCATTGGTTTGCTATTGAATTCGGTAAGAACTTTTGGTACATATATAGTCCTCAACGAATTAACGCATTGCGAATTTCTTCTGCTTGAAATTGTATGATCTGAAGTCTGTGATCTTATTATTATCACCAGGTTCTTCTTGGAATAGGTTCTTTTTTGATTGACCCAATGTGCCAAAAACTAACAGCCAAGGTAGTTTGGGCACTGAGCAACTTCATAGTGTTCCTGGCCTTGGCTGGCATGGTATTAGTAAGCTTTTGGTCCACACACAGCAACCATGTTGGAGGTGAAGCTAACATGAAGGTTGCAGCTGTTGCTTTGTTCACAATTCTTGGATTTCCTTTAGCTGTAAGAATTCTAGCGAGATTGCGTCTTTATTCCATTGATTTTTCATTTTTAATTGAAATAATCATGTTAATTAAATGTGTGAAGTTTAATTTCTCTTTTTACTTGTTGCAGATCTTGTATAGCGTGCCCTTTGCATATGCGGCACAATTAGCAGTTAATCAAGGACAAGGATCCCAAGGTTTGTCAAAGAGAGAACTTCTTTTAATTAGTTCTCTTTTTAATTAAAGACTTGTTTGATCACCTTCTTCATAACCGTGAACATTTTTTTCAGGTCTATGTATTGGGGTTTTGAACATCTCAATTGTCGTTCCACAGGTTAGTTTCTAGATTTTCTCAACCTGCTCAAAATCTATCTATAACTATACTACTATATAATGAAAAAATTCAGCTTCACTGTACAACTTTTCTTTTCAAATATGTCCTTTATATACTTATTAATTAAAATAATTCATTAAAGTTAACAGGGACAACTAAGTAATTACGAGAACTATCTTTTGACCTTCCTAAATAGTCTTATATATATATATATATATATATATATATATATATATATATAGTAGTACAATATAATAAAACAAGTTGTCTTCACCGTGGATTTTGTTTTCTAAATTCGTCGTTACCTAGTTTTACTAATTAAAATTGTTTATTAAATTTAATAATAACATCTAGGTAAATATAGTTTGCTCTTATGTAGGGCTGCAAATGAGCCAAGCCGAATCAAGCTTTTATAAGCTTGAGGTTGGCTTGACTAGAATTAATCGAGCTCGAGCTTGATAATTTTTTTTTATTTTAGAGCTTGAGCTTGGTTTGAGCTCGAGCTCGGCTTGATAAGCAAGCTTGATTCTAGCTTGATAAGCTCAAAATCAAGCTCGTTCAGCTTTATTTCAAGTTCATTAAGCTTGATTTTAAGCTTAACGAGCTCGATTTCAAGCTAGTTAGGCTTGAATTCAAGTACATGTAATATTAACAATTTATTTATAAATATTCTATTGAAAAAGTGCTTTTAATATCAATTATTAAGGACATATAAATATATAATGCACACAACCATATTATTAACAAACATACATAAAATTAAAATTCAACAAATTAAAATTTAAATAATAAAACAAATTGGTAGTCTGCCAGCAACGAGATTCTAAACGAGTCAGCTCGCAAGCTCATAAACGAACCAGCTCGCGAGCTCAAACGAGCCGAGTACATCTAAGCTTGAGCTTGGCTCGTTTATTAAACGAGCTCGAAAATGAAGCTTGAGCTCAGCTTGTTTACTAAACGAGCCGAGCTCAAACGGACTTTTATCGAGCTGAGCTTCGAGCGAGCAGCTCACGAACGGCTTGGCTCATTTGCAGCCCTACTCTAATGGTACCTTTTGCTCTTCCCAAGTAGAAAAAAAAGTTAATTCAAAGACGATTAAAATATGTGCAAAGTACGTGTACATATGTACTTGTTATAATTATTAGCAATTAGTATCTTAAGCAGAAATGTAAGGAAAGCTTATCAAACTCAAACATGTTCAATACTATATATAAAAAAAAATTTAATTAGACATGTTAAATAATCATTGAAGAGTTAAATCCAAGACGAGGTATAAATAATTTGCAGCATACCATAGCTAGCTGTAATTCTGTGGGAAGTGTCACTAATTTGTTTTATGGTGAGGTTGATATTGGTGCAGGTGATAGTAGCTCTTGGTGCAGGTCCATGGGATGCTTTGTTTGGGAAAGGGAACATCCCCGCATTTGCTCTTGCATCTGTATTTGCATTTCTGAGCGGCGTTGCTGCACTCTTCATGCTCCCGAAGCTCTCTGCCAAGGACTTCAGAGCTACTAGCATAGCCGGAGGTCATTGATCTCGTCTTTGTACAGTACAGATTTCGTAGAGCTGTAGGTCTACAGATCAAGGAGATGGCCATGCACCAAATCTCAAAGAGATTCTTCGTGGGAATTTGACTGGCATTTTGTATCACATTAGGTCCAAGCATTCTCTTGAGTTTTTCTCTCTCAAAGAGCTAGGATGTGCAATTTGTATTTCAGAAACTATATATATATATATATATATATATATATATTTTGAGGAAGGTAATTTTATAAATTGGGTAAACAAAATTACAAAAGGATGGTAGGTCTAAAAAGTTGTTCGGTGTGCACCTTTCTCATACCAACGGTTAGATTATATCTCTATGCAATCCAATGGTTGGAAAACAGTGCACCTTTCTCATACCAACGGTTAGATTATATCTCTATGCAATCCAATGGTTGGAAAGGAGAAATGTGCACTGTGCCAACTCACTGACAACCAATCTCTATGCAATCCAAATATATATATTTTAAATTTATTCCTTTTTTTGTTCTTATTTACATGTCCCCCACTTCAAGTGCATTCCTCAATCCAAAAAAGAAATTAATAAAAAAAATTCTCCTAATAGGAAGCCAAATAAGATCCAAATCCAACACTACAGACATGTAAAAACAACAACAGGTATACAGCATTAAGGATCAATTTGGTGACAAAATTGATCTATCAAAAGAATGCCTACAGCTAGTTTTTAATTGGATGTGTTATAAGAATAGAACAAGTTATTCAAATATGAATTGGAATGGAACAAGTAGGGAGAATAGGAGAGCAATCGTCTAATTAATTACTGTGGAAGGATATTAGAACTTTGAGCTATATATTGAGAAAGACAATTGAAAGCACAATTGATTATTAGACCGATTGAATAACTTTCTACAACGCTTGCATCCAACATGTAATTATAAGTAGATGAAGACAAAAAAGAAAGGTGTCATGTATGTATATAAGCTAGAGGATTAATTTAGGTGGCCTCAAGGAAGATGGTACACGTATCGTATTGGTATCGGTATCGGTCGATAGGCAATTTATAAGGGCACTACAAACGTTACTAAGGGCTAGTCTAGGATTGGGACTAGCCCATTAATGAACAAAATTTACTCATAGTAGCCCAATAGTTTACTCATACTAGCCCAAACCCTCCTAATCTCCACCAGAGTTCTCCTTCCTCCTCCCTTTCTTGTCGGAGCCCTCCTCCTCCGCCTCCTCCCCCGTCCTCCACCGCAGCCTCCCGTCGCCGTCGCTGTCGCCGTCTTTGCCTCCTCCCCCGCCTCTCGTCGCCGTCACTGTCGCCGCCTTTGCCTCCTCCCCCGCCTCCCGCCGCCTCCTTCCTCTCCCGTTCCTCCGTCTCGTACCTCCTTTCGACCTCGGCACCCTCGGCGTCCGTCGCTCCTCCCTCCCCTCCTTCCTCCGTCGCTACCACCAGGTCCTCCACTCCGCCGCCGGAAGACATGAATAATAACACAATGACAAAAAAAAAAAATAACAGCACATAGGAAATCAAAATAAAAAATAAAAAAATGGGAGAACTGTCAAAATTTAACATATATGTTGAATTTTAGGACTGTCAAAATTTTGACAGTCCTACAAATTGGAAGTACTGTCAAAATTTTGACAGTCCTAAAAATCCAATATATATTTTTAGGACTGTCAAACTTTTGACAGTCCTACCAATTGGAAGGACTATTAAAATTTTGACAGTCCTAAAAATATATGTTAAATTTTTAGGACTGTCAAAATTTTGACAGTCCTTCCAATTGGTAGGACTGTCAAAATTTTGACAGTCCTAATTTTTTTTACATTGACAGTCTAAAAATCATGATCTAAAGCATGCTAATTTCGCATTGACCAGATGAACAACACAAAAGCAACATCTATTGAATTGAGAGTTTAGTGTGTGGCTCTAGCATCATAAATATATATTTGCATCAGTGTGTATCACTATCTAGATTTGCATGTTCACTATCTAGATTTGCATGTTGTGCCAATCAGGCATCTGTAAACACACATACTCCACATCCTAAAAAACTCACAAATGGAAGCATGTCGAGTTTTAAGCCATGCAGTTAAACTCCTTATTCTCTTAGCATGTTTTAAATAAAAAATTTAGGACTGTTAAACTTTGGACAGTCCTGCCAATTGGAAGGACTGTCAAAATTTTGACAGTTCTAAAAAATTAACATATATTTTTAGGACTGTCAAACTTTTGACAGTCCTACCAATTGGAAGGACTGTCAAAATTTTGACAGTCCTAAAAAATTAATATATATTTTTAGGACTGTCAAAATTTTGACAGTCCTCATTGCTTGTGGGACTGTAAAAATCCTGACAGTCCTAGTTTTATATAAAATTTTCAGTGGGTTAAAATAAGGACTGTAGGAATTTTGACAGTCCTCATAATTTGTGGGACTGTCAAAATTTTGACAGTCCTTCCAAGTGGTAGGACTGTCAAAATTTTGACAGTCCTGATTATAACAGTCCCGAGTGAATTTTGGGAGTGGCAAACTTGTAATTATCAATGATAAAAATTTGGGCTACACAAAGTAACTTTAAGAGTGACAAACTTGTAATTTTGGAAAAAATTACATTGGTCTAACCCCAAGTAATAAGTGTAGTGCCCTTATAATTTGTCGGTCGATAATATATAATATAAAAATCCTTGCGAAGAATAGTACGTAGTGTGCTTGCAATATCTACTTCTTCCTTTGGTTTGATCATGGAGAATGTCGACAAGAAGGAGGGTGAGATGGTGAGGCTTAATGGGTCAGTAGTCGAGGAGGAGGAGGAGGAGGAGGAGGACGACGGCGGCAACAACGGCAACGACAACGGCAACGGCAACGGCAACGAAGCAACATATGATGAGGTGAGCAAGCGGATGAGCTTGGCGCGGCTGATCTTTGCGTGTACTGTCAGCGGTGGGGTGCAGTATGGTTGGGCTCTGCAGCTCACTCTCCTTACTCCTTTTGTTCAGGTGCAAACCTTATAATCCACCCTCATTTTGTGTTTCCTTCCTTGGTGTAAACTCTGATCATAATACCTCAACAAACCAATCCGGAGTCATTACAGGTTGAGAGCCAAAACCTTAGGCTTTGTATTAGGAGAATCGAAATAGTACGTTAAAGCCCAATAAACCAAAATTAGCCGTAACCGAAATCCAATTCTCGGTTGAACAAGCTGTAATCGAAATCCAACCGGACCAAACTGATTTCGGTTTGTTTGGTTGAACTATTTTTATTGTTTAAGGCTCTTGATAAAGGCACTACAAAAATGATTCGAAACAACCCAAATTTTCACCATTGATAATTTATAAGTTTGCCACTCCCAAAAATTACTCACCGGACTGTCCACTTCCAATTAATTTTTTTTATAAATAGGACTGTCAAAATTTTGACAGTACTTCCAATTGGTAGGACTGTTGGTAGGACTGTCAAAGTTTTGACAGTCCGGAAGGGAGGGCTACGTGAGGTGAGTGGCGGGAGGGGGGGGGGGGGGGGGAGGAGGAGGAGAAGGAGGAGGCGGGAAGGGGGGACGAGGCGGCGGCAGGAGGCGGAGGCGCGCGCGGTGGAGGACGGGGCCGCTGCTGTGCGCGGGGGGCGGCGGCGAGCGGTGGGGGCGGCGGCGAGCGGTGGAGGACGGGACCGTTGCTGCGCGCCGGAACGACGGCGAACGGTGGGGGCGGCGGCAAGCGGTGGAGGAGGGGGAGGGGGAGCAGGAGGAGGGAGGTGAAGATGGTGGACAACCCTAGTAAACTTTGGACTAGCCAGAGTAATTTTTTTTCCTAACTGGACTAGCACCAATACTGGACTAGCACCGAGTCATTTTTGTAGTACCTTTATCAAGAGCCTTGTTTAATGGGCCGAACCTAAAGATGGAATTGTGGTTATATTTAAAAAATATATAATTTTTATACATACATTTGTTGTATTTTAAAATTGGATCCAAAAATAAACTATTTATTAAATTACTAAAATTGACTTTAAAATACTTACATAAAATTGTTACTTTAAAAATATACGTATTTTGAATTATAAAATATGAATAAAATTGGTGGTATTTCAAAACCGAATAATGCTCACCCCTAGCCTTAATTTCTCTTTATTAAGAAACAATTAGTACAAAACAAGTGAAGGATTAAGTTCGATATATCCAAGAAGAGTAGTAAAAATCCATCATTAATTACGCTCAATTCGACTGTCTATACGGAGAGCCAAAAATAAAATCCAAAAGATTGGAACAGAACCTCTAAACGAACAACAAAACAAATGGAAAAAATAAAAAGAGGCCGGCAATAAAATAAACATACGTACACCTTTTGTTTTACTAAAAGCTTTTTCTTTTATTTGAGTACAAATATGATTCCTGTAGGAGAAAAGGGTCCTAGCTAGAAACATCAAAACATGCACAAGCATCGACAATACTAAGGGTCTCTTTGCTAATAACGTAAATCTATCTGATGCATTACCATTCTTTTATTGGAGCCCAACCTAGAGGTGATAATTTACATGAGAAATCTGTTGGAGTGGGTGGGGTGGGATTCCAACCTATATGGAAAATATTTCGGAATGCGACGAGCGCCATCCGTGTGTTGGAGAAGCTCGGAGATACGATGAGTGCCATTCGAAGTTCGGAGAAACTCGAAAAATTGGAGAAAAGCAGTTATGTCCAAAGAAGACAGAGCTCGGGGCCGAACTCAGTCTTCCACCGAGTTCTGCCCAAGTTCAGTCTCTGAGAGTCAGAACTGTTCTGACTCGAAAACGCATAAACACACAAAATTCGGGCCGAGTTAGGTCGTTGACAAGCTGTGCGAGATTTGAGGTATTTTATGCACCGTTGGATCACATCGTGTGGTTTATATTAGTTACAGTTATGAGGGGTATAGATATTAGGTTCTTTTTAACCCTAATTAACATTGCAAGAGTCTTTTATACTTTTGGAGAGAGGAAGGAGATTGACGGCTATTTCGAAGAGTAGATCGTTTCGGGTAATCCTACTCGTCATCTTTGTTCTTTATGAGTTTGTAATCGTGTTTTTCATCTTTAAATAGCGTGGTGATTCGGTTTGGATCGGTGAGAAGCTTATAAGAAGTCGGTGTATTCTTTATTCCAACAATGAAGGCTTTTCAGGGTTGGACTCCAATTGTCCCGTAGTTTTTTTCCATCTGGATTTTTCACGTAAAAACGCTTGTGTCCGCGGTTGGCTTTTATGTGTGATTTTGGCGTTTGGTTTTGTGTGCTTTTTCTTTGATTCTCTCACAGTCACTTTGGTTTGGGGGAATGGTTTCTGCGTTACTTTTCCAACAAAGTGGTATAAGAGCTTTGGGTTCAAAGATGTGTCAGGATTGACAATCCAACAAAGGAGAAGAGATGGATGTGAAGTATGTGCGCATGATAAACCTAAATGGTTCAAATTACCACTACTGGCGGAGCAAGATGAAGGATTTGCTATTCGTCAAGAAGCTGTATCTTCGGGTATTTGCTTCCGAGAAGTCCAGTGATAAATTCGAAGAGACTTGAATTTTGAGAACATACATGTGTGTGGGTACATACGATAGTTCATTGACGAGAACATGTATAATCACGTTGCCAGTATAGAGCACACAATGACACTTTGGGAGAAGCTAAAATCTTTGTACGCGAAGAAGACCGGGGTAAACACGTTGTTACTGATCTGAACAATGATGGGTCTACAGTATAAATATGATATGTCTATTATGGATCACTTGAGTGAGTTCTAGGACGTGATTGACCAATTATCCTCGATGGGAGTCAAGTTCGACGACGAAGTTCAGGAACTATGGTTGATGTGTACTTTGCCAGACTCGTGGAAAACCGTAAAAGTGTCTATGATCGCTTATGCTCCAGAAGGCATGGAAAGTCTGGAGTTCGCCAAGAGCGGGGTATTGAATGAAGAGATGCAGAGGAAATCTCAGGGCACTTCATCTTCATCTCATTCTGAGGCACTTGTTTCAAAGAGTCGTGAAAGGAGTAAAAACAGGGGTCCGAACGGTGGCAAAGACAGAAGCAAAGGCAAGTCCAATGGTCGGTATGAGGACTCTGAGTGCTTTTATTGTGGCAAGAAAGGCCACATCAAGCTAAATTGTTTCGCTTGGAAGATAGAGAGAAGAATGACGACAAGGGAAAGAAGAGTGAGAACATTACATCGACTGTCTCAACACATGGAGGCGATGCGATTATTATAGGTGATGAGGTAGTCATGAATCTCCTATGTGATAAAAATACTTGGTTGGTGGACTCAGGAGCTTCAACGCACGTATCTCACAACATGACACTATTTGCCACTTATACAACAAGAGATTGTGGAGTATTGAAGATGAGCAACATATAGGTGTCAAAAGTCGTTGCTATTGGAGATGTGCATTTGAGAACCAAGACGGGTGTAGTTCTTGTTCTCAAGGATGTTTGTCATGTTCCTGATATCCGTTTTAACCTAGTGCTGGTTGGATGATGATGTATTCTTCAATCTCTTTGGAAACAGTGAAGTTTGGAGATGGAGAGGAGAAGGGGAAGTAGGAGAAGAGAGAATATGAGAAAGGAGATTGCAAGGGCCTTAAACCCTAGGTTGCATCTCATATCTATTTATATTGATATGCAATACACCCACAATTACTATTATACCCTCATATGATAAATAACAAAATAAAATAACTCTAACACCCTCCCTCAAGCAGGAGCATATAGATCAGACATGCCCAGCTTGCTACATAAATCAGAAAATGGACCACGAGCAAGTGGTTTGGTGAGGATATCACCTAATTGATCCTCTGACCGAACATAAGGAGTGACAATCTGTTTCTTCAGCAACAAATCACGAACAAAATGACAATCCACCTCGATATGCTTCGTGCGCTCATGAAACACCGGATTACTTGCGATAAACATTGCCGACTGATTATCACAATACATCTCCATCGGAATAGGAATCATGATTCCCATTTCATGAAGAAGAGACTGCACCCACATCATCTCAGAAGCTGTATGAGCCATCGCACGGTACTCGGCCTCTGCACTAGAACGAGCCACAATATTCTTCTTCTTACTACGCCACGTGACAAGGTTGTCACCCACAAACGTACAATAGCCAGAAGTAGACCTCCTATCACTGCGACTGCCTGCCCAATCAGCATCACTGAACCCAGTCACCGTAAGCAACTGGGAAGGTTTGTACAACAAACCCTTTCCAGGTGCACCCTTTAAGTATCGAAGAATGCGAGAGATAGCCTCCCAATGTGGTTGCCGAGGGGCATGCATAAACTAACTAACTACTCCAACTGCATATGTGATGTCTGGTCGAGTAACAATAAGATATATAAGTTTGCCAACAAAACGTCTATAATATCCAACATCCTCAAATAACTCTCCCCTGTCAGCATCAAGCTTGTCATGATAATCCATAGGAGTCTCAACCGCCCCTGAACCCCTGTCGAACTCATGGCCGAGTTCGATCGGCCCTGTCGGGGATGGGATGTACAGTACTTACAAATATATGCTCTGATACCAAGTGAAGTCTGGAGATGGAGATGAGAAGGGGAATAGGAGAAGAGAGAATATGAGAAAGGAGATTGCAAGGGCCTTAAACCCTAGGTTGCATCTTATGTCTATTTATATTGATATGCAATACACCCACAATTACTATTATACCCTCATATGATAAATAACAAAATAAAATAACTCTAACAGAAACAATCAATGGAAGCTTTCTAGGGGGTTCAATGGTGATTACCAAAGGAAGCAAGTGGTCCGGTCTCTACTATATGGAAGAGAACGCACATGAGGCACATGAGGTTAATGAAGTTACTGATGCGTCTACCGAGTTATGACACAGACGTCTCAGCCATATCAACAAGAAGGAAATGAGCTACTTGTTGAATATGAAAGTGATTTCGGGGCTCAAGTCTGCAAAGTTGGAGAGATGCACGCACTGTTTGGTGGAAAAAAATATGACGTCTTTTCAAAGTCACCCAAGTTCAAGGAAGCCGACGTTGCTCGAGTTGGTTCACTCAGATATCTGCGGTCCAATGAAGGTAAAATATATTGGTGACGTTTCATACTTTTTTAACTTTTATTAATGAATATTCTAGTAAAGTTTGGATCTATACTTTAAAGACCAAGGATCGGGTGTTGTCCACTTTTAAAGAGTTTTAAGCCTCAGTTGAAAGGGAGATGGGCAAGAAGTTGATATGTGTTCGGTCCGACACCGGCGGTGAATATATTGGTACATTTGATGTGTATTGCAGAGAGCAAGGGATACGACACCAGAAAATTCTGCCAAAGATACCTCAGTTCAATGGTGTAGCGGAGCGTATGAACAGAACATTGATGGAGAGGGTACGATATTTGCTGTCTGAAGCAAACTTACCGGACAATTATTTGGGTGAGGCTCTTAACACTGCTGCTTATGTCATTAATTTGTCTCCTAGTGCTCCTTTACAAGGTGATGTGCCTGATAGAGTATGGTACGTCAAAGAGCCGTCATATAATTACCTGCGAGTGTTTGGTTGTAAGACATTCGTGCATGTACAAAAGGACAAGAGATCCAACTTGAGTAGAAGATGAGACAGTGCATCTTTGTCGGCTATGGTCGGGATGAGTTTGGCTATAGACTCTACGTCCAGTGGAAAGAAAGCTCTATAGAAGCAGGGACATGGTATTCGTCGAGAATCAGACCACGACCGACACTCAGGATTCCGAGATGACTTCTGAGGCTGAGGAATTGCCTAAGTTAGAGTTATTTCTCTTCGAGCCTTTTCCAGAGGACACTGAATATGATCCAGTTATGGGGAAGCCAGTACATGAAGATGCTCCCGACCTTGATCATCAGCCTGCTGATGGTGATCGGGGTGACCCTCGGGAGGATGGACATGCCGATGAGGCAGTTCCTGAAGGGGAGGAGGATGTTCGTATACAACCAACATCAGAGGTTCCGTTGAGGAGGAGCAAAAGAGAGCATCGACCATCTTCGAGATACTCACCAGATGAATATGTGCTACTGACTGACGGGGTAGAGCCCAAAAGTTTTGTAGAGATTATAGAAGATGAACACAGACAGAAGTTGATGCAGGCCATGTAGGAGGAGATGAGTTCCCTATAGGCTAACTCTACTTATGATCTAGTGCAATTGCTAAAGGGCAAGAAGGATTTTAAGAATCTATAGGTGTTCAGAGTGAAGCAGACGGATAATGCTACTCGCCCTCGATACTGTAACAACCCGCTCCGCTCGCCACAGATAGCCGATTCAAACGGTGCAAGTGCAACGACCCGTCCTACCTAGATCGGCGAGATGACTCGCTTGATGCTAAGGCATTCAGACTTGGCCTTCAGAGAAGTTCAGACTTAGACGTTTCAGAGGCGCGATATGAGTCTCTCCCGGCCGATGCGAATCATCGCTAGGTGGGTGGCTCCGATGAACCTGTCTCTGCTTAGCTGCACACATAAGAAAATGAATGATATATGCTAGTTTCTAAGCGATAATCTTTGCACGCTAATAAAAGAGATGAACACACATAGCTAAGGGAATAATCCCGCTTTATTATGTGTATAGAATATGGAAACTCTGTCCTGCTAGTGCGTAACTTAGAGTATTGATCCAAATAGAGTAGTTTCATATGTTATGCCACGAAGTAGATCTCGTTTAAAATATTGATGTATTGCATCGTACGGAATGTAACACGAAGTTAGAGTAGAGTCATGTTGCATACATAGACGAGGAAGACTATATAGTATTCGTTCTGAGTCAGGAGAAAAAAGCAAGGAAAGATATCTACTCTCCGAACAGGAAGTCCTCGGATAGTAGAGACCGAGTGTAGTCCTCTGATAAGATTGAACCGAGCTGAAGTCCTCAGATAGGAGAAACTGAGCATGAAGTTCTCGGCTAGGATTGGAAGTGGTGAAGTAGTTGTATGGTCACGAACAACTTGTTACGCACAAGGAAGAGAGTCCTCGAACGATCTCCGAGGTATCAGAATCGTGTCGGCCTGGGAGGACATCACTAGTATAGTCCTAGTCTACTAGCAGGCGAGTGCAGGACGTCCAATAAGGCTTGCTACCGACCTAGAAAGACAGTTCGGGATGCCCAGTAAGGCTCGCTACAGAGCTGGGAAGACAACCGTTCCACCCCAAATGTCCAAAATGGCTAGCAGAGCTAGTGACCTTCATATAGATAAGTCATGCATGTATAGCGGTAATTCGCGTTCAGGAGAGGAGTAACATGGAGGATTTTGATGTACGACACATTGCACATCTTAGAATGGATGCATAGTTCACCTTATGATTTGAGTAAAACATACCTGAGTCAGAGGCACGCTTGAGACACTTGAATTTCATATATGTTCTTCATTCATAATGTATATACTTGATTCTAAATGCTGCGCTTGAACATGGAAGGCCGAATGGTAAAAAAGGTAAGACGAACTCAGTTATTTACTGCATGACATATTCTGAGACACGAAAATCCTTTATATTTCTATGCCATGAAACTGATCCTAAGGCAAGACTAGAATATCACGACCCGCACCAGGTGTAAGGGTACAAGTACGTGGGTATGTCCAGCCTACGCCGCAACATCGGCGATAGAACGCTGTCTAGGTCATTAATACTATATAAACATCTCATACAATAAATACAATGTACATGTCAATGATATCTCAACTCTAAATGGAGGAACAATATGATATATGATAAATGCTAACCAATACTCAATCACAATATAAAACTAGAGGAGGATAAAAACACGATATGAAATAGAAGAGAAAAATAAGGAGTCACAATACATCACATGTCCAAAACCACAAGTCTAGGCACTATATAAGTCTCAAATAATATATATATACAAGCTAAAAGTCTAATAATGAGACTAATACAAGGTCCAAAAAATAAATGCCTAAGCCTCCTCGGTCACTAGCACTAAGTCCTCCTGCTCTAGGAAAGTACCCTCTAGTGGCTCGCCGTTCTGCTGCCCGTAATGAGTGGGACACAGTTCCTCTAGCCAATCATCTAAAAAATATATCAAATCAGGATTGGAGCGAAGTACAAAACTCTGAAATCAGTTCCAAATACATGGTAGATAATATATGACAAGCAATAGAAAAGAATACAAGATGCACAAGTAACTAGAAATGGAAATATAGCTGGAACAAACAGATAAGTACAATATGAACTGCAAAGATAAATACAGACAATATGCAAATAACTGCAAGTAGAGAAACTGGAATACTAGCTATGTGGTTTAGAGCGCAAGTTCGTTATGTGATCGACTTAGGTTGCACATGAGGTAAGTAGGGTAACTCGATTATACGTGAGGTGTACAATCGACATACACATGAGGTAAATAGGGCTTGATCACATAACCAACTTCTACTTCCCCTCCCCAACTAACACTTATGGATCCAATCATGACACGTTACACACATGAATACAATATAGTCACACTAGTACACGAAATAGTGGTTGCACATGAAGCACATGAAGCACATGAAACAATACCCGATGCACACGATGAAATACATGTGTAAGGACTAAGGAGTACCTGTTAAACACGATAGGGGATAACATCTCCTGACATGATCCATATAGTACCAGTCTGTGTAAAAATGTGTCAGAATCAAGTATATCAGTTCTAGAACAAGTGATATATACACTATCATGAAATAAAAACTAACAGAGATGTACTTGCCTCAGGTCCTGAGCAAAAGTGTCTTTCGATGTCCAAGCTGGTCACACAATCATATTTATAAAATATCATGTTAAATTGTGTAATGAAGAAGAAATGAGTTAAAGAATGCTCTAATATAATTTTCGATGTCACACTAACTAAACTAGGTTAAACTAGGTCATACACAAGTTAATAGGTTTATATTGGTCACCAATTAGTTAATACTAGCTTGTACTAGCTATACTAGGTTATTACCTAGGTTTCCAAGTCATACCTTAAATAATACCAATAACTTATTCTTAAACTTACTATGTATACTACTATTTAGTATTAGCTTAACTGATATATTACTAATTAACAAATACTAACTAGATTAATCTGACATACAACTTTACACTAACTGATACTTACGAGTGACACTAGCTAATAATACTAACTGCTAACTCATACTATAATTATCTACCATTGATATTCTAGACACTAACTAATACCATGCTTAACTAACTTATCTCTAAAACTCTAACTGTCACTGGTATCTCTAACTGCTATCTAACAAGTGACACTACTGAAACTGGGACACACCAAACTCCCTCAACTGAACCACTGATACTCCAAGTATATACTTGAATTATTACCTGACACAACAATTGGCACACAAGTATTTCCTCTTGTTGAGTTCTGGCCACAAGGACCTGGCACCTTGCTGTGCACCCTATTGCACAAGCAATGAAGTTATTGCACTGTAATAGAGTAACACAACCTTCCCACAGTTGCTGCTACCATAACTAACTTCCAAGTAAGAACATGCACACCAACAATACCACATACACAGTAACATATATCAAGTATTCTCCCATCTCATACTCAATTACATCTACAGTCCCAAAAGAAACTCTTGCCTAGAACCATCTCACCTGTGCTAGAGTACCCATGGAGTTACCTGCACACACCGATATCACACTCCTAATACTGATACATAAGCCTCAAATCTGATACACATATCTATACATCCTATTAGCTAGTTGTGCACAACAATCTTCTCAGTAGTGCACACATCATCATCAGAACATCAGTAATTTGATTTCTCACGTTGTTTCTATTGATCAACAACTAATATACCTAAATACACAGTCATAATATTACTGTCAATCACTTAACACATGTGATCCTCCCCTCACTGATGTCCTAATACCCGACCATCATCACCCCAACACACCGGACTGAAAAGACACACATACACTATATATATATATATATATATATATATATATATATATATATATATATATATATATATATATATATACTAGTGTCAAATGATCAAACACTTAGAGTGCGTAGTTGTAGTACTCATGATATGTGTCCAACTCAAGTGTCAAAACCACCATTCCCTACAATTAGCATTTATAAAAGCTAAATACATCATAAAACAACTAAAGTAACTTGTTAAAATGAGAATTGAGGATTAATTGCACAAAACACCCAAATTGAGCTCCGTATCACACGGTATCATAAAATTCTATGATACGGCCTACTCGTATCCAATTGTGGACACGTATCTAGTCCCACAACTCCGATCTAAGTCTAATTAGATCTAATTGGTCTCATGACACATAATTGATGTGTCAATTTCGTAATTCTTCCTATTTGGACACAAATTACCATGTCACTTTCACAATACAAGTCATATGGACCCAATTCTTGATCCTATGGGTAGCCCTAAGCCAAGGGGTGATTCCTAATGGTTAAATGTATGATTTGGAACTCAAACTAGAGATGAATTCAGATCTATACCTATTGGGAGATGAATTTCCCATAAAATGCACAATTGACTCGATCCGGACACGATCTCCTTGCCACAAGCTCCTCTTCCAAGTGCTCCTTGCAAATCCAAGCTCCAATGCTCCTTGCTAATAAAATTGAGAGGGAAATGAGTGTGAATTAGTGGAGGGATGAGTGAATTGGGGACCTAGAGAATTGATGATATCAAAATGAAGGAACAAATGGAGAGAAGAGAGAGAGAGAGAAAGAGGAGAGGCTATATGTGGCCGGCCCTCTTTTTCCTTCTCCAAGTCACCAACAATTGTCTACAATGCCCCTATATGATGAATTATGAAGGGTAATTAAGGATGGCTATTTTGGAAAGTTTCTACACTAATGCAAATTAGTCTAATCCTCCTAATTAATTAGAGGGAATTGGTCTAATAGGCCTACTCCATGTTGGGCTCACTAGTGTCAAGTCTAAATAATAGGCTAGCCCACTATCTATAAATAAATAATATAAACACAAATTTAAATTAATAGAATATGATAATTATTAATCACTAGAAATAAATAGATATTCAAAATGACCAAAATACCCTCATTTGGAAAAGTGGGGGTGACATAGAAAGATAACATAATCAGTCGGTGCACATAACTAATGAACGTGCTTGTTTTGTGGCATGGGTGAGAGGCCTTCCTACCAGTGCATTCAATGTACTGACACCCAACCAGATTGCATGCAGGGTGCATGGAGTAACTCGAACGGTTTCGAAGATCACTTGATGCATCGAGGCGCCGAATCGCACTTGGCGTCTTGGAGCGTGGCACACGGACCTGAAGATCACATATACGGGACGTAATGTATGGGAACATCATCATCCAGAGTGTTGATTCAAGTTGTAAACCTAAGGGCATATTCATTATAATGAGAGAGAGCGAGAGAGCGAGAGAGAGCGAGCTTGAGTGACTAGTAATCTCGGCCTAGCGCCGCTTGTAATATATCTTCATTATCAATAAAGAGCTTCTTCTTGTATATTTGTGTTTGTTCTTATTTCTGCTGCATTGGGGACTATCTGTGCGACTCTGTGGCTTAGCATTTACAGCCGTTTCATGTGCTTGCCTTGCGCGGGCGCAACTTAGGCTCGCACGACATCATGCCCAAACGAGGACGTTCGGTCCTGCGGGACCGGGACGTGACAAATACAAAGCAAGGTTGGTAGTTAAGGGCTACGAAAGGACGTAGATTTTGATAATATCTTTTCGTCAGTCGTCAATTTGTCATCTATTCGGGTGGTGCAAGCATTGACAGCCAGTCTTGACTTGGAGATTAAGCAGATGAACATGAAGACGACATTCCTCCATGGTAATTTAGAGGAGAAGTTATACATGGAACGACTAGAGGTATTCTGTGAGAAGAGAAAGTCACAATTAGTCTGCCGGTTGAGAAAGAGTGTATGGTTTGAAGCAGGCTCCGAGACACTGGTAAATGAAGTTCTAGTCATTTATGAAGGAGCATGGTTAAGTACGAATGATGTCGGATCACTATGTGTTCATGAAGTACTTTGCCGAGGATGATTTTATCATACTTTTGCTCTATGTAGATGATATGCTATTGATGGGTCGGAATGCTACCATGATAGCGGAGTTAAAGCAACAACTGGGTGCGGCCTTCTCTATGAAGGATTAGGGCGCATTGAAGGCTATTCTTGGGATGGAGATTAGTTGAGAGAGAGTCCAAGCTGCTTCACTTATCCCAAAAGAAGTACATTCACCGGGTATTTCAACGTTTCGAGATGGACGGATCAAAGAAATGAGCAATCCCCTTGCGGCTCACTTTAAGTTTACTACGGAGCAGTGTACATCTACTACCGAGGACGAAAAAGAAGATATGAAGCGGGATCCATATGCTTCAGTAGTAGGGAGTCTCATGTATGCCAAGTTGTGTACAAGGCCAGACATCGTTCACGCAGTTGGCATGATTATGAGGTATCTTTTCAATTCTGGAAAGATACATTGGAGTACGGTCAAGTGGATTCTTCGGTACCTTCAGGGCACTGCTGATTGGAGGATTTCATTTGGTGGTGACGAGCTGAAGCTGGTCGGATATACTGACGTTGATATTGCTGGAGATATAGACATGAGGAGATCGATTTCGGGCTATGTGACGATGTTTGCTGGTGGAGCGATATCATGGCAGTCGCGGTTGTATAAGTGTGTTGCCTTGTCTACGACAGAGGCATAGTACATTGCGGCAATGGAGGCTTGCAAGGAGTTGCCGTGGATGAAGAAGTTGTTGTAGGAAATTGGGCTAAAGCAAGAGCAGTACGCTTTTTTTTGTGATAGCCAGAGTGCAATCCACCTTGTAAAGAATCCGATATTTCATATTCGATCCAAGCACATTGAAACTCGGTATCATTGGATACAAGATGTGGTTGTGGTGAAGGATGCGACGCTTGAGAAGATTCACACGGATGACAATGGAGCAGATATGTCCACGAAGGTTCTACCAAGGGAAAAGTTTGAGTACTGCTGGCGAATCGTCGGTATGACGAGCTCCTCCACCTAGTTGGAAAGGAGGATATTTGTTGGAGTGGGTGAGATTTCCAACCTATGTGGAGAATATTCCGGAGTGCGACGAGCGCTATTCATGTGTTGGAGAAGCTCGGGGAGGCAACGAGTGTCATTCGGAGTTCGAAGAAACTCAAAAAATTAGAGCAGAGTAGTTCTGTCCAGAGAAGACAGAGCTCGGGTCGAACTCGGTCTCCCACCGAGTTCTGTCCAAGTTCAGTCTCTGGGAGTCAGAACTGTTCTGACTCGAAAACACCAAAAAACACAGAACTTGGGCCGAGTTCGGTCGTCGACGAGCTGTGCGGGAATTGTGATGTTTTATGCACTGTTGAATCACATCGTGTGGTCCAGATTAGTTGCGGTTATGAGTGGTATATATATTAGGTTCTTCCTAACCCTAATTAACATTGCAAAAGGTTTTTACACTTTTTGGTGAGAGGAAAGAGATTTACGGCTATTTCGAAGAGGAGATCGTTTCGGGTAACCTTACTCGTCATCATTGTTCTTCGTGAGTTTGTAATCGTGTTTTTCATCTTCAAGTAGTGTGGTGATCCGGTTTGAATCGGTGAGAAAATTATAAGTAGTCAGTGTATTCTTATTCCAATAGTGGATGTTTTTTAGGATTGGACTCCGATCGTCCCATGATTTTTTTCATCTGGATTCTTCACGTAAAAACATTTGTCTGCGTTTGACTTTTCTGTGTGATTTTGGCGTTTGATTTTGTGTGCTTTTCTTCGGTTCTCTCGCAGTCTCTTTGGTTTGGGGGAACGGTTTCCGCGTTTCATTTCCAACAAAATCTAATATAGAGTAGCGAATTTTTGACTGAAATAGTAGCATAAATTTATTCTACTTTCATGAATTTATATTGAACATTATATATTCTCACTTATTTTCTCACAAAACAAAAGAAGGAGAAACATGCGAAAGCAGTTAGAAGTATAAACTGATTGAAAGAAAAATCTATGAGAAGCCATCACAAAAGCTAAAGCAACACTGCACCCAATCCAAAAATAGCAGTCGATATAAATCCAATCTTCACTTGTAATCATAATAATATTAGGAATATTTCAAAATCACGAGGCAAAATTGCTTCACAAATAGATCAAGAATGGAAGATAATTTCTAGTGCACTTATATTTAAGCGTATCAGAAAATTCATCAATTATTTACTACACCAAACAACTAGAGACAAGTTCTTATCAGATATCCCAACACCAATACCTCAACATATCCTTCCTTTCTTCCTTCTTTTGCCAACCTTCCGCAAAAAAATATAGTGAAGTGCCACAACCGTTTATGTGCAAGATGTGCGATCGGATAGGATCCCAAAAATTGGTATGGTTCCAATTTTTTTCACCTTCGTATATAATACTAATGTAAAAATTTTATTTTTTTAGAGTGGTTAAAAAAGACCATTTTTTAGTATTTGTACGATGTTTTTAGAATCTCAGAAACGGCTCTGCCCCATTATCTCCCTTACATTTTAACTTTTAGGTAATCTGCAACACTGCCTGAGGCTACACTTGTACATAAAACGAAAGGTGTTACGCGGATACAAGCTCGTGACAACTAGAAATTATTGAAGGCATGGTAGATTCGTCATGGCCGACCTGCCAAAGGGCATATTCGTTGAAACGAGAAAGAGCAAAATTGTGGGGGGAACTATGTGAAGGCCTCTACTACTTGTTGGTGATGACAAGTTTTTACCACTACATGTCTTGTTAGTGGGTGCTTGTCGTCACTACTGGCAACGCCACATGTTGGGTACGAGGACTAAATTTAGAGTGGGAGTCATCTTCCCCAAGAGGCTGTGAGTTCGAGTCTGGGGGAAGCATGTTAATTCTCAAGTGGTGAAACATTAACATGGTGCAGCTAGATGGGTACTGCGGGCCAGACGGGCTGGGGCAGGCCTACAGAACTTGGGCAAAAAGATTGACTTTTGTCAGAGTCTTTGTAGAAGTGGATGCAGATTGGATGAACTCTAACAAAGTTAGGGGTTTTTGCTTTTATTGGTTCACCAAGTTTCTAGTGGAAAGTTATAATAGATAAAGAGATCTATACATAAGATTGAAGTTTACAATCTTTATTTCATATATATGGGGCGAAGATTTTGTTGATATGGTATGTTGGGTGTCATATTTAGGTATAGTATAAGCACATGGGAATATCCTGAGGACATATTTGGGATGCCAGAATATGTCACAGGATATTCCATTATGAGATTATTGTCATAATGATTGAGATCATTGTATTAATGACTGTAAGGCTATATAATGCCAATGAGACAATCAATAAAATCATCAACTAATTTCAACATGGTATCAGAGCCAAGTTTCCACAAACTCTAGCCGTCACCAAACTTCCACAAACCCACAGGAGGATTTCCTAGATCTCCTCCACCGAACTCTTCCACGCCCCCTTCTTTCCTTCTCCGCCCTTCGCAGGCCGCCCTTCGCTGTTGCTGCCCCGTCCTGCTACTGCTGCGGCTACTACTGCTGCTGCGGCTGCTGCGATGGCGGCTGTGACATGCGTGCTGCCGCCTCCTCCGCACCAGCACGAGACAACGCCTAATAGGGATGCCTAGATCTGAAAAAAGGGGGGACATGTTCGGATCTAGGAGCGGACGACGAGGACGAGCGTGAGTCGTGGAACGGACGTGACATGATTGGATAGACAACGCATCGATAGAGGAGATCATCAAGAAGCTAGATTCTGCAGAGGTGGCGACGTTGATGAAGTTGTTGACGATGTCGGCTGGTGAGAACACGACACGAACGTCGCCGGAGTTGAAGCTTCCCTCCATCGATCTGAAATTAGATGGACCAGCCACCTATCTGAGTTGGTCACGGCGGGTGAGAAGAACCCTTGCAGGAAAAAACATGGAGGGGTTCCTGACGGGCGAGACGACAGAGCCGGACGAGGGCTCAACAGGACGCGATGAGTGAAAGTCCACTCATATGGTGATCTACATATGGCTTCTCAACTCCTTAGTCCAGTCTATTGCCGCTACAGTAGACGGTATTGAGATGGTGAAAGATGTGTGGGAGAAGTTGAGAAGGACCTATGATGGTGTGGGGAACAACTTACGGGTCTTCCAGATAAAGGGGAAGATTGATGACACCGTACAGGGAGAGAAGACGGTGCGGGAGTATGCCACAGAGTTGGAGCGTCTGTGGTTGGATTATGATCACTCCTCAGATCGGGCGAGCTGCGGGGACCCTAAGTGTAAGGAGAGACAGGTGTGTCTGCAGGAGAGGACGGTGAAGTTCCTCAAAGGGCTGACTGCAGCTTTCGCACAGAGGACGGCCCTACTTCTAGCCCAACCAAAGATCCCTAGTCTTGAGGAGGCTATCTCAGCCATGATCCAGGAGGAGACACGTATCAGGCTGCAAGCCGGGATAGGTGGTCCCCCCGAAGCAAAGTCAGCACTAGCGATCACCAGCTCAGGTAACACAGGATCTAAGGGAGAGCCCTGGCAGCATAACCGACAGTGCTACAACTGTGGGGAGATAGGTCATCATCGGTATGCGTGTACCAAACCACCTAGGGAGGGAGATTCAGGTGGTGGACGAGGACCGTTCGGCGGACGAGGATATAATGGAGGACGTGGTCGTGGTCGAGGGAGTAGACGAGGCGGCCGAGGAGGTTATCGGGCGAACCTCCTGATATCAGAAGGGAACGGAGAAGCTGATGGCACCTTTACTGTGGAGGACCAGGCACTGGGAGACATGAGGAGTAGAACAGAGGAGGCGTCCACCTCATTCTTTGTTAGGGGCAATGCTGCCATGTATGTCCATCCATCAGAAGGTACTGACGAATCACTTGCCCTTGCGTCTATCTCTTCCCTTAAATCATCAGACTGGATTATCGACTCGGGAGCATCTCGGCATGTGACGGGGAATGCTAGTGAGTTTTCTTCCTACACTCACCTAGCATCAGCAGACAACATTCAGACAGCTGATGGCACTTTCCAGCCAATGGTCGGTAAGGGTACTGTTAATTGTACATGTTCAGTAAGATTATCCAATGTTTTACATGCTCCATCCTTTCCAGTCAGTCTCTTGTCCATTAGTTCTATAATCCTCCAACTTAAATGCATTGTTTCTTTTGATATTCCTAAGGTGACCTTCCAGGAGAAAGGGACAGGACGAAGACTTGGGACTGGCACTTGGCATGAGGGACTGTGGTACCTAGATCGAGAAGGACTGGACTCAGCATTGGTATCTATGGCAGAGAAGGCTAGCATGGAAGGACTGCAGCAGAGGACTGAGGATACCTTGATACTCCATCATCGGAGGATGGGACATTCTTCCTTTGATACTCTAAGTAAGTTGTATCCAGAGATTTATGCAAAAACAAATAAAGAAAAATTAGTATGTGATGCGTGCGAGTTAGGAAAACTTACTAGGAGCTCATATGTTGGCACGGGTCATAGGAGCACTTTTGCTTTTGAGGTAGTACATTCTGATGTCTGGGGTCCATGTGCTACTAACACTATGAATGGTTATAAGTACTTTGTTTCTTTCATTGAATGTGCCTCTCGTGTTACCTGGTTATATTTGATGAAAAATAAGAATGATTTACCTGCTTGTTTTCGGGATTTCCATAAGCATGTCCAGACTCAGTACAAAGCAGTTGTGAAGGTACTGAGGTCTGACAATGGAACGGAGTATACCAACAGGACGCTTGCAGAATACTTGTCAGCACACGGAATACAACATCAGACCACCTGTGCATACACACCAGCACAAAATGGAGTTGCAGAAAGGAAAAACAGACACCTTCTGGAGGTCGCAAGAAGTATGATGATCGACATGAATGTCCCACAGAGTCTGTGGGGGCATGCAGTGTTGACAGCAGCTCAACTCATCAACAGAATGCCCTCGAAGGTCCTCGGATGGAAGTCCCCATGTGAGGTATTGCAAGGCAATAATAGTGGGATACTCCCACTGAAGGTGTTTGGGTGTGTGTGTTTTGTGAAGGACAACAGGCCATCAGTTGGGAAACTTGACCCTAGAGCGGTCAAATGCATCTTCGTAGGATACTCGGCGACCCAGAAGGGGTATGTGTGCTGGATTCCAGTAGAGAAGAAGAAGTTTGTCAGTATGGATGTCCACTTTCGGGAGCATGAGCCATACTACCACCAGGACGAAACTTCACACAACACGCCTAATACTGCCAGTATTAGGCGAGAGGGGGAGATGGAGAACTTGGTGGTAACCGATTTAGAAGTTTGGCATGGAGGCACGAAGAAGGGACAAGAAGGTGAAGGTGTTAGGCCTACGACTCAGGGAGAGTTACTTACCTACAGCAGGAGAGAGAAGCAAACTGCAGGACCAGTACCGCCAGTGCCAGTACCAGTGCCAAGTCCCTTGTCTGCGTTCGTCCCAACTCCTGAGGCACCGACACCAACCCCCCTTCAGGTGATACCCCCTCCTTCACAAGATATCATTCCTCCTACTTCTACTCCTCCCACACCACTATCTGTACGGAGGACCACTCGCAGCAATGCAGGAAATCCTCCAAACAGATATGGTTGGGATATTGCTCAGTTTGTTTCTTATGACCATATCCCTTCTTCTCATGGAGCATTTATAGCATCTTTGGATAGTATTACTGTACCTAACAATTGGCAGGTTGCCAAGAACGATCCAAAGTGGAAAGCGGCAATGCACGAGGAGTTAGGAGCTCTGGAGAAGAACCAAACTTGGGAGCTTGTGAGACTGCCAGAGGGGAAGAGAGCAGTTGGATGCAAGTGGGTCTTTACCGTGAAGCAGAACCCAGATGGACAGGTTGAGCGCTACAAAGCTCGACTAGTAGCCAAAGGATACAGTCAGACGTACGGCATTGACTATGACGAGATCTTTGCACCAGTTTCAAAGATGAGCACTGTCAGGACTCTGATTTCTCTGGCAGCGAATGGTGGATGGAAGCTACACCAACTGGATGTAAAGAATGCGTTACTTCACGGAGATCTAGTGGAGGAGGTGTACATGGAGATACCACCAGGATTTGGCACCAATCAGACAGTAGGCAAGGTCTGCAGGTTGAAGAAGTCCCTCTATGGACTGAAGCAGTCTCCTCGAGCGTGGTTTGACAGACTCAGAAGGGCGATGATAGGGATGGAATATCAGCAGATCAATGCTGATCATACTGTGTTCTTTCGTCGGAGTGGAGGCTACATCACCATGCTTGCGGTGTATGTGGACGATATGATTATCACAGGAGATGATGAACAGGAGATCGCCCAACTCAAAGGAAAGCTTGGCAAGGAATTCGAGGTGAAGGATCTCGGCCTTCTTTAGTACTTCCTTGGGATTGAGATTGCTCGAGAAGCAGAGGGGATTGTTCTCTCTCAAAGGAAGTATGCACTGGACCTTCTCACAGAAACTGGGATGTTGGGGTGCAAACCTGCAGCGACACCAATAGATCAGAGGTTCAAGATTGATGCTGAGGCTGGAGAACCAGTTGATCGGGACAGATACCAGAGACTGGTTGGCAAGTTGATCTATTTGAGCCACACACGTCCTGATATCTGCTTTGCAGTAAGTGTGGTGAGCCGCTACATGCATGACCCACGGAAGGGTCATATGGATGTAGTGTACCAGATTCTGAGGTACTTGAAAGGTGCTCCCGGGAAGGGACTAATATTTAGGAAGAACAATCACGTGAGCATCGAGGGCTACTGTGATTCTGACTGGGCTAGTTGTGCTGATGACAAGAGGTCTACCTCGGGATATTGCATATTTGTAGGAGGTAACTTGGTCTCCTGGAGGAGTAAGAAGCAGTCTGTGGTGGCCAGATCGACAGCTGAAGCAGAGTACAGAGCTATGGCCTTGGGAGTTGCAGAGCTGCTATGGTTGAAGAATATGCTGGTAGAGCTGAAGCTGGATCAAGGAGCCAAGATGAAGCTGTGGTGTGACAATCAGTCAGCTATTAGTATCGCCAACAATCCAGTACAGCATGACATGACCAAACACATCGAGATTGATAGATTCTTCATCAAAGAGAAGTTGGATAGTGGATTACTGGAGCTTGGCCATGTTCCAACCAGGGATCAAGTAGCAGATGGACTAACCAAGGGACTCGCCTCAGTGAGCATGATTAGAGGATGTGACAAGATGGGCTTAGTGAATATCTTTCACCCATCTTGAGGGGGAGTGTTGATATGGTATGTTGGGTGTCATATTTAAGTATAGTATAAGCACATGGGAATATCCTGAGGACATATTTGGGATGCCAGAATATGTCACAGGATATTCCATTATGAGATTATTGTCATAATGATTGAGATCATTGTATTAATGAC
This sequence comes from Iris macrosiphon, assembly GCA_036927795.1. Taxonomy (NCBI): domain Eukaryota; kingdom Viridiplantae; phylum Streptophyta; class Magnoliopsida; order Asparagales; family Iridaceae; genus Iris; species Iris macrosiphon. The sequence goes on from JAYESA010000015.1 coordinate 69,452,612, forward strand.
TGTAAGGCTATATAATGCCAATGAGACAATCAATAAAATCATCAACTAATTTCAACATATTTCCTTCGGAAGTTCTTTCTTGTATCCAATATTTCTCCCTCTCTTTTTAGTTTTATGCGGAGTTTCCTCCTCCTTATTGGTGATAGCTGATATCATCTTCCTTACCTTCTTCTTTGCCTTCTTCCTCTTAACTTTGTGCTAAAATTAGTTGATCACTCATTTATTAGTGGAGGTGGGAAGGGAGATTAGTGTTTGAGGTGGATTTCTTAGGCTCAACAGAAGCCATAGTCCAAATATTATACCCTGGATCCATATTAATGAACTCCCAGAAGTTTCATAAATTTACCGAAATTCGGCCCAAGTTATGCATATACAAACAAGAACATCATTGTTACATAGGTCTATACCAAGTCGTGCTACTTGATTTTACCCACGACGCAGTTTAAATGAAAGAAGTTTCCGACATATGATGTCTATCTTTTCAGTTCTAGTTTACAAAAAACTTCACACCCTAAAAGTTCATTTTGTGGGTAAGGCACAATCATTTAGAGAATGGGAGTCATTTTGTCCAAATTGTATGGAAATTCCAAGTTTGGTTGTCATTCTCTTCCATGTTTGATTCAAGGTAAGTAAATTATCCAGTATTTGAAGCCGTAAGTCTGAGATCTTTCTTAGAAAATAATAAGCACTCTTTATTTTCCTGTGCCTGAACAAAATAACTTGAACGAACCCTTCAGAAGCTTGATTTCATAATCTTAGCGTATGAAATCCAGATTAAGGGTAACATGACCATCGACCGATAGCATTCCATTATGGTTGAAAAATAAAATACTAGAAAATCATGAAAAATAGTTTGACACACAAATGGTTGGACCTCATTAATCTAGTTTCAAAGTTCTTGCGGAATAGATTAAATGTGTAACATAAGTAATTTCTTGTATATATGCTACACTAGTACTACAATGGTACAATTTGATTTATGGATACAATACATCGTAAATTTCAAATCCTCCATAAGAAAATAAGTTTGAAAAAGTTTATAAGCTCATTCTAAGAATTTAATTTAGCCAATAAAATGTAAATTTGGACCAATAAGCATACTGTACCATAAGGAGTAATTCGGCTTTCTAACATATGAGTCAAAAAACTGATTATCTAAGCTGAAGCAACTTTCTATTAAATTCTTCCATATATACAAATCCATCTTCGTCCCTCCTTATCTCTACCCTAATTGAGTTTCAAACAACACCTTAATTTTATTACTGTTAGCACATTTTCCAAGTTGATGAGTGAATTCTTATGTAACATCCATATACAGACTTTTATAAAGAGAATTACAACTCGAGGCAAAAAATATTTGCTTTGAAATGGTTTAAATGCATTATCTTTGTATGTTTAATAACAATTTTGACCCCAATTTTAAGATGGAAATATTTCCAGCAATGAATAGTGCAAGATAATCTATGCTTTCAGGGAAATTGTATATAAAATGTATGGAACAAGGTTATATTTCACAAATTTTGTAACTTATTTCTTGTTAAATCTATGCATTTAAAAAAAAGTAATGTACGTTTTACATTTTTATGCAGACACTTGGACTATCTCATGGTCTTTCGTCTATCATGTGGCTTTGTGGCCCTGTTGCAGGTTTCATAGTGAGGACATGAAAACATTTAACCACCTTCTATATTTATGTTTATATGTACCTTCTATATTTATGTTTATATGTACGTTATATACAGCATAGCATCATCATCCAAGCCTTCTTCCATCATAAGGGGTTGTGGTTGGTATAAAGCATAGCAAATTAAGCTCCATAAAAAAAGAAAATGTATTATATCCAGCTATGGACCTGACAACAACCCTCAAAACTGACGTCAAATTCTTAAGCAAGGTAGCTATGAGGATCACAGGGTCATGCCATAAAATAGTTTTAAGCTAATGCAACCAAGAAGCACAATCTACCTTTTAGCTAATGCAACCAAGAAGCACTATCTAAGTATTCTACATCACAAAGAAATAATTTCTCTCTAATTTGCTTCAAAGTTATCCAACATTTCTTTGTCTTTTTGGCTGATCTCACGTCTGATATAATCTCTCCATAAGAATCTGCACATCCTCTTGGATTTTTTGCGTAGAAAGATAATCTCTAACTTTAAATAGTCTAGACAATATTTTAATTTATAAACTAATGATAAATAATAATAAATTTTTAATAAAATAAAATATTATATATATATATATATATATATTGTAAGAGGTAATTGTGTTACAGACTCCTGGCCATGCACCTGCACCGCACTTAAACCGCACCTGCATTGCACATGAACCGCACCACTACTCATATTAATTCCTCCATAGGAAATTAAATGTGCTTCCCTGTTGCTAGAACCCGCAACCTCTTGGGGGGATATGTCTCACTCTAACCACTTGAGCTAGAGGTCCTTGGCTTTTATATATATATATATATATATATATATATATATATATATATATATATAAGTTGACGAGCAACAACACTGCATTTTGTATTCCAAATGATTATTTCAAAATTATAGAATTTGCACAAATGACGGTCATTTGGATTCTAAAATACAAATCCATACTGGATTAATAACATTACAATGACGGAAGTAAGACATTTGGATTATAAGAAATAAAGATGCTACTGAAGAGGTCAATAAGAGTTAGGTGAACATCAAATACCCATATACAATTATTCTAGTAATGTGAGGTAAAACCATGACCTTTAGCAATTTGGTTTGGCAGATAGGTTTATCCAAGAGGTTAAACTATCGTAAGAAGATACCATAAAAAAATATAAGTAGTAAAATTGTTGACAGTTAAGACTTGAGATTACTAAGGAGATTGAAAATATCTTTTCATACCTGTATTTATCCTGCATCCTTATTTTACATGAACTTTCTATTAGTCCTAAAACATTTCAAAATGTAATGACTGCTGTAGTGCTAGGATGTAAAAGCTCCTTCCTTTACAGAAACTACTTTTATAGAGAAATCTTAACATCCCAATGATAGAAAGAAATCCAGCTACTGTCAACATATAGAGCCAATGTCAGAACACCATTTTTTGATAAAGTTTTTAGTGGAATTTTGACTGCAGAAGTGATTTTGTATTACAAATTCATATGTATGAAATGAACAATATTATTTTGATGACTATTTTATTTGTCCCTTATCCAACATCAATCATATCAATGTAAAGGTAAGGCCAGATAGTTCCCTAGATGATCTAGGGTATGCGGCCCAATCTTAGTCCTATCTAAGGTATGCATTGATGTGTGATCCATGAAGAAATAACATTCCCATAAACATTTGGAAATAAATCTAAAAAAGAATCATGCACTTCAAATTGACTAGATTATAAAGCAATCAACAACGTTCTACAACGAAATAACTGACTATAAAAGGTTAATCACTGCCAAAATACTCATAATTTGTTTCATAGTCTATCATTGATAAAGATTGATGTTTTCATCACGTTCTTTCATTTCAGGTCCAACCTTGTGTTGGTTTATGGAGTGATAGAAGCCATTCAAGATTTGGAAGGAGAAGACCATTTATACTTATCGGGTGTCTCCTTATCTGCTGTTCTGTAAGTATTAGTTTCTCTACTTGAACAATTCTTTGTTTTGTCTTCCACAACCCATGATTACGTTCTTATAAAAATATTATGTCTAATAAAATTTGTATTCTAGGTCATTGCAGTAGGCTATTCATCAGATATAGGCTATTCTTTGGGTGACACAAAGGAAGATTGCAGGTCAATATTCATAACATACAAAGTTGCTTTCCTTTGTTTCGTTATCGGTGAGGGGGAGTAGTCATCATTCTGAGCAGAACCGAACAAGGAAACATATTAGAAACTTCAATACAATAATAAAGAGGAACTTAAATTTATTTAATACCTTCGTCACAACTGAAAAACTTTAGTTTTGATTGAACCTTTACATATTAAACACAGTGTTTATCGAGGTCCACGGTGGAGAGCTGCAATTGTATATGTAGTTGGTTTCTGGATGCTTGATTTTTCTAACAATGCAGTACAGGTAAACTTTTTCCTAGATAACGTACAGTTTCAATTATCTCAACCAAAACTGTGAAATATAACTCTTTATGTTACCAGGGACCACTGCGAGCATTGATGGCTGATCTCTCAGGTATTTCCTTGGCTCCCCAACAATTCCATGATAGAGGAACATGATTTTTCTCATGTTCTGAATACTTCTGTTTCGGTACAAATGCCAAAAATTAATGGGTATATATATATATATATATATATATATATATATATATATATATATATATATATTTGCCATAGGTCATCACGGATGCACTGCTGCAAATGCTATTTTCGTCTCTTGGATATCTCTAGGAAACATTTTAGGGTATTCTTCTGGGGCTAGTGGAGAATGGCACAAGTACGAATCGCTTTTTTTTGTTTTTTGTTTTTTTTATGTGAATCATTTGAAGCCTAAAACACAAGTCTACCATGTTGTATCAGTTGATCTATTGAAAAAAAAAAACTTAAATTCATCTTATGCTCTAGTTTGGCCGATTTAACTGATGTATGAATTTTTTGGGGGTCATACAATCATTGAGCAGGTGGTTTCCGTTTCTTATGTCTAGAGCATGTTGTGAAGCATGTGCAAATTTGAAAGGACATTTTTAGTAGCAGTTGTAAGTCCTCATGTTGGCTCTATGTATTGTTACTATTATACTGCAAAGTGAATAGAATCTTAATTTTACTTAATTCACATTTGATCATTATACCTATGAGCAAATTCTTAAGTATGCTTATAACAACAAGGCTAAATTATCCTAATGGCATCCCGACTATAGCATTCGGACATTTTTGGCACATTAACTTTTCACTGCTCGATTTTGGCACTCCAACTTTATAAATTGCTCTTTTGAAGCAACTTGTTTCAATTTTGAAGCACATCGATACCACTTCAAAAACATATCTTGTAGTATAAAAACGTAATTTAAATATTTGTATTGCTAGATATTCTTTTTAATTGGTGCCGATGTGCTTCAAAATTGACAAAATATGCTTCAAAAGAGCAATTTATAAAATCAAAATCGAGTAGTGAAAAGTTAAGGTGCCAAAAATCATTACAAATCATAGGCAGGATATGGTTGGAGTACATAGACACCATAAGCTAGAGGTTTTTCTTCTTCTTCTTATAGACTACACCTGGCTTACAAAGCGAAAGAAGAAAGAGAGCAGCAAAAAGAAAAGGAAATAAATGTGTATATGACTATGAAAGAAGCACAATAATTCATTAAGGATAGATCTATTTCTGAATTTATGTAGTTTGTTTGCTTAATTTGTAACCATATAAAATTTCATTCCTGATCATTGTTAACCCCATATTTAATTAATACAACAAATAGAAATCCACTGGTAATATCTCTGAGTACAGTACTGTTGAACTCTTTTCATGGCCAATGCAGGTCTTCCTCCTCCTCTCCTTGGTTGTAACTCTAGTTGTCGCTAAAGAAACTCCTCTCACTAAGACCTCCAGGACAGGAGAGCAGGAACTGAGAGCAGGAATAGTAGAAATTTACAGAAGTATAAGAACATTGCCTCCTGGAATGCCTTCGGTGCTCCTTGTCACCGCGCTTATATGGGTAAGTTATTCATAGAACACCATCTAATTCTACAAAAACAACAAATATAAATCAATCAGTACTTGACTAAGTTTATGTAATCCTTGAACTATTCCACATAGGCGTCGTGGTTTCCATTTTTCCTCTATAACACAGATTGGATGGGCCGCGAAGTGTCTCATGGAGATCCCAAGGGATCTCCGGCTCAAGTTGATGCCTATGATAGAGGTGTGAGAGTGGGTGCATTTGGCTGTCTGTCAAATTCGGTACGTATGAAGCAAAACTTGGAAGCTAGCTAGCTAGCTCTCAATAACTAGGTTATATAACCTTCTGTAACTTGGTATCCAGAACTTTAACATCAAAATATTTGTAACTATATTGTTCTTGGAGTTAGCTCTCTATAACTAAGTTAACCTTCTGTAACTTGGTTACGAGAACTTTAACATCCAAATATTTGTACCTAGATTGTTCTTGGAAGCTTGCTCTCAATAACCAAGTAATTACCTCTGTAAATTGGTAACGAGAACTTTAACGTCCAAATATTTGTAACTAGATTGTTCTTGGAAGCTAGCTCTCAATAACCAAGTAATTAACCTTCTGTAACTTGGTAGCGAGAACTTTAACATCCAAATATTTGTAACTAGATTGTTCTTGGAAGCTAGCTCTCAATAACTTATAAGTTAACCTTCTGTAACTTGGTAACGAGAACTTTAACATATCCAAATATTTGTACCTAGATTGTTCTTGGAAGCTTGCTCCCAATAACTATGTAATTAATGGCCTTTTGTAACTTGGTAACGAGAACTTTAACATCCGAATATTTGTAACTAGATTGTTCTTGGAAGCTAGCTCTCAATAACTAAGCAATTAACCTTCTCTAACTTGGTAACGAGAACTTTAACATCCAAATATTTGTAACTAGATTGTTTTTGGAAGCTAGCTCTCAATAACTAAGTAATTAACCTTATGTAACTTGGTAACGAGAACTTTACATATCCAAATATTTGTAACTAGATTGTTCTTGGAGTTGTCACCTTTCTTATCGTACCAATGTGCCGAAAACTCACTGCAAAAACAGTATGGGTGGTTAGCAACTTCATGGTGTCTTTGATCATGTCCGCTATTGTAGTAGTGAGTATTTGGTCCCGCCAACACGCCCATGGAAGAATTGGAGCAGATTCCAGAGTGGAGGCCATTGCTTTGGCTTTGTTCACACTTCTTGGATTTCCTTTAGCTGTAAGTATTACAATTCCATTTCTCTTGTTAGTTCTATATTAGAACAAGCTATGAACCCTTAATTGCTTATTTAGCTTTTGCTAACTTAGAAAATGCATGCATGTTTTCAGTTTTCTTGATTTGTTTGGGAATTTCTTCGTCTATAGGCTAAATTATCTTAATAGCATGCCAATTATAGCGTTGGGACATTTTTGGCACATTAACTTTTCAATTTTTAATTTCGACACAACAACTTCATAAATTGCTCCTTTAAATCACATTTTTTTTTAATTTTCAAACACATCGAGACAACTTCAAAAACATAACTTCTAATAGAAAAGCACAATTTAAATACTTGTATTATCATATATTCTTTTGAAGTGGTTCCGATGTGCTTCAAAATTGACGAAAGATATTTCAAAAGAACAATTTACAAAGTTGGGGTGTTGAAATCGAGCAGTGAAAAGTTAAGTGACAAAAAACGTCACTATATATTTATATATAGTTGGGGTGTCATTAGAATAATTTAGCCTTTGTCTATATTATGAAACTAGACATATTACTTTTTCTGATAATTGTGCTAATATATATATATATATATATATATATATATATATATATATATATATATATATATATATATATATATATATATATATCGTTTGCTTGTTGTAGATCTTATATACCCTTCCTGCTACATATGTTGGTGAACTAACTGTTACTCACGGAGGTGGCCAAGGTTTGTCGAACAGAAGTTAAATTTTTCTATTTTGCTTAATTAACAGCTTTGGATTTCCACTTTGACAATTTTGTAGGTCTACATCTTGGGGTTTTGAACATTTCAGTTGTAGTTCCCCAGGTCAGTTTCCAAATATTTGCAGACTTGTGCAAAAATTTCAAGTTGATAAAAATTCGTATATCGTCCATAAATATAACCGAAGGCTACAAAAACAAACACACATTGTGTCGCTAGAAGCATTATTGGCTCTATATACAAATTTAGTATTCGTAGAAGTCGCACACGTGTGTCATTGGTGTTCACTTTTTAACTGTATAGTTGTATAAGGCTGCATAATTTATATGTTTTATCCTTAATTAAGTTAACCATATTTTTATATATCTCTACGATTATAATGCGGCTTGGAAACGACTCAAAATTGAACCGTTCAAGCCGTTTGTAAATCCTCAACCACTTAATTAATTTTGTTTACGGAAGATTATAATTTTCAACTTACTTTTTTTCTTCTTCCGCATAATCGAATACCCTATCTTTTATTCACATATATCCATAACAAATTATAATTAAAATATAATTAAATCTTTAACAAATCTTAATTAAAATATAAATATATATATATATATATATATATATATATATATATATATATATATAACAAATTTTAATTCAAATATATTTAAATTAATTTGTTCAATAATATCAGAAAAGAAATTATTTTACGAGCAACTCACGTGAATTTACTCGTATAAATATAAAGGAAGGCTGGAGAGTGACGCTTTTGAAACACAAAAGTTTTATGTTAAAGCCTGATTATTACTTATAGTGCAATGTTTGCTCAGTTTTAGAGATCATCTGGTTTTGCTCGTAGTTGGCATTTAAATGAGTAATGAATTATACATCGAATTATGAGAACTTAATTTTTTTCTTTTTGGGGAAAGCTAATTAAAATTGAGCTAGTAGACAGAAACTAAAATAGCCATTAATTTAGAGGCAATGGTTGATGCTGCTGCAGGTGATAGTAGCTCTCACTGCAGGTCCTTGGGATTCTTTATTTGGGAAAGGGAACACCCCAGCATTTGCTGTTGCTTCTGTGATAGCCTTTGTCAGTGGTTTTGTTGCACTATTCATGCTTCCGAAGCTCCCACGAATAAACATGGGAAGTAGCATCGCTGGTGGTCACTGATCTCCTCTGCGCGCTTAATTGCATGGGGAGCTAGCTTTTGTCTGCATATTAGAGTGACTTGGTCCAAATTGATAAAGAAGGGTTGTAAAGTTTGTATTTCAAAACTTATTCAAAAAGACCGGAAAATTCAGTATAATGTTGTTTTATGGTCTGTGTATGTTTCCCTTAGTATGAGTAGGGTTGCGAGTCTACACTATCAAACACTTGACCGAACATTCCAAAATACATTACGACACACACTAAAATAGGTGTGGTATATCCGTGTTGTCACACTACAATAAAAATAGTTACCCCCATGCACCACCGCCCCAACCACAGACTAGCTAGCCACATTCCGATGATCATCGACGGTGATCCTCAGCAGATGATTCCCAGACATCAGAAATCAGTTACCCCCACTACCCTACATTTTCTCCAACTACCTTGAAACCGCCTAACATGATCAAAACCGTTATAAATACCTCAACCTGCATAACCACAGAACCCATTATAACATCAAACACTATATATCCCGACCCAAGTTCCCATCCAGTTAACCCAGCTCGCCCTGATACTATTACACCAACCATGCCTACACCCAACATCCCAGATACCACTAATAATAGGGTCACTCCATCTGGTTCAGTTCTTATTCCTCCTCTAGCAGTATCTTCTGATACCCACATACCTGTTCAACCTCCTGAAACCAAAGAAACAACTAAGGTTATATTGAACCAGTCTCCTCTTGGCCTTAGTACCCACAAAAACAAATTTTCTCGACCTATCACTAACACACCAACCATATCTACACCCAAAAAACCTGATTACACTAAAAAGCACATTATCCTCAACTCAATCTGTAATCATCCACCTGCAACATTCACTGATACCCTAACATCTGATACCCATATATCTGAGCAAACCCTAATAATCTTAGATTCTACCAAATGCTCCTCGAATTCGGCCTTCTATCAGTTACCTAATCCACCAGAGTGCATTATTGATCCAACTAAAGATCCCACAATCACTGTTATTCCTCCAAGTTCCACATCCAAAACACCTGTGTTATCCCAAAGCTCCATTACAAGCAATTCGCATAATCCTGATTTTGCTTCCATCATTTCTTCTAAATCAAGAACACCACCCCTATACGCTGAGCAGAAGGCACCACCATCTGAATTGACCACCTTTACCTCTCTCTTTGTATCACTCTCTCTTCCCGTAACCCCAAAGACCCTGTTACCTATAAGACCCAATTCCCCGTGATCCCTCTGGAACCACTACAACTCAATCCACAAAATCCATCAATATACTCCTCATCCTCACAAGGTTTGAAACGCTCCAGGTCAACTTAAGAGGAAACATAGATGGTTGCTGACAATGGTCCTCCCAAAAGGAAAACTGCATTCAGATTTTTCACTGATATGGCGGTGCTGGCCATCAACAGCCGCAAAACCAATGATTTTATCTTGGAATTGTTGGGATTTGAGAGATGACCCGACAATTCGATCCTTACGTGCATTTCTCTGGTCGCCAAGAACGTTACTTTGTTTTTTTTAATCTGAAACAAGATGCTCCTCGAATGTAGCTAATGATCTCACCAATTCTATGGGCTTCAATCACGGGGTGGGGGGGGGGGGGGGGGGGGGGGGGGGGGGGGGTGGGGGGTGGGGGGGAATTGGCATTTAACTCGGACTTTAAAAAGCAGAAGAATACCTTCTATGGCTAGAAACTCAACCAATCACCAATGAACGCATCACCCAGGAAAAAGAAATTCAAGCAACTCTCAATAAGCTGCTCCTCCAAGAAGAACTGTTTTGGAAACAATGTTCGACGATATCCTGGCTCAAAGAAGGAGATCGGAATAAAAAGTATTTTCACATGAATGCTACCAATCGGAAAAGGAAGAACTCCATATCTATGTTGAAGAAAGGAAATGGTGATATTGCAACTGACCACGATGATATTGCTATTACGTTTGTTGAGCATTTCAAGGCCTTGTTTATCTCCACATGCACCTCCCCTGTCCCTTTCGCCATATTGGATGAACTTCACACCATCGCTGCTCTGGATAATGATTCTATTAGCAAAATTCCATCTGAAGAGGAGATATGGCGGACTGTTAAAGGGATGAACCCCCACAAAGCCCCTGGGCTGGACGGATTTCCTCCTCCTTTTTATCATTCCAGTTGGGAGATTTTTAAAACAGAGGTAACTGAAATGATACAAACATTCTTGTTGGGAACGAAACGCAGAAACCGTTTTCCAAACCAGAGAGTACCTGCGGAAGAACCGAGCAAAACGCACAAACCAAAAAACACCAAACACAAACGCAGACACAAGATTTTTACGTGGAAAACCCAGATGAAAAAAAAATCACGGGACGATCGGAGTCCAACCCTGAAGAACCTCCACTAATGGAATAAAGAGATTACACCCTCTACAAGATCCTCACCGATCAAACACGGATCACCGCAACTCTTTGGAACAAAAAATAGATTACAACCACGAAGAAAAAAGACAATGAGAAATATCCCAAATTGATCTCCTACTCCGAAACGGGCTCCAATCCTTCTTTCTCCTCTCCAAAGTTGCAATGACACTCTTGCAACATTTTTTTTATTTTTTTTATTGTTGTATATTGCATGAGCCTTTATATAAACTCTTGCATGAATTAGGGTTTCCATATAAAAATCTATATATGGAAGCCAAAAATATTTATGGAAATCCAATTACATTCAATCATATATTTATGGAAATCAAATCATAAATTAGCTTGGCATAAATTGAAAATCCAATTATATGGAAAGTTAATATATGAAACATCCAATCATAAATATATAATTAAAGTCAAAGATGAAAATCCAATATGATATTTCCTTACCATAAATGTTTCAATACACGACGCTCGATGCATTTTTTGAGCTTTTTCGACACATGGATGGCGCTCGTCGCACTCTGGGGTATTCTCCACATAGGTTGGGAACCCCACCCACTCCAACAAATCTCCCCCTTCACAACTATGTTGAGGGGGTCGTCATCCCGACGATTCGCCTGCAGTACTCAATTTTTTTTCTTGGAAGAATCTTTGTGAACATGTCTGCTCCGTTGTCATCTGTATGAACCTTCTCAAGCGTCACTTCCTTCTTTTCTACAATATCTCGTATCCAATGATACCGGGTCTCAATGTGCTTGGACCGGCTATAAAATGTCTGGTTCTTCACAAGGTGAATAGCACTCTGACTATCGCAAAGCAAAGAATACTACTCTTGCTTTAGCCAAATTTCCTGCAACAGCTTCTTCATCCACATCAACTCCTTGCAAGCCTGTCGCCATAATGTACTCAGCCTTTGTCGTCGACAAGGCAATATACTTCTGCAACCACGACAGCCACGATACTGCTCCACCATCAAACATCATCACATAACCCGAAGTTGATCTCCTCGTGTCTACATCTCCAGTCATATCAGCGTCGGTATACCCAACCAGCTTCGGCTCGTCACGACCAAAATAAAGTCTCCAATCGGCAGTGCCATGAAGATATCATAGAATTCACTTGACCTCACTCCAATGTACCCTTCCAGGATTGGAAGTATACTTGCTAACTGTGCCAACTGCGTGAGCGATGTTTGACCTCGTATACACCATAGCATACATAAGACTCCCCATAGTTGAAGCATATGGAACCCGCTCCATATCTTCCTTATCGTCCTCGGTAGATGGACACTGCTCCTCAATGAACTTAAAGTGAGCCGCAAGGGGGTTACTCACTTTCTTCAACCCGTCCATCCCGAAATGCTAAAGTACCCGGTGAATGCTAAAGTACCCGGTGAATGTACTTCTTTTGGGACAAGTGTAGTAGCTTGGACTCTCTCTCTCTCGGCTGATCTCCATCCCAAGAATTGTCTTCGCTGCACCTAAATCCTTCATAGAGAAGGCCGTGCCCAGTTGGCGCTTCAACTCCGCTATCCTAGTGGCATTCCAACCCATCAGTAGCATATCATCAACATAGAGTAGTAAAATGATAAAATTATCCTCGACAAAGTACCTCAAAAATACACAGTAATCCGACGTCGTCCATGCATAACCATGCTCCCCTATTGTGAGCACCCTAATTTTTATATGGGGTTAGTTCGGTAATTAATAATTATTTTTTTATTTTAATATTTATTCGATAATTTAATCGAACTTTGGAAACTAACCACCATGGTTTTAAGATCTTGACTGCAACACTAGCCTTTCCCTTTCAACCAACCTAGCATGCTCGACTTAGACGAGTCAAATTAGGCTCCTGCCATGACTGTCCCTCACAAATTCGTAAATCCATGCCTTGTTTTGGTCGCACAACTTCCGCGACACAATTAAGAGAAAACGATGATTAATTAACCCTTTTGTTGTGGCGTATGATTTTAACACGCCATATCAACCCATTGCTTCAAACTAAATTCATGCTATGAGCCTAACTGGTCCTATTACGCACATGGCCCTTGAGTTGCGTTATTTGAACCCCCTGCACGCTCCCAATTTAATATTATATAGAAAATAGAATTTATGAATTTATTTAATATTTTTAATATTCATTAATATTTAGTAAATATATTTTTAATTAATATAAATTGTTTGTAGATTATTTATTGGAGGAGATATAAATTTTCTAGAATTTTTACAAGTGCCTAACTATTTTTTGGAATTTTCTGCATTTAATTATTGAATAAATAAAGAAAAAAGAAAAAGAAAAAAAGAAAAAGAATAGAAAATAAGCCAAACCCACTAACTTAACCCAAACCCACTAACTTAACCCAAACCCTACCCAAAACCCAAAACCCAAAACCTAATACTAAACTTCCCCCCTTTCCCAGGGAACTCCCCCCTCTCTACTATATATATATATATATACATCCGTATAAAACCCACCCTAACCATCACCATCTCCACCACCCTCTACTATCACCATCGCCGGAGCCGCGCCGCCGGCGACCGCCCAAACCCCTCCGCCTCCGTCCGACCGCCGCACCTCCGCACCGCCGTCGCGCCGCCGCACCGCCGTCCGGCCCCCCCATGCGCGCACAATAACAGCTGCGACCCCTACTTCACGCGCAGCCACCGCCCTCCTCGCTCGTCTGATTCTTGTCCCGTCTTCGCTGGTACGTTCACAACCTAACCATCTAGGATTTCCTTCAAGTGGAATGAATTTAGGCACCCCGGTTTGATCGAAAAATCTACCGGAAGTTGGCCGAAAAACTGTTCGGAAACAGTTCAGAATTTCAGTCAAAGTACCCCTGTTCATGTCCAATTTGCCACCATCTCGTTAATTATTTTCAAAATATAATTAAAGAAACTTCTTTACAATATAAATTTTTTTTATTGTTCTTTTAGTTTTTATTAGTTTGCTATAATGGTTAAATTATTCTTGTTCCAAAACGACCAAAAACTTGTTTTTAAAATACCCAAAATCTCGCGATATTGGGTGCGTCCCGCCAAACGAGGCAACTTCATCGTGTGCGAGTTACATCGAAAGACGCATAACATAAACACGGACATGTGTGCTTTCACAGAACTTGATTTGGATGTGCGTGCACACCGGAATCAACGCGTATCCGCCAAAAAATACCGTATCAGCCTTTTCTGACACTCGTCCTAATTTGGTGTGTGCTTGTCATTTCGTAACAAAACTTGCGCCATCGGATTCGCAGCGTTATGCTGGTCCTGTGATCCAAGTTTGGTTCGATTTTGAGAACGTTGACGAAACGTCGTTTCGTAGGCCCTACGGTTCCACATAACGGACGATTTTGTGATCGGCTCATCGGAATCCAGTTTTGGACATTCCGTTGGGTTTATATCATTGTTCTGGACTCGTAGACACTGAGTAGGACGAAATTGGAGAACTTTGTCTTTGGCATTTTTTACGGTGCTAAATGGGCCCACCTGTGGACCCCACTTTGACCTAAAACTGTCAATTTTTCCCTTGTGTCCAAATTAGACTTATGGGTAGTTAATACTAGCTATTTCATATATTCTGAGAACATTGGTGATGTTTGTTTCAGCATCCGGAGGTGTACGTTCAGATTTTACTTCCCTAGGAGCAGTTGACGGAGTTCAGAATCCAGACAAGTGTACCTTGCCAAACCTGCAGAGATCCTGTTATATTACTTGCTTGTGTTCTTTTATTATATATACTTCTGTGATGTATCATGTTCAACCTAGGACCGTGAGACGTTGCTTAGCGTCCGAACAAGATTCGGGTGTCGACGCCGTACGCGGAGTCGTACAACGTCACTTAGAGAGTTGATTCCGTGATCCTATATTTTTACGTGCTTGCTTTACCAAGTATGCCATACCATAGAACACTTGACACTATTTCATGTGACAAATCTTTTCTGAGATATTCATGGTAATTCTGTATAGGCTTACAGGATCGTGACATGAGACTTGCATATTACATGGATATTACTATGACTCGTTGTACTAGCTAGAGGTCATGATCTTGCGTGTTATGGACATGAGACATCATGGACATGAGACATGAGGTTACATTGGGTGGGGAGAGACACACAGGCTACAGGCTGATTACATACATATATATTTATTATTGTAGTGCTTTAGCCTCTGTTCCAGAGATTGGCCCATTACTTGATATTCCTGTTACCGGCTCCCCGACACAGAGCTTGTAGTGGTTTTAGCCTGAGTACTAGTGATGCTCTCATTTGCATTTTACTTAGCTGGTTACATAGTTTGCCCTGAGGATCTGTTTATATTTACTTGCTGTATTTTATTTGGCTTAAGTGTTTATTGTACCTTGCTATGTCCCCTGAGGACCTGGATCCGGATTATGTCCCCAGGTGTAGACGAGGAGAGCTATCCCAAGGTTTACTGGGTAGATGCTACTATTGGAGGCGTACAAATTACAGAGGACGATGTTGTTCCAGAGGACTTCTCTTGAGCATACAGTATTCTTACCATTCATTATTTATGCTTAGTATTCTTGGATATTTGATCTTGTAGTGACTTTTGGATATTTGTACTTGGATTTATTTTTCTTTCCATTTTGATGACGAGTTGTTCTCCGTGACATTATTTATATTGCTTTGGTTGGACAGATCATTTTATATTATTGTGACTGGACTTGTCTCTTTGTGATTTTGTTACTTATTATGGATGAGGTTAGATATATAAACTGTGACAGGTATTCGTAGACCACATTTTTATGTATTATAGCTTAAGTGCACTCTAACGGGTCCATTAAATTGTGTTTGCCCATTGGAGTTGTGCTGCTGGCCATTGCCATGTGGCTAGTCCCTCGACATTTTGGGACTGGGGCGTGACAGTTATAAATGACTCGAACTTCCTGTACCACTGCCTCAGAGCCTGCTTCAGACCATACAAGCTCTTCCTAAACTGGCAGACCAAGTGTGACTTACCCTTCTCACAGAATCCTTCTGGCTGCTCCATGTACAACTCCTCCTCAAGATCACCGTGGAGAAATACTGTCTTCACGTCCATTTGCTCGACCTCCAAGTCAAAAATGGCTGTCAATGCTAGCACCACCCGAGTAGATAACTTCTTGACGACTGGCGAAAAGATCTCATCATAATCTAGGCCTTTTCGCTGACCGTAGCCTTTAACTACCAGCCTCACTTTGTATCGAGGGCGAGTAGCATCATCTGTCTGCTTCACTCTGAACACCTATCGATTTTTTAAAGTCTTCTTGCCCTTTGGCAACCATATCGGATCATAAGTAGAGTTGGCCTCCAAGGAACTTATCTTCTCCTACATAGCCTCCATCCACTCCTGCTTATGTTCGTCTTCCATAGCCTCTGCGAAACTTTCGGTTCTCCACCGTCAGTTAGTAGCACATACTCACCTGGTGAGTATCTCGTAGATGGTCGATGCTCTCTATCATTCATCCTCAATGGAACCACTGGTGCTGGCTGTATGCCAACAGCCTCCTCCTCAGGAACTGACTCCTCGGCATGCTCATCCTCCTGAAGATCCCTGACCACCATCAACAGGCTGATGATCAAGGTTGGAAGCAACTTCATGTACTGGCTCTCCCATAACTGGATCCTCTGCTATATCCTCTGGAAACTGCTCGAAGCAAAATGACTCTAACTCATGCTATTTCTCAGCCTCATAAGGCATATCGAAATCCTAAGTTTTCATCATGGTCTAATCCTCAATGAATACCACGTCCCTGCTTCTGTAGAGCTTTATTTCCACTGGGTCGTAGAGTCTATAGCCAAACTCATCCTGACCGTAACCGACAAAGACGCACCGTCTCGTCTTCGACTCAAGTTTGGATCTCTCGTCCTTCAGTACATGCACGAATATCTTGCAACCAAATACTCACAGGTGATTATATGATGGCTCTTTGCCGTACCATACTTTGTCAGGCACATCACCCTATAAAGGGACACTAGAAGATAAATTAATAATATAAGCAACTGTGTAAAGAGCCTCACCCCAATAGTTGCCCGACAACTTTGCTTCTGACAGTAAATACCGTACCCACTCCATCAGCGTCCCGTTCATCCGCTCTGCTACACCATTGAGCTGAGGTATCTTTGGAGTAGTCTTCTGGTGTCGTATTCCTTACTCTCTGTAGTATGAATCAAAAAGACCGATATATTCGCCACCATTGTCCGACCGAACACATAGAAGCTTCTTGTCCGTCTCCCTTTCAACGGAGGCCTGAAACTCCTTGAAAGTGGGCAGCACCTGATCCTTGGTCTTTAAGGCATAGACCCATACCTTCCTGAAATAATCATCAATAAACAATATAAAATAAGAAGCACCAACAATGGATTTTACCTTCAACTCGAGCAACGTCGGCTTCCTTGAACTTGGGTGACTTTGGAAAAATACCCTATTTTGCTTTCCCGCCAAACAGTGCGTGCACCTCTCTCTCCAATTTTGTAGACTTTAGCCCTGGAATCACCTTCCTATTCACCAAGTAGCTCTGTAAACCCCTTTGACCAAATTTAGGCCTACTTAGCTCAGATAGAGAGATTAGGGTTAAATTAGATACAATTAGAACTAGAACACAGTGCTTTAGAATTATTGTGCGATATTTATATCACTTAGTACACCTTATCGTTGCTTCGATATTTGGAGCGCTATACTAGCATTTACCTTCAAACAAGTTTCATATACTTTTTCCTAGACAAGCCAGCCTTCCATTATAATATTGTGTAACTCTTAAATACTCTATATTGTGCTTCATTTTAGTTGCGCAATAATTGTTACAAACGTCTAGTTTTAAATCCCAATAAATCCAACCTTGCATAATTGTCTGTTCCAATCGAGATTGGAGACACTAACCCAACCCATTTTCATACAACCCAAATTAGGACATTATTTTATTCTGAGTCTGCCATGTCCATGACGACTGCATTCCATAAAATTTTAATCCCATATAATCCCAATTAATTGAAAAGCATAACTTGCACTAATTCTTATTTAAATTAGTGTGAAGACCAACCTCACCCAAAACTAGACCCAACCTAGCTACCCTACATTCTTTCATGTCAACATGTTCCACCCTAGCCGGCATAATTCCCTAGGAGGACCCCCTTTCTCTCTCTCTCTCTCTCTCTCTCTCTATATATATATATATATATATATATATATATATATATATATATATATATATATATATATATATATATATAACTTCCTCTCTCCAAACCCAACCCTACACAAAACCCTAGCCGAACCCTATTCATATCCCCCTTTATCACCAACACCCCCTCCATCGTCCCCTCCACCTTAGCCACCTCCACCGCCGACATCATCACCTTCGTCCCCGTCCCCAGCACCACCATCCGCAGCTACCATCTCCTCCACCATCTCCGCCTATTGCTAACCCGACACCATCACCAACACCCACATCTCCATCACCAACACCCCCTCCATCACCCCTCCATGTCCCGACCACCGCCGCCCTCTTCAAACCCTGACTGCCGTCCCCCACGTCCAGCCCCACCGCCAGCACCCGCCAACTGCCGCTGCTGTAACTACTGTCGAGGCTGCTGTTGTTGCAACTGCTGCTGCTGCTGCTGTTTCCCCGTACAACGCCGGAGCTCCGCCCCCTCGCTGGAGAACAGGTCATCGACGAGAACAGACCCCCCTCCCGCTCAGCCACAACTAGGTATATGTGTATTTCATCCTTTCCTTCATAAGTCAAGGTGTCAACGTGTCGTTGAACGGACACGGGTAACATGAATCCATAAGTGTAATATATGTGTGTGTGTGTGTGTGTGTGTGTGTGTGTGTGTGTGTGTGTGTGTGTGTGTGTGTGTTTATTGTTAATTAGTAATTGATGTTAAGTAATTGCTCAAATAATAAATGATTCATTAATGAGAAAATACTGTGTTGACCTAGAGTTTGGACAACTAGCCTTGTGCATGTAACCCTATAACATGCTAGTTAGGACTTATAATTTAGTATTATACGTCTTTAGTTGGGTAGCGTATTCTAATATTTCGTTGTCTTGGTGTACACAGTAACTGAGGATAGGACACGTGTACGACTTAGTTGCGTGCACACGCGACCCTGTTAGTTGACCAGTTATGACCCTTGCATCAGTTCCTAAGAGCAGCGTAGTGTTCCTGTGCGTATTCTTTTAGTGACTGATGATAGTATTACTATATTATATTATATGTATAGGGTCGCTAGACCGTGCAGGTGAGACTTCAGGAGCAGGTTATTAGCACTCGCAGCTTGAGGACCCAGGCAAGTATACCTTGCCATATTTACTGTTTAATTTAAATTATGCAATATTGTATGATATCTTGTTGCATTATTTTATATAACTATGCTCGTCTGAGATTGACTTGGGTGTAGTCGACGAATACGTCGATGAATAGTGTACTTGACCTAGTCACTAGCAGACTCACCCACCATTGTAAGATTATTCTGATATCTTCCTAGACCCCGATACTTGTACACGTATCACGGTGACAAACTCATGTTGGGATGCGGGTTCGTGTACCCGACTAGCTATAGGTGTATGTTACATACATCACGGTTTAGTACGTAATCAGTGTTATATAATTAGTTGAGACTTGGCATGTAGTTACGTGGTATGCAGGTCGTATATTCGACTTGTATATCTGCATTGGGCAGGGAGGACAACTAGTAGGCGTATGGGATACACACATTGGACTCCTAGTATCCAGAGGAACCACAGATCCAATGACTTCTTTTATACAGATATCGCATTCTTCAGAGCGATACAGACATATATATTTGCAGATACCTCATTCTTCGGAATGATGGATGTTACATGTACATATACCACGCTCTTTGTCACGCCCCAGTCCCAAAAATACGTAGGACTAGAACACGTAAGCATGCCAGCCGCATGGATATGGCAACTCCAATATATGGAAACCAAATCCACACGTACGCTGTAATATGAATATCAATCCACAAGTGGTATAAACATATGTCACAAGTCACAGGGTATAATCTAGATCTCATCCATGAAAATCATATAGAAATAAATAAACAGTATCTATGAAACTAGATCTCAATAAGAAGTATCTAAGGATGATAGTTGGATGGAAACAAATCCACTACCAACTCAAATGGGAAAAGTAAATACAATATAAGTACCACTCACTCAAACAATATAAGTACTAGCTATCAATCACGGCTCGAAGAGAAGACATCAACGAAGCATACCCAACCATCCAAATCCGCGCTCCTGCAAATACTCAAGAACAGATACACCTGGCAGCGGACCAGGTCCTCAGAGGGACATAACAAGATACTTAAACACATGCCAATAAAGTACTGAAATAAATATCCAAAGGGGTCGCCTAACCGTCTACGTGAATGCAGTTAAGAACAACTTTCCCAACGCGTGGGCTATCTGGCTAAAATAGGATTGGCATAGTTCTCTTGGAGATCCAGGGGCCTACAAAGGCACGACGACTTTCGAACGTCGGAGGCCCGCCATGATAATATATAGGGGTCATCATGATCGCGTATTTCCGGCGGAGCGTACGGGTTACACAAGGAAAGTGCAACGGAGCCCACACGTCTTACTTGTTATTCTCCCCACCCCATGCTCTAAGCATGTCACATCCATGACACGATAATACCTCTAATAACTGCCAAGTCTACTACCATGCAAAGTTTCTAACAGCAGTTATTCCTAACGCACGGCCCACACGTACAGGAGGCCAACCTGCACGCAAGTCTGTGATCTACATGAGACTCACAACTCGTGTAACAACTGTGTCACGGCCAATGAACCTAAAGATGCTACATGATGATGGGGTGGTCTCATAAACAAGGTCAATGCAAATACATAAATAAAAACATACCGCGACGACATGTCGCGCGCATTTTATATAACAGTTAAAATATATGAAAAGACAGAAAATAAAGATGCATGCAACATATGGAATAAAATTAACAGTACAATGGCAAGGTATACTTGCCTGACAAGGAAGCTGCAATGTACCAATAACCTGCTCCAGAAATCGTGCAGAACAATCCAATATCCTATGTACACATAAATATAATATAATAGAATTATTAGTCATTACACTAGCACATACTCAACCACATTTACAATGGAATCAGTGGTATACTATGGATAACACTAGTCATCTAACACGGTCAATTATGCGTTGAATTACGCGGGTATCGCGTCTTCAAGTACTGTAGGAAATCAGTCAGTCAACTGACAGGTGTCTATGCCAGTACGTTAATGTACGCAAGGCAGACAAATTCACAAGTTCTTAGGGTCAACATGGTCAAGGTAAGTATGGGATAGTCCATGGTGTCCTAGGGTCATACAGTCTGAATATTTAGTCATAATTATCAATTAGCATTTACTTACATATATATTCATATAACTATATAATAATATAACCATTAATTTATTTTAATTTATTTAATTCTTGAATAATTACTCTAAAATCCTATTTTAATCTTATTATTCTGATTTTTATGTTAATTTCTAAATTTTGTCAAAAGAAACTGAATTTTATCAACTCGAGACTCATGGCACGCAAATCGAGGCGATCTGTTGACCAAAAAGTCAACCGATACAAACTCGACTTTCATGCATGATTTCCTGTAGATTTTAGCATAAAAAACATACTGGAATTTACGGCTCGTCTGAATTCAAATTTGTTTGGGAATTATGGCACATACAAATTTTGTATTGTGCACCGATGGTTAAATTCTAACCTAAAAGTTCTACAGAATTAACAGTATGTAAATACTTCGAAATAAATTCTGGGAAAAATATATGTCGATGATCTCGACATTAGCTTTCCGAAACTTTAAACGGTTCATGATTCTGATTCCTGGTTCTCCCGGAATTGCAAAAACATCGAAACACGTCTATTTTTGGACATGCTGTGCTCTACGAATTTTTCAGAATTTAATACTAATAATTTAGAAAAAAAATTATATTATCAGAAATCTAACCTCATTATCGTTCTAACAAAAAAACTGCAGCATGTTTGGAGTCCGGAGCTAGGAAATATCGTCTTTTTAATTCGTCATAACTAGTAGAAAATGAGGCTGAATTTATGACGAATTTTGACTATTTTTTGGACGAAAAAGAGAGAAATTTGGGAAAGAAAAATATGAAGGATGAGGTATTTATAATGGTGGACACTACTTAATTAAATACGAATAGGATTGGTTAATTTGGATAGGATTATGATAAATTTAAATAAGGATAGGATATGCATGAAGTTGATTTCCTAGTAGGTTCAGGATTTGAATTAATTTAAAATAGAGTTTGAATTTATCTCAATAATTTATAATCTTAAATATAATTAAAGATAATACAAATAATTTATAAAATCTTATTAATATCTATTAACACTAAATTAGTATCTATCTAATATTAAGACTATATATATCCAAATAAATCCTAAATAATTTTAAAATCTAAATAAATTTCTTAAAATTCTAAATAAATTACAAAAAAATATAATTAAATATTTTAAACTAAAATAAATATTTGGTAGGAACGACATGCAAGTATGGTCGTATAGTAAATCATAGAAGTCCTAAAAATTTATGTTTTCTAAGTTTTAATTACCAAAAATTCTAGAAAAATCTCCAAAAATCTAAAATAACCTAAAATAATTCTAAATGAATATTTATATAAGTAAATATATCAAGAAATTTATTTTCTAATTAACTAAGAGCATATTCTAAATAAATTTAACATATATAATAAATATAATAATATAAAATATACACAAAATACCTATTTTGGGTGAGGGAGTTTACAATCTACCCAACTTAAAATAATTTCGTCCTCGAAATTAAAATAAGACATAATTTGTTAAATCCTTCACATTCGTACATAAGGTATGTCAATCACAATCTCTTCCAAAAATTTAAATAACAAAATATATTCGAATCTATCGCGATCACTTCAAAATTAATATAACCACTGTTTAAATCAAAATTCAACCTGTCGTAATCTCTTCTCGATTTTTAAATAATCAACATCCGAATCTGACTCAAGTCTATATGACATCCCACATCAAAATTTATATCATAATTTTTAACTATCATAATCTCCTCTAGACTTTGAACAATAAACAATTCTAATCAAATCTTATTCCTATTCTTAACTTAAGAATTTTATACTCTTCAAATATTTAACTCAATTTACATCCTCCATATTTCAAATAGATGACCCAACAATCAAAATTGAACTTTTAATTCAAATCATCAAATTGTAAAATTTAAATCTAATTAACCAATTGTTCAAGTCTAAAATTTTATATTTATCCTCAAAATTTAAATCGATGATTCATCCTTCAATATTCAAAATTTAAATCATGTGCTCAAAGTATAAATATTGGGTCCTCAATATCAAGATTTTTAAAATTCATTAAATCCTCATTATCTTAATCCCTCTTTTAAAATTTTCCACATTTAAAAGGACTTAATCTCTCAATCTAATCATACTTGATCACAATCTAAAAGAATTCTCCTCAAGTTTAATACTATAATTTCTACCCAACTTAGAATTTACCCATCTATCACATAAGGCTCTTACACTTAAGAAAAATATTCCTCAATTTATTTTCTCATGTCATTCAATCCTCAAAACTTTAACACCAACTATATCATATGTGATATGCCCTTAATCAATTATGAAAGATAGTCACCAAATAATGTGTTTGGCCTATGGGGTATATCTTGTACTATCCGTGTATCACTTATATCCAAGCACGAGATTTCGTCTTTCCGAAACAAGGGAAGACGGAAAGCAACAGAAAAGAGTTCAAGGAGGGGTAATAGAATGGAAGTATGGGAATCAAAGCGTTTAAAGAATTCAAATTGGAATTGTCAAGACAGTTGTGGATTGAAATCTTAATTTGGTAATTTCCTATTCGTATGCTCACATCGGTGCAGTTATGTACTTGATATAATATACTTTGTCGTATCTAGAGGGTAAGTATATTCGTCTACTAATCACTACATATCTCAATCCACGTAAAGTAGTTATGCGGAGGGCGAACCAAGCGCACTAAGATTAGCTAGACCCTAATACACTAATTCTGAAATGTATTATTGTGGGCCCCCAATAATACGTATGTCATGAACAAGCTCGATAAAGAATAAGCTTGCAAAAACTAGGCTATAATAGCAACATAAGTCAAGGTAGTACAACAAATATGAATACGCTAGATTATGATGAAAGAAGGTTCATAACAATTCAAATTCACAAAAATAAAAGCAAAATAAGCAATAATAATGAAAGACTACACAATCTCTACAGTTGTCATACTAATTCCTTGTCTAAGTCGCTAGTCGACCAATAGGGACATGGACCTCTAAATTCTATCGTCTGAATAAACACTGTCGTCTTTGCTAGCATACAATTAATGTCATTCAGTTATACTTCATCAATGGATCACAGGGACTACGTGATACTAGGTGGTGAGGTATACTATCCAACTTAAAATAATTTAACTACTATTATATTGCCTTAAGGATACCTACAAAAATAACCTTGTACATGTACATAGAACAGAAACTCTTATTAGGATCTCCTATTGCATTATATAGGTAAGGGTCAAGTGCTCATAGAACAGGTGTCAATCGTAGGGATAGAAGAGTTACTAGCCGTTAAGGGGAAAGGGATTTAACTCGTATCGAGCTATGGGTACAAATTTCGTGATTTAAAGCTAAGGGGTAATCATTAGGTCACAACCTAAGGGAACTACGCAAACTATCAAATCCTAACTATCACGCACAAAATTCAAAGTTCAAATTACCAAGCTATACCCTAGCAAACTACATGTCCTAATATAGAATAAGATTACTTGGCCTTCAATCATACGAGTTATGTGGCACGAGTTAAATGATGAAGAAAGAAGAATCATAATTTAGTCGTCACACAATTAGCGAACGCTAAGGTTGCAGGGGGACAAGTTATGAAATCAAAAATAGAGGGCTCTAGATAGCATCATGGTTCTCTAAGGGGGTGGCATGCTAGTTGCCATGTTCGAGGCATGATCAAGGAACAAGTGTTGATTATATTCCTTTAGGCTTCCTAAGGTGCTGTCTACTAATAATAAGACAATGATCTAAGTTTATAGTTCCAATATTATCTAACTATGAAGGTTAGGTTCAGTCCAAATATTAAGTTTTGGTTTTCTATTGGTTCCTCAATGCTAGGGGCAAACATTATGGTAACCTTCTAACTAACTCTAGTAGTGTCTATACTACTCTAAAGTCCTCATAATACATCCGGGGTAATGGTAAACCAATTATAGGGATAAGGAATTCTAGGATTCACTAGATATTCTAAACTTAGTGGTGTGTCTATATTCTCGTTGTATTCTTAATAGGTGTGCTAGTCTAATTATTATCCTAATAACAGGGGTTTCTATATTCTAGTAGAAGGCTATATGTACTCAAGGAACTTATTAGGGAAGTACAGGAATCAAGCAGGATACAATTGTTCGAATAGATCATAGAGGAGGAAGGTGAATCAAAGTCAATTGTGGATGAGATCCTATACTCTAGTCCTATGTGCAGGCTTGTTCGGTACAGTAAAGTAACCGAGACAATATGCTCTCGACCTGCATGGGCCACCACAAAAACATGTCACGCCCCAGTCCCAAAAATACGTAGGACTAGAACACGTAAGCATGCCAGCCGCATGGATATGGCAACTCCAATATATGAAAACCAAATCCACACGTACGCTGTAATATGAATATCAATCCATAAGTGGTATAAACATATGTCATAAGTCACAGGGTATAATCTAGATCTCATCCATGAAAATCATATAGAAATAAATAAACAGTATCTATGAAACTAGATCTCAATAAGAAGTATCTAAGGATGATAGTTGGATGGAAACAAATCCACTACCAACTCAAATGGGAAAAGTAAATACAATATAAGTACCACTCACTCAAACAATATAAGTACTAGCTATCAATCACGGCTCGAAGAGAAGACATCCACGAAGCATACCCAACCATCCAAATCCGCGCTCCTGCAAATACTCAAGAACAGATACACCTGGCAGCGGACCAGGTCCTCAGAGGGACATAATAAGATACTTAAACACATGCCAATAAAGTACTGAAATAAATATCCAAAGGGGTCGCCTAACCGTCTACGTGAATGCAGTTAAGAACAACTTTCCCAACGCGTGGGCTATCTGGCTAAATTGGAATTGGCATAGTTCTCTTGGAGATCCAGGGGCCTACAAAGGCACGACGACTTTTGAACGTCGGAGGCCCGCCATGATAATATATAGGGGTCATCATGACCGCGTATCTCCGACGGAGCGTACGGGTTACACAAGGAAATTATAACGGAGCCCACGCGTCTTACTTGTTGTTCTCCCCACCCCATGCTCTAAGCATGTCACATCCATGATACGATAATACCTCTAATAACTGCCAAGTCTACTAGCATGCAAAGTTTCTAACAGCAGTTATTCCTAACGCACGACCCACACGTACAGGAGGCCAACCTGCACGCAAGTCCGTGATCTACATGAGACTCACAACTCGTGTAAGAACTGTGTCACGGCCAATGAACTTAAAGATGCTACATGATGATGGGGTGGTCTCATAAACAAGGTCAATGCAAATACATAAATAAAAACATACCGCGACGACACGTCGCGCACATTTTATATAACAGTTAAAATATATGAAAAGACAAAAAATAAAGATGCATGCAACATATGGAATAAAAATAACAGTACAATGGCAAGGTATACTTGCCTGACAAGGAAGCTGCAATGTACCAATAACCTGCTCCAGAAATCGCGCAGAACAATCCAATATCCTATGTACATATAAATATAATATAATAGAATCATTAGTCATTACACTAGCACATACTCAACCACATTTACACTGGAATCAGTGGTATACTATGGGTAATACTAGTCATCTAACACGGTCAATTACGCGTTGAATTACGCGGGTGTCGCGTCTTCAAGTACTGTAGGAAATCAGTCAGTCAACTGACAGGTGTCTATCCAGTACGTTAATGTACGCAAGGCAGACAAATTCACAAGTTCTTAGGGTCAACATGGTCAAGGTAAGTATGGGATAGGCCATGGTGTCCTAGGGTCATACAGTCTGAATATTTAGTCATAATTATCAATTAGCATTTACTTACATATATATTCATATAACTATATAATAATATAACCATTAATTTATTTTAATTTATTTAATTCTTGAATAATTACTCTAAAATCCTATTTTAATCTTATTATTCTGATTTTTATGTTAATTTCTAAATTTTGTCAAAAGAAACTGAATTTTATCAACTCGAGACTCATGGCACGCAAATCGAGGCGATCTGTTGACCAAAAAGTCAACCGATACAAACTCGACTTTCATGCATGATTTCCTGTAGATTTTAGCATCAAAAACATACTGGAATTTACGGCTCGTCTGAATTCAAATTTGTTTGGGAATTATGGCACATACAAATTTTGTATTGTGCACCGATGGTTAAATTCTAACCTAGAAGTTCTACAGAATTAACAGTATGTAAATACTTCGAAATAAATTCTGGGAAAAATATATGTCGATGATCTCGACATTAGCTTTCCGAAACTTTAAACGGTTCGTGATTCTGATTCCTGGTTCTCCCGGAATCGCGAAAACATCGAAACACGTCTATTTTCGGACATGCTGTGCTCTACGAATTTTCCAGAATTTAATACTAATAATTTAGAAAAAAAATTTATATTATCAGAAATCTAACCTCATTATCGTTCTAAAAAAAAAACTGCAGCGTGTTTGGAGTCCGGAGCTAGGAGATATCGTCTTTTTAATTTGTCATAACTAGTAGAAAATGAGGCTGAATTTATGACGAATTTTAACTATTTTTTGGACGAAAAAGAGAGGAATTTGGGAAAGAAAAATATGAAGGATGAGATATTTATAATGGTGGACACTACTTAATTAAATACGAATAGGATTGGTTAATTTGGATAGGATTATGATGAATTTAAATAAGGATAGGATATGCATGAAGTTGATTTTCTAGTAGGTTCAGGATTTGAATTAATTTAAAATAGAGTTTGAATTTATCTCAATAATTTATAATCTTAAATATAATTAAAGATAATACAAATAATTTATAAAATCTTATTAATATCTATTAACACTAAATTAGTATCTATCTAATATTAAGACTATATATATCCAAATAAATCCTAAATAATTTTAAAATCTAAATAAATTTCTTAAAATTCTAAATAAATTACAAAAAAATATAATTAAATATTTTAAACTAAAATAAATATTTGGTAGGAACGACATACAAGTATGGTCGTATAGTAAATCATAGAAGTCCTAGAAATTTATGGTTTCTAAGTTTTAATTACCAAAAATTCTAGAAAAATCTCCAAAAATCTAAAATAACCTAAAATAATTCTAAATGAATATTTATATAAGTAAATATATCAAGAAATTTATTTTCTAATTAACTAAGAGCATATTCTAAATAAATTCAACATATATAATAAATATAATAATATAAAATATACACAAAATACCTATTTTGGGTGAGGGAGTTTACACTCTTCGAAGTGTTGGAAGTTATGCCTACACCTACCCATACGTACCAAGGTTGTCCTCACATTGCATTCATATAGATGGTTAGCATACCCCTTTATTTTATTCAGTATTTATATATGGCATGTATTTTTGTATCTTATTACGTCCCTCTGAGGACCTGGTTTTCTTCTAGATTTGGATGAGACTTGCTATCATACTGTGTACGGACCTGGGCAGGAGTCGAGGTACGCATCCGAGGAGGAGCTAGAGGTACTACCATCAGAGTTCTCTTGATCATTGGTAGGCCTTTCGCCTAGGACTGGAGTATCCTTATCTAGTCAGCCGATGCTCTAGTCATTATTCTTTTATCTGTCTTTTAGTACTTTTATTTTGTCATAGTAGTGGGTTTGTTCCCATCAGACATATTCTGGATTATACTATGATATTTCAGACTTGCAGTTATTTTTCAGTGTTTATTTTAGTACTTCTTATTTATATTGTGGATGAGATTAGACATTACCTGTTGTATGCTAGTATTGGACTTGTTAGTATTTTAGGACAACGTAGTACGTTTCGTCGGGTCCATTAAATTGGATAATCCCACGGAGTCGTATTAGCTGTCCATTGCCACGTGGCCTGGTCCCGTGTATTTTGGGACTGTGGCGTGACATGGTTTTAGTGGTGGCTCATGCAGGTCTCTTGATTATCGCTTGTGATATGGTAACATGCCCAGCGAGCCTGCAATATGATAGAAATTACTAGATCTCATCCACTTTGATTACGCCTTTGAACCTCTTTTGTATTTTTGTTTAAAATATCTGCATCCTGTTTGCTTGATTCCGTACTCTTTTAATAAAGTTCTATCCCTTGCAGCGAGATAAACTTGCACAGTGGATGCGGGGCATATAGTGCCCTAGTGCCAGCCCCCACCGCACAGAGGGAGGAGATATCCCAGGGACCACCCGGAGAGCAACCACCATCCCAGGCCCCGATGATCCCACATGCCCCGCTGATACCTTGGTCCCAGACTTCTCCTGACGACCCAACGCAGCAGCACGAGGGTCAGACTTCACAGACAATCCCAACACAATATTTCGAGGGCCAGACTTCGGGGGCTACACCGATGCCGCAACCTGAGAGACCGACATCTGAGAAGACACCTACAACACAGCCGGAGGTCCCATTGCCACCACCTCCACCCTATCCACCTCAGATGCCACTTCCGGAGGGACAGTCGCAGATGTTTCAGTTCTTCCAGACTATAATACAGGCGCAGTAACATCAGACCGAGACCTTGAGACAGAGCTTGATGGCAGTTCTGGAGAGGACACCTACCCCAGCACCCGCACCAGCACCTACACCAATTCAGCCAGTTGGTACTGTACGAGGGTTCCGCCAGATGGGCCCAGATACTTTTTTGGGCAACGAGACTGCAGAGGAGATGTCCGATTGGGTCGCCAATACGAAGATGCTACTAGAGGCTTCTCAAATACATCCAGACCTTTGGATGACCGCAGTGAGGGCCCAACTGAAAGGCAACGCCCATCATTGGTGGGATTTCATAGAGCGCAATATTGGCAAGACCCAGACGTGGGAGCGGTTCTTAGAGTACTTCAATACGAAGTATTTTCCGGCTACAGTCAGAAATGCCCTGTACTCCCAGTTCCTGCATCTAGAACAAGGGAATATGACCGTAGACGCATACGACGTGGAGTTTAGCCGACTTAGCAGATTTGGTGCTGCCTTGATACCCAACGACCTGGAGAAGGCCAGAAGATTCCACCACGGCCTGACTTTTGAGCTGCAGAGATATACCACCACACAGGCGATGACCTCTTATGAGGAGGTTCTTTTCGAGGCGAGGATCCAGGAGGCCATTGGCAGAGGAGCGAGACGTTCCAGCACGACCACACCAGCCAGAGCCCAGCCCGGAGCAGGAGGATTGATCCGTCATTCGGGAGCGCAGACACAGCAGAGGATCGTGCCATACCTGCACAAGGAGCTTCCTACTTGTCACCATTGCTGCAAGAAGGGACACGTTGTCAGCGATTGCCGGAAGAATCTTGGATTGTGCATGATATGTGGAGCAAGTCAGCACCTTGCTAGAGATTGCCCACAACACAGAGATGCAGCACTACAGACAGGACAAAGGCCAGCAGCACCATCCCTGAGGATATTACCCCC
The DNA here is from genome assembly GCA_036927795.1 of Iris macrosiphon. Lineage (NCBI taxonomy): Eukaryota > Viridiplantae > Streptophyta > Magnoliopsida > Asparagales > Iridaceae > Iris > Iris macrosiphon. The sequence continues at coordinate 69,483,596 of JAYESA010000015.1, forward strand.
GCCAGGAGGTCAACGTCCACCAGCACCCGGAGGATTTCAGAGGGGACCACCCTTGGCTCCATAGGAGGCATAGTTTGATCGAGCCAGACAGCAGGCCAGAGGGCAGAGGCACGGACAGGCCTTTGCACTAGCAGCGACTGAGGAAGAAACATAAGGGGAACCTATCACAGGTACCATTTTAGTTGCATCATTACCTGCGACTGTATTGTTTGATTCTGGTGCTACACTATCTTTCATATCTAATAGTTTCATAGCTATGCATATAGTAGCTACTTCCCCCTTACCTAAGAGTTGGAAGATTCTTACCGGAGGAGATATCGTACCGTTTAATAATACTATTAGAATGTGCTCGGTAGTCGTATGTGGTAGGGAGATGAGAGCGCAAATTTTGGTATTCCTGATGCCATACTTTGACGTTGTGTTAGGCATGGACTGGTTAAGCCAGTACAATATCGTACTGGATTGCCAGAAAGATAGCGTCATTTTTAGACCGCCAGATCAACCGGAGTTCGAGTACATACAAGGAACCGTCGAGCGAGGAGTAAGTCGGACAACTTGAGCTTACATGGCTATGGAGACGACACCCCCATCGATTGTTACAGAGTTCGAGGATGTATTCCCGGAGGAGTTACCAGGCCTACCGCCTGATAGAGAGGTGGAGTTCACTATTGAGTTAGTGTCCGGAGCAGCGCCGGTATCTTCAAATGTGTACCGGTTGGCAAAGAAGGAACTGGATGAGCTAAAGCTACAGTTAGAGGAGTTGCAGATCAAAGAATTTGTCTATTCTAGTGCATCACCCTAGGGAGCACCAGTGTTGTTTGTACCAAAGAAGGATGGGACAGTCTGTATGTGCATTGATTACAGAGCCCTTAATGCTTTGACTATCAAGAACAAGTACCCCCTGCCACAGATTGATGATTTGTTCGACCAGCTGACAGGAGCAGTGGTGTTCACGAAGATCGACTTGAGATCGGGTTATCATCAGGTAAAGGTGCGGAGAGAAGACATTCCAAAGATGACATTCAGGACTCGTTATGGTCATCACAAATTCTTGGTGATGCCTTTTGGACTGACGAATGCGCCTGCAGTATTTATGAACCTGATGAACAGAGTCTTCCACCAGTATCTGGACCAGTTCGTGGTAGTCTTCATCGACGATATCTTGGTGTATTCAAAGAGCGACGAGGAGCACGGAGAACACTTGAGGCTAGTATTAGAAACGCTGAGGCGTGAGAGGCTTTATGCAAAGCTGAGCAAGTATGAGTTTCTCCTAGATCGTGTCGCTTTTCTCGGACACGTTATCTCAGAAGATGGTATTTCGGTAGATCCAGCAAAGATTTCTTTAGTAGAGACGTGGCCGACCCCTACCAACGTCTCGGAGGTGAGGAGTTTCCTAGGACTTGCTGGATATTATCGGAGGTTCATAGAGAACTTCGCAAGGATTGCAGAGCCGATGACCCGCTTGACCCGCAAGGAGCAGGAGTTCACCTGGACAGAGGAGTATCAGACGGCGTTCGATGAGCTGAAGAAGCGTCTGACTACGGCACCTATCTTGACCATACCTTCTGGACCTGGAGGATTCGTGATCTATATCGATGCGTCCGAAAAAGGATTATGATGCATCTTGATGCAGCATGGGAAGGTTATGGCCTATTCCTCTAGGCAACTAAGGGCCCATGAGAAGAACTATCCCGCTTACGACTTGGAGCTTGCCGCAGTGATCTTTGCCTTGAAGCTTTGGAGGCATTACCTATACGAAGAACGAGTAGAGATATTCACAGATCATAAAAGCCTGAAGTACGTCTATACACAGAAGGACCTGAACCAGAGACAAAGACGTTGGCTCGAGGTGATGACAGACTTTGAGATTTTGCTTCAGTACCATCCGGGAAAGGCCAACGTAGTAGATGACGCTTTGAGCAGAAGACCCATGGTATTCTTTTTGACTACCCAGCAATACTTGTTGAGAGATCTAAAGCAGTTGGGTATAGAGGTCATTATGCCCGGAGTAGACGACCAGTTGTTGAGTTTTCAGTTGCAATCGACATTGTTTGAGAGGATCAAGGCTGCCTTGCCAACAGATACAAGATTCCAGAGGCTTCGACAGAGGACAGAGGCCGGGATACAGACATGACTGCGCATATACGAGGATGGGACTTTGAGATATGGAGATCGTCTCTATGTTCCGAACGGAGAACTTCATCAGGAGTTGATGTCGGAGGCGCATAGTTCAACATACTCTATTTATCCAGGAGGCACGAAGATGTACAGAGACTTGAGGCAGTATTATTGGTGGCATGGAATGAAGAGGGAGATAGCCCGCTTCATGGCAAAGTGCCTGGTGCGTTAGTAGGTCAAGGCAGAGCATCAGAGGTCTGCCAGTTTACTGCAGCCGCTCCCGATACCTGAGTGAAAATGGGTGCACGTCACTATAGACTTTGTTACGGGCTTTTCGAGGAGTCCTAGTGGTCGCAACGCGGTATGGGTGATCGTAGACCGACTCACCAAGTTCGCTCATTTTTTACCCTTCAGAGTTGGGCAGTCTACAGAGGTCGTAGTAGACATGTATATGAAGGAGATCGTGCGACTGCATGGAGTGCCAGTCAGTATAGTGTCTGACAGGGATACAAGGTTAACACCTTACTTTTAGCGGAGTATGCAAGAGAGTCTCGGTACCCGCTGTCACGCCCCAGTCCCAAAATACGTAGGACTAGGAACACGTAAGCATGCCAGCCGCATGGATATGGCAACTCCAATATATGGAAACCATATCCCATACGTACGTTGTAATATGAATATCAATCCACAAGTGGTATAAAATGTATCACAAGTCACATGGTACAATCTAAATCTCATCCACGAAAATTAATATAAATGAATAACCAATATCTATGAAACTAGATCTCAAAGTAAGTATCTAAGGATGATAGTTGGATGGAAACAAATCCACTACCAACTCAAATAGAAAAGTACAACACAATAAACACAATATAAGAATACCAGCTAACAACCACGGGCTCGAAGAGAAGACATCCTCGAAACTTATATAATCATCCAGATCTACGCTCCTGCAAATACTCAAGAACAGATACACCTGGCAGAGGACCAGGTCCTCAGAGGGACGTAACAAGATACAAAAAAGCGAGCCAATTTGAATATAGTAAACATGCATAATGTTTGAAAATATATAAGTACGCTGTACAAGACAATCTATATGAATGCAAATGAGGACAATTTTTGACGTATGGGCAAGGGTAGGCTACTCGATCTAATCCTCATAACTCATGCACTCGTCAGTGGACATCATCAGCCGACATACCTCTGGGGTAGCGACCCTCGGACTCCATCAATCGACATACCTCGGGGGTAGCGACCATCGGACACGACCACCATAGTGCGTGCTAGTTACTACGGTTTACCAGAGTGGTTAAAAGCCCATACGCCTAATGATTGTCCTCTATGATACTAAGTGTCAAGTGTGTGTCAACATATCTAATATATAGTGATGACTGAAAGGAACTACACATGCAATAAATAGAAATGCAATAAATATACAGAAATATACTAAGCATGCAAAATACTGTAAGCAATTTAGCAAGGTATCTTGTCTGGTCTGAAAAGGATGAAGTCCCAACTCAAGGCGTCGTCCGATCTACCCGTCACATAAATTAAACAAGTTAGGTTATAAAAGTGGGTAAATAGGTTCCTCCATTTAATCTATTTTAATTCTGAATAAAATAACCTAAAATAGTATTTTAATCTTATTATAATCTGATTTTTTTTGTTAAGCTCTAATTTTGGTCCAAAGAAAGTCAACTTAAAGGATTTGTGATCCGTGGCACGCAAATCGAGGCAATCCGTTGACCAAAAAGTCAACTGACTCAAATCCTGGATTTGTGTGTAGAATCCTATATATTTCAATACTACGTGAACACCATATTCGACGGTTTCATAAAATCACAAGTCGGTAAAAAGTTATGTCCACTATGGCGCACAGATGATAGTTTTTGGTGGTTTTCTATTTACGTCTACGTTGCACAAATTTTACAGTAGAATAAACTTATATTTTAAATTCTGTAAAAATACTTTTCTAGAAATTCATCATGTCAGCTTTTCGAAACTTCAAACGGTTCATAATTCTGAGTTCGGGATCTCCCAAAATCTCAAAAATACCAAAATACGTCTGATTTCGGACAACTGACACTTTTAGAATTTTCTGGAAAAATATGTTCATAAATTATTAAAATAAATTATATAATCAGAAAACTAACCTTTATATAGTTCTAACAAAAAAAATTGGAGTGCGTTTGGAGTCCGGAGCTAGGAGATATCATCTTTTTAATTCGTCATAACTAGTAGAAAATGAGGCTGAATTTATGACGAATTTTGACTATTTTTGGACGAAAAAGAGAAGAATTTGGGGAAAAAAAATATGAAGGATGAGGTATTTATAATGGTGGACACTACTTAATTAAATACGACTAGGATTGGTTAATTTGGATAGAATTATGATGAATTTAAATAAGGATAGGATATGCATGAAGTTGCTTTCCTAGTAGGTTCCGGATTTGAATTAATTTAAAATAGAGTTTAAATTTATCTCAATAATTTATAATCTTAAATATAATTAAAGATAATGCAAATAATTTATATATAATCTTATTAATATCTATTAACACTAAATTATCATATATCTAATATTAATACTATATATATCCAAGTAAATCCTAAATAATTTTAAAAATCTAAATAAATTTCTTAAAATTCTAAATAAATTACACAAAAATATAATTAAATGTTTTAAATTAAAATAAATATTTGGTAGGAACAACATGCAAGTATGGTCGTATAGTAAATTATAGAAGTCCTAGAAATTTATGTTTCCTAAGTTTTAATTACCAAAAATTCTAGAAAAATCTTCAAAAATCAAAAATAACCTAAAATAATACTAAATAAATATTTATATAAGTAAATATATCAAGAAATTTATTTTCTAATTAACTAAGAGAATACTCTAAAGAAATTCAATATTTAAAATAATCTATAATAAATATAATAATATAAAATACACCCAAAATATCTATTTTTGGTGAGGGGGTTTACACCCGCCTAAAGTTCAGCACATCGTATCACCCGCAGACAGATGGCCAGTCCGAGCGCACTATTTAGACGCTGGAAGACATGTTGAGGGCATGCATGCTTGATTTCAGTGGATCATGGGAGGACCATTTACATTTGGTCGAATTTTCCTACAACAATAACTATCAAGCGAGCATTCAGATGGCTCCCTATGAAGCGTTGTATGGCAGAAATTGTCGTTCCCCAGTATGTTGGAGCGATGTGGGCGAGAGACAGATTCTTGGACCAGAGTTGGTTGTTCGTACAGTAGAGAAGGTGAAGAAGATCCAAGGGCACCTACGAATAGCACATGACAGACAGAAGCATTGGGCAAACGCACATCGACGACCCCTAGAGTTCCAGGTTGGAGATCATGTGTTTCTGAAAATCTCGCCTACCCGAGGAACCATCAGGTTTGGAGACATGCAGAGGAAAGCTGAGTCCGAGGTACATCGGACTATTCGATGTATTGGAATGCATCAGAGAGGTTGCTTACCGGTTAGCATTGCCACAAATAATAGAAGGAGTTCATGACGTCTTCCACGTATCTCAGTTAAGGAGGTACATACCAGATCTGAGTAATGTGCTTGACCATTCAGAGATCACAGTCGGGCCGAGTTTATCATATCAAGAGGAGCCTGTAGAGATTCTGGACAGAAGCGAGAAGATATTGCGAGGACAGACTATCCCACTAGTTCGTGTCGTATGGAGGCATCATGCGCCAGGCGAGTCAACTTGGGAAAGAGAGGATGCGATTCGACAGCGTTATCCCCATCACTTCGAAGGCCTAGGTATGTAGTAGCATTTAATTCCAGTCAGTAGTTTTTACCATATGTTTGTTTTAATTTCGAGGACGAAATACTCTAAGGAGGATAGATTGTAAACCCCTTGACCAAATTTAGGCCTACTTAGCTCAGACAGAGAGACTAGGATTAAATTGGATACAATTAGAACTAGAACCAGTGCTTTAGAATTATTGTGCAATATTTATATCACTTAGTACACCTTATCGTTGCTTCGATATTTGGAGCGTTACAATAGTATTTACCTTCAAACAAGTTTCATACACTTTTTCCTAGACAAGCCAGCATTCCATTATAACATTGTGTAACTCTTAAATACTCTATATTGTGCTTCATTTTAGTCGCACAATAATTGCTACAAACGTCTAGTTTTAAATCCCAATAAATTCAACCTTGCATAATTGTCCGTTCCAATCGAGATTGGAGACACTAACCCAACCCATTTTCATATAACCCAAATTAGGACATTATTTTATTCTGAGTCTGCCATGTTCATGACGACTGCGTTCCACAAAATTTTAATCCCATATAATCCTAATTAATTGAAAAGCACCACTTGCACTAATTTTTATTTAAATTAGTATGAAGACCAACCTCACTCAAAACTAGACCCAACCTAGCCCATCTACACCCTACATTCCTTCATGTCAACATGTTTCCCGCCCCAAGAAACCCTAGCCGGCCCAATTCTCTAGGAGGACCCTCTTTCTCTCTCTCATATATATATATATATATATATATATATATATATATATATATATATATATATATATATATATATATATATATATATATATATATAACTTTCTCTCTCCAAACCCAACCCTACACAAAACCCTAGCCGAACCCTATTCTCATCTCCCTTTATCACCAACACCCCCTCCATTGTCCCCTCCACCGAAGCCACCTCCACCGCCGACATCATCACCTTCGTCCCCGTCCCCAGCACCACCATCCGCAGCCACCATCTCCTCCACCATCTCCGCCTATTGCTAACCCGACACCATCACCAACACCCACATCTCCATCACCAATACCCCCTCCATCACCCCCTCCACGTCCCGACCACCGCCGCCCTTTTTACCATACCCTGACCGCCATCCCCCACGGCCAGCTCCACGGCCAGCACCGGCCAACTGTCGTTGCTGCAACTGCTGCTGCTGCTGTTTCCCCGTGCAACGCCGGTGCTCCGCCCCCTAGTCGGAGAACAGGCCGTCGACGAGAATAGACCCTCCCGCTCAGCCACAACTAGGTACATGTGTATTTCATCCTTTCCTTCATAAGTCTAGATGTCAACGTGTCGTTGAACGGATACGGGTAACGTGAATCCATAAGTGTAATATATATATATGTGTGTGTGTGTGTGTTTATTGTTAATTAGTAATTGATGTTAACTAATTGCTCAAATAATAAATGATTCATTAATGAGAAAATACTGTGTTGACCTAGAGTTTGGACAACTAGCCTTGTGCATGTAACCCTATAACATGCTAGTTAGGACTTATAATTTAGTATTATACGTCTTTAGTTGGGTAGCGTATTCTGATATTTCGTTGTCTTGGTGTACACGGTAACTGAGGAAAGGACACGTGTACGACTTAGTTGCGTGCACACACGACCCTGTTAGTTGACTAGTTGTGACCCTTGCATCAGTTCCTAAGAGCAGCGTAGTGTTCCTGTGCGTATTTTTTTAGTGACTGATGATAGTATTACTATATTATATTATATGTATAGGGTCACTGGACCGTGCAGGTGAGACTTCAGGAGCAGGTTATTGGCACTCGCAGCTTGAGGACCCAGACAAGTATACCTTGCCATATTTACTGTTTAATTTAAATTATGCAATGTTGTATGATATCTTGTTGCAATATTTCATATAACTGTGTGCGTCCGAGATTGACTCGAGTGCAGTCGACGAATGCGTCGATGAGTAGTGTACTTGACCTAGTCACTAGCAGACTCACCCACCATTGTGAGGATATTCTGATATCTTCCTAGACCCCGACACTTGTACACGCATCACGGTGACAAACTCATGTTGGGATACGGGTTCGTGTACCCGACTAGCTATCGGTGTATATGACATGCATCACGGTTTAGTAGGTAATCAGTGTTATATAATTAGTTGAGACTTGGCATATAGTTACGTGGTATGCACGTTGTGTATTCGACTTGTATATCTGCATTGGACGGGAAGGACAACTAGTAGGCGTATGGGATACACACATTGGACTCCGTAGTATCCAGAGGAGCCACGGATCCAATGCTTCCTTTATACAGATACCGCGTTCTTCAGAGCGATACAGACGTATATATTTGCAGATACCTTATTCTTCAGAATAATGGACGTTACATGTACATATACTACTCTCTTCGGAGTATTGGACGTTATGCTTACACCTACCCATACGTACCAAGGTTGTCCTCACATTGTATTCACATAGATGGTTAGCATACCCCTTTATTTTATTCAGTATTTATATGTGGCATGTATTTTTGTATCTTGTTACGTCCCTTTGAGGACCTGGTTCCCTTCCAGATTTGGACGAGGCTTACTATCCTACTGTGTATGGACCTGGGCAGGAGACGAGGTACGCATCCGAGGAGGAGTTAGAGGTGCTACCCTCAGAGTTCCCTTGATCATTGGTAGGCCTTCCGCCTAGGACTGGAGCATCCTTATCTAGTTAGCCGATGCTCTAGTCATTATTCTTTTATCTGTCTTTCAGTACTTTTATTTCGTCATAGTAGTGGGTTTGTTCCCATCAGACATATTCTGGATTGTACTATGACATTTTAGACTTGCACTTTTTTTTCCAGTGTTTATTTCAGTACTTCTTGTTTATATTGTTGATGAGATTAGACATTACCTGTTGTATGTTAGTATTGGACTTGTTAGTATTTTTGGATAGCTTAGTATATTTTGTTGGGTCCATTAAATTGGGTAATCCCACTGAGTCTTATTAGCTGGCCATTGCCACGTGGCCTGGTCCCGTGTATTTTGGGACTGGGGCGTGACAAGCTTATCCTCTTCTCGCTGATATGGCTGAGCCATCTGTGCCACAACTCGGTAGACGCATTGGTAGTTGCATTCACCTCCTGTGCCCCCTGTGCATTTTCTTCCATATAGTAGAGTCCGGATCTCTTGCTTCCTCTGCCAATCACCATCGAACCTTTGGAAAGCTTCCACTGATTGTTTTCGAAGATATTGAGGAAACTCTCGTCATCCAACCTTTCAACCGATACCAGGTTGAAACGGATATCAGGGATATGACGAACATCTTTCAGAACAAGAACTGCACCCGTCTTTGTCCTTAAATGCACATCTCCAATGGCACCTGCCTTCGACACATCTCCATTGTCCATCTTCAACATACCACAGTCGCCTGTTGTGTAAGTAGCAAATAGTGCCCTGTTGTGAGATACGTGCGCTGAAGCACCTGAGTCCACCAACCAAGAGTTGGCATCGCAGGCGAGGTTCATAACTACCGCATCACCTACAATGATTAGATTGCCTCCATGTGCCGAGGCCGTCACTTTAGTGTTCTCGTCCTATTTTCCTTTGTTGCCCTTCTTATCTCTCTTCCAAGCAAAACAGTTCCGCTTGATGTGGCCCTTCTTGCCACAATAGTAATACTCTGAGTCCTCGTACCGACCCTTGGACCCCCCTGCTTTTGTCTCTGCCACCGCCTGGACCCCTACTTTTATTCCTTCCGGGGCTCTCTGAAACAAGCGTCTCTGAGTAAAATATGGATAAAGTGGCATGAGAACGTCTCCGCATCTCTTCATTCAGTACCCCGCTCTTGGCAAACTCCAGACTAACCATGCCTTCTGGAGCAGAAGCGATCATAGACACCCGTACGGTCTCCCACGAGTCTGGAAATGTACACAGCAGCCATAGTCCCTGAACCTCGTAGTCGAAACCACACCCTGGAACCCACTCAAATGATCCGTAATGGACGCTCCATCTTTGTACCGCAGACCCATCATCATCCGGATCAGGAATAATTTATTTACCTCGGTCTTCTTCGCATACAAAGATTCCAGCTTATCCCACAGTACCCTCGCATGCTCAATACTGTCAACGTGGTTGTACACGTCCTCGTTAACAAACTGCCTGATGTACCCACATACCTGTATATGCTTGAACTTTCAGTCCTCTTCGAATTTGTCACTGGGCCTCTCGGAAGCAAATATCGGCAGATGCAGCTTCTTGACAAATAGTAGATCGTTCAACTTGCTCCTTCAGTGGTGATAGTTGGTACCATTCAGGTTTACCATGCACACCGGCTTCTCGTCCATCTCTCCTCCCTGGTTTGTCTGTCAACTCCTGACAACCTTTTGAAATTCTAGAACATGGCTCTGGTACCACACCGTTGGGAACGAAATGTAGAAACCGTTCCCCAAACCAGAGAGTATGTGCGAGAACCGAGCAAAACGCAAAAATAAAAAACACCAAATACAAATCGCAGACACAGAGATTTTTATGTGAAAAACCAAGATGAAAAAAATTACGGGACAATCAGAGTCCAACCCTGAAGAACCTCTACTAATGGAATAAAGAGATTACACCCTCTAAAAGATTCTCACCGATCCAACACGGATCACCCCAATTCTTTGGAACAGAAAATAGATTACAACTACGAAGAAAAAAGACAATGAGAAATACCCCAAATTGATCTCCTTCTCCGAAACGGCCTCCAATCCTTCTTTCTCCTCTCCAAAGTTGCAATTTTTATTTTTATTTTTTATATTGTTGTATATTGCATGAGCCTTGCATGAATTGGGGTTTCCATATGGAAATATATATATGGAAGCCAAAAATATTTATGAAAATCCAATTACATTCAATCATATATTTAATAGAAATCAAATCATAAATTAACTTGCCATAAATTGTAAATCCAATTATATGGAAAGTTAATATATGAAACATCCAATCATAAATATATAATTAAAGTCAAAGATGAAAATCCAATATAATATTTGCTTACCATAAATGTTCCAATACACGGCGTTCGATGCACTTTTCGAGCTTTTCCGACACACGGATGGCGCTTGTCGTACTCCGGGATATTCTCCACATAGGTTGGGAACCCCACCCACTCCAACAATTCTTTATCCCTTCTCGCATGCCTATTATGCTCAATAAGACTTGCATTGTGTTGAACCCAAAAAAAATTCAATCCCATTCAAGCTATTGATGACCGTCCAATCTCTCTTTGCAATGTTGGTTATAAAATCATAGCCAAGATCCTTGCTAATAGAATTCGGCCTATTCTTCAATATATGGTATCCCCTTCACAAAATGCTTTTGTCCCGGGTCGACAAATAACAGACAACATCGAAGTTTTTGACTCCATTGCCAAATCTGGCTATAACGATACTTCCTTTGCACTTAAACTAGACTTGGCCAAGGCATATGACCGCCTGAGTTGGGATTGTATCAGCCAAGCTCTACGAGGCTATGGATTCAGTGAGAAATCTCACGATTTGATATTGCAGTGCATTACTTCAGTAACTTTTGCTGTCTGTCCTTGTTAACGGATCCCCTACCCACATGTTCCAACCGAGTCGTGGAATTCGACAAGGTTGCCCAATGTCACCTTATATCTTCATCTTGTATGAGGAATTACTTTCCAAACACACATCCATTATGGAAAGAAACCGTCTCTATTCGGGTATCAAATTGACAGCTAGGTCTTCCAAAACGTATTCTCACTTATTGTTTGCTATTGATCTTATTATGTTTGGAACTTGCACAATTCAAAACATTATTCGTATTAAGGCTATTCTGGAATCTTTTGAATCCTGGTCTGGACAACAGATTAGCTATGAGAAATCCTCTGTTTGGACTTGCCCATGAGACAAATATTCCTTAACATTCTTAATGTGAAGCTCATGATTCCTACAGACAAATACCTGGGCCATTATCTCCTTTTACCCAAACAAAGAATATCTTCCTATCGCTCTCTTCTTCAGATTATCAGGTGTAAACTCATGGGGGGTGGAAAGGTACGTAGTTGCCTTTCTCATGCAGGAAGAACAACCATGATCAAATCGACCCTCTCTTCTATCCCCACTTATTACCTAGCTTCTTACCTTATCCCCAAAAAAAGTTTCTAAGCAACTTACCCAGGTCCAAAGGCGGTTTTGGTGGGGTGGTGGTGATTCTAGAAAGAAATTACATTTTAAATCTTGGAAACTCTTCCTGAGACCTAAATTTCAGGGGTTTTAGGCTTTAGAGACCCTGAGCTCTCCAACATTGCCCTCATCTCCAAACTGGCGTAGAGATCCATCACTGAACCAGATGTTGTTTGGGTAAATATTTTGAAAGAGAAATACCTCAAAGATAATGACCGACTTCTGGACCATTGATGCTAAGTCCTCCTCATCAAGCATATGGAAAGGTGTTTCAAGCTGCAAGCAATTTCTAGTTGACAGAGTCATATGGTCTATTGGGAATGGACAGAGTCCTCGGAAATCCTGTAGCACATCTGCGTGTGGGGAAAGTCTGTGATCTGATCTTACCGGGCTCAACATATAGTAGTATATATAAGTATATATAGATAGTTAGCTAGTTAGTTAGAGTTAGATAGGGGTAAGGCTAGAGGTATCTCAATACCTTGAGATACTCAAGGTAATGGGTATCGGGGGGAGGTATTGGGCTTTTTGCCTAGGAATGGGGTTAGAGTTGCTTTTATATATATGGATCCATATATATAAAAGCAACTCTAACCCCATTCCTAGGCAAAAAGTCCAATACCCCCCCCCCCCCCACCGATACCCATTACCTTGAGTATCTCAAGGTATTGAGATACCTCTAGCCTTACCCGTATCTAACTCTAACTAACTAGCTAACTATCTATATATACTTATATATACTAAACAAATACGCATATAATATTTACGTAAATCAAGAACATCACAAACATTGAAGAAATATAATATGCATAATTTTTATATTGACAACCAACAACAATAAATACAAAGCATGTTCAATTAGTCAAATAAATAAAGAAAGTTCACAAAGAAAATTTTAAAATCCAACTACATTTTTACGCTAGAAGAAACAACAATAAACACAAAACCGTCAACATACCAATTTTTTATTGACGGTTTAATAAAACCATCAATAAAAAAGACCCATCAAGAAAGTCCATTTTTTTTGTAGTGTCGCGTGTTTGTCCGGATTTTCTTCTTGCTCGTAACTGCCCTTAGATACTGTGATGAGTAGGTTGATAGATGCTTTATATTAGGATGATATTATTGAGATCCAGACAGTGTACTACCGCGGATGTCGTGACGTAGGATGGACGCACTCACGTGCTCGTACTCGAACATCCGGATACGAGCAGTGAAAAATTTATAACTTCCATGTGCTATATATATATATATATATATATATATATATATAAGTGAGAGAGAGAGAGTTCCATCGAAGAGGTTTTAAATATGAGAATTCTATGGAGGGTTGTCCTGAGTGTATTATTAAATATTTTTGAAGCCAAAATACAAAGGATATTGCCAAAAAATTTTAATTTTTTTTTAGAGATAAATCAATTCTTAATATTTGAGAACATGTTTACTTATAAACCCAATTTAAAGAAAATTTTAAGTCAGTTTTCTTAAAGACAAACTTGTGAGTGATATTTAAACCATAACATTCCATTCCTTGGTACCACACAGACACTTGTATACGAAAGAGTAATTTAAAATTGAGTTAATATATTTCCATATAATTGAAAATTCCTGCTGACATATAGTATTACCATATAACGTGATGTTGCCAAACACACGGTATGAAATACGAGATCGAGACATATAATTAGACTTAATTAATAATAGATAGGATGCATGTGATTGTAGTTGCATCATGGGGATGTGACTGAGTAACTGGATATAACCATACGAAAACTGAGTAACTGGATATAACCATACGAAATTGCTACAACATAATTAACAAGTTAAAGCTGATCAGTAAGAGTTTTTCGCATCCATAAGACCATACGATGTTGGAGGTGAGGCTTCTTTTACTAAAAGAAAATTCCTAGTTTCCAGAGATTCTTGAAATAAAATAAGAATTTAAGAGTTCTACAAGTCATCCGTTTTTTTAACTCCCCAAGAAAGATGTCCGGATACTATACATCGTGCCATCTAGACATCTCTGATCCGGGATAAATGAGATTATTGTCAGAAAAATAGATGATGTATGTGATCTAAATATTTTCTCTAAATTGTATAACCATTAGGATTTCCTTTGAGTTGAATGTGTATTTTTTGTTTCGGATTGATTTTTGAATACTAAGTAGAATATGATAGATCATATCCTAGAATTATATTTCAAGTTAATACTATAATAAATCATAGAATATAGGAATCTATACTTTGTATCCTTGTATTCAAGGATCATGATTATTTATTAGGTGTTTGTATCATCTTAATTTTGTTTTATCATCTCTCTTGATATGAGGACTTACTTGTCGACGTTTGACGACATATTATTTGTTCACTAGGTGAATATGCAAAACAAGAAGATACTTTGCCTTGTACAATGTGGATGCAGTCTACGAATAAAGACCTGTGGATCAAGCTTTGATCTTTTGAAAGTTGTTCTAAGTTTATGTGCCTTATGTAAGTTAATGTGTTTTGAGACATATATCCTGGAATGTAATATAATGGGATAATGTGTATTTTAGACAGTTATGTAGATAGCCTATGTTAGTTACCCGATACCAGCTGTTCCTATAACTTACTTACATGCAACAATTGGACATGAATACAAGGATATTCGTGTGACACACAGTCTGTGATGTTGTACATATCTGACTCGTCGTATTTCGGGAGCAGTGTGTGACAACCCTATTGGAGGAGATGGAGCTGAACAATGAACTGGTCAGAAGACCAAATACTTGAAGATCAAATTGCAAATAAAATTTGTAGTTTATTTTTTTTTTTTAGTTTACCAAAAAAAAAATGTTATATGAAATTTCTAAAATTAAAACAACTAATTTTTTTATTTATTTACATTAATTTTTTATAAGTCCAATTTTTTTGAAGTCCGAATTCCCAATTATTTTTGTCCCAATTTTTTAAAGTCCCAATTTTTATTATTTATTTGGAAATGGTCAGTAGGATATAACCATTTCTGTCAGCAGAAAATGGCCAAATAAATAACAGGTTGGCCCAAATACCATTTTTTATTAGGCCATTTCCTACGGGTCAATCTGCAACCGGCTCGGAACCGGTCTGGACCCAGTCCGGTAAAACCCGGTCCACACTTTCCCGGGTTTTAGGTCGGGATGAATTTTGATTATGGTTTCCTTGGCGCGACCTGGTCTGGCATGCCTTCCTCCTAGGGCTGACTCGGACCGACCCAAATCCAATTAAATTTGGTCAACTTGCTCTAGAAAGACCCGGTAGACATCCTGACCTGGACCATCTGTACTTCGTTTCAAAAATTCAATATTAACCAAATAAGAGATTTGATAACCATCAATCAAATTTGGTCAAAAATTCAAATAAAAATTCGGATGGAAATTCAAATCAAATTCATATTTACCGGACAGCCCAACAGAAGGAACATTCCTGAAAACCATCCAAATCCTATGTAATTGATTCCTAAGTCAACCCACCACACATTTAGGGTGTGTTTGGTAGGAATGATGAAAAAGTTGAAGGAAGAAAACAAGATGGTAGGATGTATTTTTCTTCCATATGGAAAAAAAAGATCATTATCTTCCTTTGTGTTTAGTAGAAAGGATGGAAAAGAAAAGAAAAGAAATGTACTTTACTTTTTTTGGTAAAGAATAAAAAGGAATATATATATATATATATATATATATATATATATATATATATATATATATATATATATATATATATATATATATATTGTCACGTCCCAGTCCCAAAAATATACGAGACCAGGCCATGTGGCAATAGCCAACTGACACGTCTCCGAAGATATCCCAATTTAATGGATCCCCGAAGTGTGCTACGCTGTCCTAAAATACTAATATGTACAATATCAGTCAATAACAGGTAATCTAATCTCATCCACAAAATAAAGAGCAAGTAGTACTACATAAACTACTGGAAGATAAACACCAGTCTGAAATATCATAGTACAAACCAAGATGTCTGGTGGGAACAAATCCACTACTATGACGAAATAAAGTACTGAAATGAGATATAAAAGATAATGATTAGGGCATCGGCTGACTAGATAATGATGCACCCAATCTAGGCTGAAGGCCTACCAACTGATCACAAAAACTCTGACGGATGCACCTCTAACTCCTCGGCTGTAGCGAATCTCGTCTCCTGTCCGGGGCCGTATACTGTGGGGTAGAAAGCCTCGTCTAAATCTGGAAGGGAACCAGGTCCTCAGAGGGACGTAACAAGATACAAAGAGACAAGCCATATATAAATACTGAATAAAATAAATGCAATAAAGGGTGTGCTAGCCAATCTAAGTGAATGCAATGTGAGAACAACTGTGAGTATATGAGAAGGTGTAGGCTAAACATATGCTGACGTAATTCACCAGTCGTGACAACATGCTAGTATATGCCACACATGTCCCCTATAACACGGGCGCAGGAATACAATAACATCCAATATTCTATAGAGTGTGGTATCTGCAATGTCATCAAGTAACGTCCCACACTCTACAGAACGTGATATCAGTAATATATAAATACGTCCGTATCACTCTGTCGAGTGCGGTATCAGTGTAAAGGAATGGGGTATCCCATATGCCTACCAGTCGTCCTCCCCTCCCAATGTAGATATACCCGTCAAATAATCGATGCGCATATCCCTTATCTAAATGCCAAGTCTCTAAACTGAAATAGTCCTATATTGCTTGCTAACCGTGATGCACGTCACATGCGACGATAGCTAGTCGATCACGCGAACACGCATTCCAACATGAGATTTATCGCTATGAGTACGTGTAAAAGTGTCAGGTCTTGGAAGATAACAGGGTATCATCCAATGGGGTGAGTCTGCTAATGACTAAGTCAATGTATACTAATCTTTGACGTGTCCGTCGAAATGCACCCGAGACAACCTCAGACGCGCACAGTTGTATAAAGCAACAACAAGCATACAATACAGTATTTGCATAATTTAAATTAGACAGTAAATATGGCAAGGTATCTTGCCTGAGTCTTCGAGAGATGAATGCCAAAAGCCTGTTCCGGTAGCGTCTGCTGGCTGATCCAAAGACCCTAGACAACAGTATAACACAATAATACAGGCATCAGATACTACGCCTTATCTACGTACGGTTAAAACACTACTCTTGAATACTTGTCGCGAGTTCACTATTGCTCGAGTACAGCGTCACATGTGCACGTAGCTAGGGTGTACACGAGTGTTGTCTTCGGTTAACAGGTCCTTCGGGGCGATAATTATCCAGTTACGGTTATCCATGATTTATGTTCTATGCGAACACCTGTCTTTGGTTTCGATATTCAGTGCACGTGGTTTATGACCAGACGTTAAATTAACTAAAGTCCTTTATGACAGGTATCGAGGTTAAGGAATTTCTATTTATTAACAAATTCTATTCTAGTTAATCATTAAGCCATCATCATTTTATTTAGGGTTAGCAAGGTTGTGTTTCAACTATGATTCTCGACACACAGACCCAACAATCATTCATGGACACGATACGTGGTGAGATGGTTGGAACACAAGAAAGGAACTGCGGAAGGACGAGTACCTGTTCAATAGGACGTAGGGCGTCTGCTCCTTCGACGAGGGTGTCTCCGGCAGCGTGGATGGGTCGCCTCGCGGGTGGTGGGACAGTCGGGGTCGGGCAGTACTCCGGTCGGGGCAGTCAGCTAGGGAGCAGTGCTCCGGTCGGGGGAGCAGTCGGCTGGGCAGTACAGCCGGTCGGGGGAAGCAGTCGGCTGGGCAGTCGGCGCTTGACAACCGGTCAGGGAAGCGGGCGGCTGGAGCAGTTGGTCAGGGAGCGGGCGGCTGGAGCAGTCGGTCAGGGAGCGGGCGGCTGGGGCAGTCGGTCGGGTGAGGTGGTCGGGGTTGAGGGGTCCGGCCGACAGGGAGGTTTGTTTAGGTAGGGGTCGGCTAGGGCTTGGAGAGGGTTGTGATGGTTTTCTTAGGGTTTTAAGGGAGAGACTTCATATATATATATATGTGTGTGGAAGTTGTGGGCTAGCCTCGGCTTGGGCCTATCTGGGCTCATTGAGGTGGGCTGGTCTAAGTGTTGCTTGAGGTGAAATTAGCCTTAATTTAAAATTAAATTACAAACTTAACTAGGTAATTCCTAATGTATTGAAAACATAAGGAACTAGATTTTTGAGTGGTACACATGAGTCGTGGCTTAACGGCTTGGTGTAGACTGATACCCTAATTTGGGTACTTAGAATTTAGGGTGTGGTTGATCTCAAATTAAAATACTTAAATAAATCCTACATTTTACGAGGGGGTTTACAATCTACCCTCCTTAGAGCATTTCGTCCTCAAAATTAAATACACGCATGGGTAAGAACTAAAGACTAAAGAAAATACTAAAACGTACCTAGTCCTTCGAAGAGGTGGGGATAACGTTGTCTAATGTCCTTTTCACGTTCCCAGGTCGACTCGCCTGGTGCATGATGCCTCCATACGACACGAACTAGGGGGATGGTCTGCCCTCGCAATACTTTCTCACTCCTGTCCAGAATCTCGACGGGCTCCTGTTGGTATGATAGACTCGGGCCAAATGTGTTCTCCGAGTGGTCAAGCACGTGACTAGGATCCGGTATGTACCTCCTCAATTGAGATACATAGAAGACGTCGTAAAATCCTTCCAAGGTCTGCGGTAATGCTAATCTATAAGCAACCTCTCCGACGCGTTCTAATATGTCGAATGGCCCGATGTACCTCGGACTCAGCTTCCCTCTGCCTCCGAATCTGATAGTCCCTCGAGTAGGCGAGATCTTTAAAAATACGTGATCTCCAACCTGAAACTCTAAGGGGCGACGATGCGCATTCGCCCAATGCTTCTGTCGGTCTTGTGCTGCTCGAAGGTGCCCTTGGATCTTCTTCACCTTTTCTACCGTACGAACAACCAACTCTGGTCCGAGAATCTGTCGCTCGCCTATATCACTCCAGCATACTGGAGAACGATATTTCCTTCCATACAATGCTTCATAGGGAGCCATCTGGATGCTCGCCTGGTAGCTGTTGTTGTAGGAAAACTTGACCAGATGCAAATGGTCCTCCCATGATCCTCTGAAGTCAAGCATGCACGCTCTCAACATGTCTTCTAGCGTCTGAATGGTGCGCTCTGACTAGCCATCTGTCTGTGGGTGATATGCTGTGCTAAACTTTAGGCGAGTACTAATCTCCTGCATACTCCGCCAAAAGTAAGACGTAAACCTCGTATCCCTGTCAGACACGATGCTAACTGGCACTCCATGCAGGCGTACCACCTCTCTCATGTACATATCTGCTAAGGCCTCCTTTGATTGCCCAACTCTGAAGGGTAAAAAGTGCGCGGACTTGGTGAGTCTATCCACAATTACCCATACTGTATTGCGCCCACTAGGACTCCTCGGAAAGCCCGTAACGAAGTCCATATTGATATGCTCCTATTTCCACTCCGGTATAGGAAGCGGTTGGAGCAATCTTGCGGATCTCTGGTGCTCAGCCTTGACTTGCTGACACACCAGGCACTTGGCCACAAAGCGTGCTATCTCCCTCTTTATTCCGTGCCACCAGTAGTACTGTCTCAAGTCCCTGTACATCTTCGTGCCTCCTGGATGAATAGAATAGGTTGAACTGTGTGCCTCTGCTATTAACTCTTGACAAAGTTCTCCATTTGGAACATAGAGACGATCTCCGCATCTAAAGTCCCATCTTCATGTATTCTCAGTCCTGTCTGCATTCCAGCCTCTGTCCTCTGTCTAAGCCTCTGAAATCTGGCGTCTGTCGGCAAGGCAGCCTTGATTCTCTCCACTAATGTCAATTGCAACTGGAAGCTTGACAACTGTCTATTTACTCCGGACATAATGACCTCTATACCCATCTGCTCTAGCTCTCTCAACAGGTGTGGTTGGGTGGTCATGAAGAATGCCATGGGTCTTCTGCTCAATGCGTCAGCTACTACGTTGGCCTTTCTTGGGTGGTACTGTAGCTCGATCTTGAAGTCTGTCATCACCTCGAGCCAACGTCTCTGCCTCTGATTCAGATCCTTCTGGGTGTAGACGTACTTAAGGCTCTTATGATCAGTAAATATCTCTACTCTCTCTCCATATAGATAGTGCCTCCAAAGTTTCAAGGCGAAGATTACTGCTGCAAGCTCCAGGTCGTGGGTGGGATAGTTCTTCTCATGTGTCCTCAACTGTCTAGAAGCATAAGCTACAACCTTCCTATGCTGCATCAAGACACATCCTAATCCCTTCCCGGATGCATTGCTATAGATCACGAATCCTCCGGGTCCAGAAGGTATGGTCAAGATAGGTGCTGTAGTCAAACGCTTCTTCAGCTCATCGAATGCCTTCTGACACTCCTCTGTCCAGGTGAACTCCTGCTCCTTACGGGTCAAACGGGTCATTGGCTCTGCGATCTTCGCAAAGTTTTCTACGAACCTCCGGTAATATCCGGCAAGTCCTAGGAAACTCCTCACTTCTGAGACATTAGTAGGGGTTGGCCATGTCTCTACAGATGAAATCTTTGCCGGATCTACTGAGATGCCATCTCTTGAGATAACGTGTCCAAGGAAAGCGACACGATCTAGGAGAAACTCATATTTGCTCAGCTTGGCATAAAGCCTCTCTCTCCTCAGCGTCTCTAACACTAGTCTCAAGTGTTCTTCGTGCTCCTCGTGGCTCTTCGAATACACCAAGATGTCGTCGATGAAGACTACCACGAACCGGTCTAAGTATTGGTGGAATACTCTGTTCATCAAGTTCATAAATATGGCTGGCACATTTGTCAGTCCAAATGGCATTACTAAGAACTCGTAGTGACCATAACGAGTCCTGAATGCTGTCTTTTGAATGTCTTGCCTTCGCACCTTTACTTGATGATAACCCGATCTCAAGTCAATCTTTGTGAACACTAATGCTCCTGTCAACTGGTCAAATAAATCATCGATCCGCGGCAGGGGGTACTTGTTCTTGATAGTCAGAGCATTAAGGACTCTGTAATCAATGCACATGCATACTGTTCCATCCTTCTTGGGTACGAACAACACTGGTGCTCCCCATGGTGATGCACTAGGATGGATAAATCCCTTGCCCTGCAACTCCTCTAATTGTAGTTTCAGCTCATCTAGTTCCTTCTTCGCCAATCGGTATACATTAGAAGATACTGGCGCTACTCCGGGTACTAGCTCGATGGTGAACTCTACGTCTCTATCTGGCGGTAAGCCTGGCAGTTCTTCGGGGAATACATCTTCAAATTATGAAACTATTGGTGGGGGTGCAATTTCCATAGCCATGCAAGTTCCCGCTATCTGTCCTACTCCTCGCTCGATGGTCCCTCGCATCTATTCGAACTCCGGCTGATCTGGCGGTCTAGAGGTGACGCTACCCTTCCGGCAGTTCAGTACGGCGTTATACTGGCTTAACCAGTCCATGCCCAACACAACATTAAAGTACGACATAGGCAATACCAAGAATCGCGCTCTTATCTCTCTACCACATACGACTACCGAGCACGTTCTGATAGTGCTGGTAACAGGCACAATACCTCCTCCGGTAAGAATCTTCCAACTCTTAGGTAAGGGGGAAGTCGCTACTCTATGCATTGCTATAAATCTACTAGATATAAATGACAATGTATATCTAGAATCTAACAATGCAGTTGCAGGTAATGATGCAACTAAAATGGTACCTGTGATAGCTTCTCCTTCTGTTTCTTCTTTGGTAGCTGCTAATGCAAAGGCTTGTCCCTGCCTTTGTCCTCCGGTCTGCTGACGAGCTCGCTCAAACTGTGCCTACTGTGGGGCCAAAGGTGGTCCCCTCTGAAATCCTCTGGGGGCTGGTGGACGCTGTCCTCCTGGTGGGGGTAGTAACCTCTGTACTGGTGCTGCTGGCCTCTGGCCTGTCTGCAGTGCTGCTTCTCTGCGCTACGGGCAATCTCTGACAAGGTGCTGACTTGACCCACATATCATGCACAATCCCAACTTCTTCCGACAATCCTTAATGACGTGTCCCTTCTTGCCACAATGGTGACAAGTCGGAAGCTCCTGCTGTGGATATGGTGCTGCCCTCTGCTGTATCTGTGCTCCTGGACGACTGATCGGTCCTCCTGCTCCGGGCTGTGCTCTGGTTGGTGTCATCGTGCTGGTACGTCTAGCTCCTCTGACGATGGCCTCCTGGATTCTTGCCTCTGCAAGAACCTCTTCATAAGAAATCCTCGCCTGTGTAGTGGTATACCTCTGTAGCTCGAGATTGAGGCCGTGATGAAATCTCTGGGCATTCTCAAGATCGGTGGGTATCAGGACTGCACCAAATCTGCTAAGGCAGCTGAACTCCACGTCATAGGCGTCAATAGTCATATTTCCCTGTTCTAGATGTAGGAACTGGGAGTACAGGGCATTTCTGACTGTAGCTAGGAAATACTTTGTATTGAAATATTCTAGGAACTGTTCCCAAGTCTGGTTCTTCCCTACACTGCGCTCAATGGAATCCCACCAGTGGTGGGCGTTGCCTTTCAGCTGGGCCCTCACTGCGGTCATCCAAAGGTCGGGGTGCAGTTGTGAAGCCTCTAATAGCATATCCGTATTGGCGACCCAATCGGAGATTTGTTCTGCAGTCTCATTGCCTGAGAAGGTATCTGGTCCCATCTGTCGGAACCATCTAACAGTGCCACCTGTCTGGGCTGGTGGGGGTGCTAGTACTGGTGCAGGGACAGGTGTCCTCTCTAGTACTGCCATCAAACTCTGTCTCAATGTCTCTGTCTGATGCCACTGTGCTTGCATCATCGCCTGAAAGAACTGAAGCATCTGTGGTTGTCCATCTGGTTGTGGCATCTGGGGTGGATAGGGTGGAGGCGGTGGTAGTGGAATCTCTGGCTGTCAGTAGGCGTCTCCTCAGATGTCGGCCTCGCAGTCTGCGGCATCGGTGTAGCTCCTGAAGTCTGGCCCTCACAGTGTTGCGTGGTGATTGTCTAGGAAGTCTGTCCCTCAGGCTGCGATGTAGGATCGCCCTGCGATGTCTCATGCCAATGTATCAGCGGGGTCTGTAGCGGGGGTTGCCCTTGGGATACCTCCTCTCCTTGAGTGATGTTATCTGGCATTGCGGCACGGGGTGCTCCTCGTCCACTGCATAAATTCATCTTGCTGCAAGAGATGGATTTTATTAAAACAGTACGAGGACAACAAACAAGATGCAGATATTTAGAAGCAATATGAAGAAAGTTTAAGGGCGAATCAAAAAGTGGATGAGACCTAGTAATTTTTATCCTATTGCAGGCTCGCTGGGCATGTTACCATACCACAAGCGAAAAAGAAGATCTGCATGGGTCACCACTAAAACCATGTCACGCACCAGTCCTAAAAATATACGGGACCAGGCCACGTGGCAATAGCCAGCTGACACGTCTCCGAAGATATCCCAATTTAATGGATCCCCGAAGTATGCTACGCTGTCCTAAAATACTAATATGTACAATATCAGTCAATAACAGGTAATCTAATCTCATCCACAAAATAAAGAGCAAGTAGTACTACATAAACTTCTGGAAGATAAACACCAGTCTGAAATATCATAGTACAAATCAAGATGTCTGGTGGGAACAAACCCACTACTATGACGAAATAAAGTACTGAAATGAGATATAAAAGATAATGATTAGGGCATCGGCTGACTAGATAATGATGCACCCAATCTAGGCTGAAGGCCTACCAACTGATCATGGAAACTCTGACGGCTGCACCTCTAACTCCTCGGCTGTAGCGAATCTCGTCTCCTGTCCGGGGCCGTATACTGTGGGGTAGAAAGCCTCGTCTAAATCTGGAAGGGAACCAGCTCCTCAGAGGGACGTAACAAGATACAAAGTGACAAGCCATATATAAATACTGAATAAAATAAATGCAATAAAGGGTGTGCTAGCCAATCTAAGTGAATGCAATATGAGAACATCTGTGAGTATATGAGAAGGTGTAGGCTAAACATATGCTGACGTAATTCACCAGTCGTGACAACATGCTAGTATATGCCACACATGTCCCCTATAACACGGGCGTAGGAATACAGTAACGTCCAATATTCTATAGAGTGTGGTATCTGCAATGTCATCAAGTAACGTCCTACACTCTACAGAACGTGGTATCAGTAATATATAAATACGTCCGTATCACTCCGTCGAGTGCGGTATCAGTGTAAAGGAATGTGGTGTCCCATATGCCTACCAGTCGTCCTCCCCTCCCAATGTAGATATACCCGTCAAATAATCGACGCGCATATCCCTTATCTAAATACCAAGTCTCTAAACTAAAATATTCCTATATTGCTTGCTAACCGTGATGCACGTCACACGCGGCGATAGCTAGTCGATCACGCGAACACGCATCCCAATATGAGATTTATTACTATGAGTACGTGTAAAAGTGTCAGGTCTTGGAAGATAACAGGGTATCATCCAATGGGGTGAGTCTGCTAATGACTAAGTCAATGTATACTAATCTTCGACGTGTCCGTCGAAATGCACCCGAGATAATCTCAGACGCGCACAGTTGTATAAAGCAACAACAAGCATACAATACAGTATTTGTATAATTTAAATTACACAGTAAATATGGCAAGGAATCTTGCCTGAGTCTTCGAGAGATGAATGCCAAAAGCCTATTCCTGTAGCGTCTCCTGGCTGATCCAAAGACCCTAGACAACAGTATAACACAATAATACAGGCATCAGATACTACGCCTTATCTACGTACGGTTAAAACACTACTCTTGAATACTTGTCGCGAGTTCACTGTTGCTCGAGTACAGCATCACGTGTGCACGTAGCTGGGTGTACACGAGTGTTGTCTTCAGTTAACAGGTCCCTCGGGGCGATAATTATCCAGTTACGGTTATCCATGATTTATGTTCTATGCGAACACCTGTCTTTGGTTTCGATATTCAGTGCACGTGGTTTATGACCAGACGTTAAATTAACTAAAGTCCTTTATGACAGGTATCGAGGTTAAGGAATTTTCTATTTATTAACAAATTCTATTCTGGTTAATCATTAAGCCATCATCATTTTATTTAGGGTTAGCAAGGTTGTGTTTTAACTATGATTCTTGACACACAGACCCAACAATCATTCATGGACACGATACGTGGTGAGATGGTTGGAACACAAGAAAGGAACTGCGGAAGGATGAGTACCTGTTCAATAGGACGTGGGGCGTCTGCTCCTTCGACGAGGGTGTCTCCGGCAGCGTGGATAGGTCGCCTCGCGGGTGGTGGGACAGTCGGGGTCGGGCAGTACTCCGGTCGGGGCAGTCAGCTAGGGAGCAGTGCTCCGGTCGGGGGAGCAGTCGGCTGGGCAGTGCAGCCGGTCGGGGGAAGCAGTCGGCTGGGCAGTTGGCCAGGGAAGCGGGCGGCTGGAGCAGTCGGTCAGGGAGCGGGCTGCTGGAGCAATCGGTCAGGGAGCGGGCGGCTGGGGCAGTCGGTCGGGTGAGGTGGTCGGGGTTGAGGGGTTCGGCCGACAGGGAGGTTTGTTTAGGTGGGGGTCGGCTAGGGCTTGGAGAGGGTTGTGATGGTTTTCTTAGGGTTTTAAGGGAGAGACTTCATATATATATATGTGTGTGTGAAAGTTGTGGGCTAGCCTCGGCTTGGGCCTATCTGGGCTCATTGAGGTGGGCTGGTCTAAGTGTTGCTTGAGGTAAAATTAGCCTTAATTTAAAATTAAATTACAAACTTAACTAGGTAATTCCTAATGTATTAAAAATATAAGGAACTAGATTTTTGAGTGGTACACAGGAGTCGTGGCTTAACGGCTTGGTGTAGACTGATACCCTAATTTGGGTACTTGGAATTTGGGGTGTGGTTGATCTCAAATTAAAATACTTAAATAAATCCTACATTTGACGAGGGGGTTTACACACACACACACACACACACACACACACACACACACACACACACACACACACACACACACACACACACACACACATATGTATATATATATATATTGTTGTAAATATGGATAATTCATCATATTTGATTGATATCTTTTGGCATTACCATATATGCTTGATATAATATCTTTTGGCATTTATTCTCTTAATTGCCAATATTAAATGTCAAGCTCAATTGCAAGTCTATATAAAGGGCTACTCTCTAGTTAATTTACATGGTGAATGAAGAAACAATTTCCTCCATTCTCTCTACTTTATAACACTTTATCATCACGAATCGCTCTAGAAAATAGAAGAAGGAAGAAAGAAGTTTTAGTAAAATTATATTGAAGAGGTAAGTCTAAATCTTGTATACTTAGATCACATGTTTTAGTAAAATAAAATATATGTTTGGTTTATGTGTTTATAGATTGATTAGAATATAAGTTTTCTAGATCTATTTTCTCTTTTAGTTTTAAATCTAAATTTGTATTGATCATGTTCACAATTTCATTCAAAATAGAAAATCTATTGTTTAAAGATATGTTTGATTTTAGTTTGTTTGATTTATTCAAATTTTATAATGTACTAATTCACATTGTTGTATATGTTAATTGAATTATGAGAAAGTACCCAAAATACATAATGATCATATTGTTGTATATGTGATACACATAATACATAAAAATTATTTGATAGTGTTTTATCACATTGTGGTATATGTGAAGTTTTGAAAGAACTAATCAATTTTATTATTTACATCTAATATAATTATTTTTTTGCCACAAAGATGTCGAGTCTTGCAAAACTTGAATTCAAAGCTCTTGATGAGAGCGAAGACAATTATTTATCATGGTAATTGGATGCGAAGTTGCACTTGCGGTCCAACAAGCTTGATGAAACTATTAAGAAGGAAAATAAATAAACTTCTGAAGCCAAGGCTAAGACTTTGATTTCCTACGACATCATATTTATGATGATCTAAAAGCAGAATATCTATGTAAGGATGTTCCATTGAATTTGTGGACATCTCTAAAGGATAGATTTGACCATCAAATGATGATAATCCTTCCGATTTCTCAAAGTGAATGGTTGAACCTAAGATATCGAGACTATAAAACTGTTAAAGAATACAATTTTGCTAAGTTTAATATTGTTTCTCGTCTTAGGTTGTGCCAAAAAAAAGTAACAGAGGCTCAAATGCTTGAGAAAACCCTCAACTTTTCATACAAGTAATGTGCTTTTGCAGGAACAATACGGTGAAAGAAAATTCACAAAATACTCTGAACTGGTGACTTGTCTCCTTGTAGAAAAGACAAATAACAACGTTCTCTTGAAAAACCATAACTCTAGACCAACTAGGTCAATGCCAATTCCTGAGAAAAATGCTAATGCTAAGACAGACAAATATAAGAGAAAGCTACAACTCAAAGAAAGAAATCACAGAAAACCCAAGCCACGGGTACAGTCTCCCTACACGGATGGGTGATGCCCGCCCGTCTAGTGTGGATTTGGGGAGAGGGAGGATGTGGGGGGGGGGGTGATTTTCCTCCTACCTTTGTGAGAAAATTGTTTTGAAGTATGTACCGGAAATGTTTCATGAATTATCAGATTGTCATCTCCGCTAGACTCTGAAACATTTCCGGTACATACTTGAAAATGATTGGATTAGTCGGAGGAAGTCGGGCGGGCATTGATCAGACTTGGGTTGGAAGGATCTATGGCTCGGAAGTGTTTCATGAAACCAAAGTATGTACCGAAAATGTTTCATGAAATCATTATATACATATTATAGTGGCTGTCAATGCAATAGTCCATTCCAAATGGTAAGGGAAGGATCTATGGCTCGGAGGAAGTCATCCGCTTCTCCAGGAAGATCAGCAAGAATATCAGGATCCTTCGGTTTGGATATTGGGGGGATCTTCTGGGAAGTGGTAGGGTGGAAGGGGGCAGCCATTGGATCCAGAGAAGAGGAGCTCCTAGAACTCGGGTGGCTGCAGGGGGGGACTGTGCTGGTCGAAGAGGAGGAGGAGCGACTTGGCCAAAGTTTCAGCCATTAGTCAACGTTCGTGTCTCCTCCGCCATCGCCATCGTAAGAAATTTGCCAAAAGAATTGGCCATTCGTTTCATAGCCGCCGGGATAAAGCTCGTGAGATGGGGATTAGGCAGGCTTACCCACACTGCTGCAAGAGAAGATTCCTCTTTACAGCAAAAGTATCTAAGTCCACTTGAGAAGTTTGAACTGAAAGGAGTCTATAGAAGGGGAGCCTCTTGTCCAGACCCACCCTTGGTCTTCGGCTGAAGTTAGGTGCAAGAGAACATGTCGAGGGTCCATCGGAACAACCGAGAAGTCCTTCTGAATTCCCCAACTGGTGATGTTTTTCTTCACTCGTGGGAGTTTAGGGCACCCCTTAGGGGATTTCAGAATGAGAGAAAACTGAAACTGAACTTCCAAAGCATTCGTCTCTGAATTAGAGAATGAAGCCGTAATTGTCATCGACATCTGCAGGGGGCTGAGGCTGATGTAAGAGTCCGGCTATCCACACCCCATGACCTACTAAGCACATTCCATATAACTTAAGTTAAAAAATAGATTCATGTTAAAAGACCCTTATGTAGCGCCCCGTTCTCCCGGTGCGGAGATCGCGGCTAAGAAACACAAGACGGTATTGTTCGATCGGGATAGATTGAATTAAGAACTCGTCCTCGTTATGGATTTGTTTCTTCGGAATCGATTCCCATATTCAGTGGACCGTGCCCCGGGGATCGACTTAGCGGCAGAATCAGGAGGGACCTCTCCGCTGCTATCTTTTATTGCCTCGGTTTTCGATGTCGCTTGATGCTTTCGTGCTTTGAGTTAGTTTTGGGATTTGCTTGTTTTCCTTGAGCGGTTTCAATGGTTTTCATTATTTTCGTTCATTGACTTGCACTTCTATTCCGAGATTGAAAAGAGAGGAAGAAGTATTAATCGAGCTGTTCGTGTGCAGGTGAACGAGCAGTAGGCGGCTTACGAGCGGAGTCGTGAAGCGCCTCTTTCCTTCTCCTTCCATCAATCTAAGTGAGTGGCTACCAACCCGATTAGCTAGCCCTGCTTCCAAGCTTCACAGCTATTAATCTGCATTCTCCTTTGCCCCGATCAAACGATACCAAGTGATAAGAAAAGAAACCAAGATAAAAGAGAATAGACTTGGTTAATACTGCTTGTCAAAACAAACTTATGAACGGTTATCATCCTGTATGCTAGTTCGTTAATAACTGTTCTATGAATCGTGCTAAGTATGGAAATATATGCTTGTTATGAAATAAACTGTCAGGAGGACTATGCAAAAATGTTATGCTATGGAACTAATTCTATGAGTATTCTTGATCACGGACGACTTGTGCACAAGGTATGTTATGAGTTCCGCGGACGGTCACCGGGGCGCCGGGACCGATCCGATCCGGACGGAACGTATGTATAGTCGTATGTTACCCGGCAAGTGTTATGCAGCGGGGCTCGCCACCCGCGTTGTACGTCACTTTGCCTTGAGACTATAACCCGTCCCTTCGTGGCCTCAAGCCAGTGATCCTATGTATATTTAAACCTGTTGCATACTAACTTGTGTCTTCGTGGCAGGGAAGGCAAGGTAAGTATTGTGCAGGTAATTCAGACGGGCAGGTAAAATTCACCGAACGGTGGCACGTTCATTTCAGTAAATTCTATATGCTGCTTACTTGTAAATGAACTAAGGCAAGATAGAAACCAACAAATATGCATGCTTCATTAAAACAACGTGTTGATTGGTATAGTCAGGCTAGCTCGCCTTCACCAGCATGTTTCGATATGCTGACCCTCGTTGAAACAGGTTCTCCGCACCAAGGCGAACCGAGCGAGGAGCCGAAGTCGTCTTCCCGATCCAGTCCAGCTGTTGGCGCATCTTTACCGCGCCCTCGAAGCATTTTAGAGTCAGGAGCTTGCAACTCTTCGTACACATATGCAGCTCCGTGGCAAAGCTATCCTCCAGCCTGGAGGTCCTTATCATTTTGAGTTTATAAAGGGATGTAATGTACATGACTGCTATCTTTTTGAGTCATCTCTTTTGTAAGCCGTTCGGCATATTAGCTGACTCGTTCAGGAGTTTGTAATAGATGTTCATTATCAATAAAGAAAACTTTTCCATGTTTCAAATCTGTGTTTCAATTTATCTGCGTACTCTGAATATGTGCTTGCTATGCAAAATACTTTAGCCTTGTGCGGGTGCAACCCCAGGCCCGCACGGCGGTCACGACTCGGGGGACGCCTCGGGGCTTGACACCTTATACCCACATGACCTACTAAACACATCCCACCAGCCTCCCTCCTGCACACTAGTCATCTTCTTCTTCCTTTTTTAATTTTCACCTTCTCTAATCCAACCCAAAAACCCTACATTGAAATTATGAAAAATGCATCATGGAGGAAGAAAGTCTACTTCAAAGACATAATGTACGTTCTCTCTTTACGTAATTTTTTGGTTTGAAGTAGTGTATGAGAAGTGTTGGAACAAAAAAAAAATTCGCAATGAGCACGACCAACACTGGTATAACGGACCACTGTCTGTTCTACCTGTATTGGCCGAACATTTCAGTAACAGTTCGACTGGCAGAGGTCGAACCGAATATGTGATCTTTCGTTCGACACATTATAGTCGAATCTGCACAACAATGTTCGACTGTCGTGGGTCGAACACCATTCTGTGCATTAGACAGACCAGGCTCGAACAGAACCGTGAATACACCAATTTTTTTTCAAAATTTGATTCATTTTAACAAGAATTTAAGGGACTCGAAACCCTAGCAGTGATCCTCAACGAAAATAATACTCATTTTGAACTAATTAGGATATTCGATTTGAAATACTCACCCCCAAGTAGAGAGGGGACCGGTTGTAAAGGTATGGAGGTGTGCTTAGGAATGATGATAGGTTTTAGGTTATAATAGAAAATGATATTTTAGTCATGTGGTGGGGTGTACTTAGCATTTATGTTAATTTCATTCATTTAAAAATGGGTGTTCTTAGCACTTGGGGTGTGCTAAGTAATACATGAGGTGTGTATAGATTCACCCTTTCACCTCCCAATTTTAATAGTCGTAATTTAATTAATTAATTAATTTAAATGGTTGGATATTTTTTTTGTCAAGTAATAATAAATTTTTGAGAATTTATTATACCAAAAAATATATATTTTGTATGTGTATGTATTCCCATATATGTATATAATATCTAAAAAAGCAATTGAAAGAAAAAGAAGAAGAAGAAGAAATAAAGAATAATAACAACAACTACCATAACAACAACAAAATCCTATTACTAAAATTCCTTTCACCCGACCCTTACCCGAATCCTTTCAGCTGTGGACCGCGGACTCCCAGCCTCTTCCCTATAAATACATGTCAAACCCTAACCCTAATCCCCTTCCTCCTTTCCTCCTTCCTCCCTCAGCCTACCTGTGACCCCTGCTTGGCCGCCTGGTCGCGTCGTCCGCCGCCGCACAGCACCAGAATAGCCGGACCAAGCCCGCCCCGCGCGCGCCCGTGTGTGCAACAGTTAGCTCCGACCCCAACTTCTAGGTATCCTAACTTCCTCTTCTCTTAATGGTTTTTTGTTTCGTTTTTTTGTACACGCTCACAACATAACCCTCTAGGATTTCTTTCAAGTAGAATGATTTTAGGTGCCCTGAATTGATCGAAAAGTCGATCGAAAATTTAATAAAAAATTGTTCGAAATAGTTCAGAAATCTAGTCTAAGTACCCATGTTCACGACCAGTTTTCTACCAACTCATTAAATATTTTTAAAATCTATTTGAAGGAACTTATTCACAACATATCCAAGATTATTTTTGTTCTTTTATTTTTAATTAGTTTGCCTTATTTGTCAAATTATTATGTTTCCAAAAAGACAAAAACTAAGTTTTCAAAAACTAAAAATTTATGATATGGAGTGCGTCCCGCCAAACAGGACCATCTCGTTGCGTACCAGTTGCCCCAAAAGAAATGTATGGTATTTCTTGACGTATGTGGGCTTTCACGGAAGTTGATTTGGACGTGTGTGCACGCCGAAATCAACCCGTATCAGTCGAAAGTCTCTTATATCGACGTTTTACAAATTACCCTGTTAGTTTATGTACCATCGTTGGATCATAATAAAACTTACGCTGCTGGACTCGCAGAGTTTGACATGTCCTGTGACCCAAGTATTGTTGGATTCTGAGTCAGTCGAAGAATAGCCGTTTTGTGGGCCCCACGATTCGACTTGACAAACGAATTTGTAATGGGCTCATCGAAATCTAAAACTGGATATACCTTTGAGTTCGTATCATTGTTTAATATTTGTTTGATCTATAATTTGTCCTATTTAGAGACCTTTACCCTTTGACATATTTTTTGGTACGAAGTGACTCACTTGTGGACCCCACTTTGGTCCAAAATTACCATTTTATTCCCTGTGTTCAAATTGGATGAAAGGATAGTATTTTCTGACTATCTTGCTCATTCTAAAAATATTGGTGATGTCTGTTGCAGCATCGGGAGATATTTGTTCAGCTTCCATATTTTTTGGTTCGTTTGCGTCGTTTCGGTACCAAATAACTGTCAGACAAGTATACCTTGCCACTACTACTGTTTATTTACATTCATATTTGCATATTTTATTTATATCATTTATTTCTTATTTATGTATATTATTAAACTGTGCGTCTAAGAAAACTTGGGTGCAACAACGGATGACGTCGTTTGTTTCTTATTTTATTTGTTATGCATGTTGACCTAGAGTTAGGAGATTACCCCATGATTTTGAGAAATCTTTATATTTTATTTCGCCATGACACATTCTTACATGAGTTGTGAGTCTCATGTAGGACACTGTCACGCCCCAGTTCCAAATATAAGGAACTGAGCCACGTGGCAATGGCCAGCAGCACACTTCGGCGGATATTCCAATCTAATGGGCCCGTCGGAGTGCACCTAAGCTTTAAAGTACAATGAATAACCCAACACATAACACATAAATAGTGAATCTAAATCTCATCCACAGGCAACAGATATAAGAGCACATAGAGGTAATCATAACTACTAATGTGCAGAAAGGAAATGTCACGGGAAATGTATCATAGTACAAATACTAGAGTAGTCACACGAGAACAAACCCGCTAGTACAAATACTGGAATGAAAGTAAGCAATAAGATAACTAGGAACGGTATCTGAAAGCTAGATAGTAATACCGTTCTAAGGATAGTTTCACTACCAGAGATCAGACGAAATCCTCGGGAATGATCTCGTCCTCTACAACTGGTCCTGCTGCCGGATATGCTCCCGGTCTGTACTCCTCTGGGTAATCTTCCTCGCCTAAATCTGGAAGGGAACCAAGTCTTCAGAGGGACGTAACAAGGTACAAAAATAAAACATGCCAAAGTATAACAGAAAGTACAAGTGCAACGACGGGGTAATCTACCATAATCACCTAGGTGAGACACATTTTAAAGACAATGTTCGATGCGTGGGCTGTCCAAAATAAAATTGTAGCTCCGGACACGAAAACATACTGGACGTACCGCAGCTCCGGGCAAAGAGTTACACGGGTGATACAACTACTCTAGATATATGATCACTACAAAAATAATACATATACATATATAAGCGCGTGCAGAGGAGCCCAAACGTCTAGTAGCTATCTTCCCCTTCCCAAGCGGTCAACGATTGTGCGCTGAACCTGAACCTCTATCTAGCAGTCTCTTTACACAGAAGTAACTATCAACAAACGCGACCCTAAGGTCATCCCAGTCTCCGGTCATGATATCAGTATCAGGATATAGGAAATCTGGCATGATAACAGTGTATGGATATGTTCTAGGGTTATGATATACACATGTACGTACATCGAGGTGTTACGAACATCTATCACTCGTTACCAGACGTTACCGACGAATGTCTGCACACGATTATGACCCGGATGCGAAGTAACGATTCTAATCAAACACACGCACAATGTATATAATAAAATAATAAATATCTGGTAACTGAAATACAGGGTGGCAATGTACACTTTTCTGGATCCGGCTGCTGAAGATGGGGATCCGGTACAACGTCCAAGTCCGTAGGTCCCGAAGTACCTAGAGATGAGATACAAGCTCAATCAATAAACTAACTCGAGGCTAAAATAAGATGTGACACACGTCTAACATATGTTCAAACTCAGCTACAACTCACATGGACACGAAGCTAGAGGGTTGACCAAGGTTGACGAAGGGTATGTTACATCTAATCCAATTAACATCTGTACAATATCATCAAACCAAACCTCAATCTTACTATATTCATCACGATGTTTGGTAGTTCAAACCATGATCAAATCCTCAGTTTCACCTCAGTGTTCATAGACGTTAACATGTACATTGACGTATCTCATCCTCAAATAAATAATTAATATTTCTCAGTCCTCAATCACTGACGAATGGTTTGATATTATAACTATTTCACAATCAATCACCTGCTCCCAATGTCCATTAATATTTTAATATCATAGTATTATTCAGCACCAATTTAAATTTGCTCATCAACAATGATCAAAATGCATATATTAATTAGGACAACACCCTAAATGTCTCATATGGCACGTAAAACCCAACCTCAATATATATCATATTTCCAACCCTCTCATGTATATATTTCATATCCTCCACCCATGAACATCAATGCATATTATAATATGTATTAATCCTAAATCCCACATGCACATATTACACCAAAATAAATTGATTTCATGTTCAAACTCTAAACCCAAAGCCTAAACATAACCCCTAACAACATAATTATTACTACACTACAAAGAGAGGGGGAGAAGAGTATTCACCTTGGCCGGAGGGGGTCGTGGTGGAGTGGTCGAGATGGTGGTGGTTCGTGGAAGCGGGGAGGGGGGGAGTCGATGGAGTCGAGGTGGTTCAGGGGTGATGGCCAGAGATGGCAGCACGGTTGGTGGTGGTGATGGTAAGGTGGTCGTGGTGGTCAGGCCGGAGTTAGAGGGAGGCTCGAGGTGGTGATGGTTTATGGCAGTAGGGGTCGATGGGGACGTCGAGTAGAGGTGATGGCGGGTGGCCGGTCGGGCTGGTGGAGCGAGGTTGTGGTGGCAATGGCGATTGCAGCAATTGGAGGAGATGAAGGCGAGCGGGTAGCGGTCGATTGGGAGCAGCGGGTAGCGGTGATAGTGGAGTGCTAGAGGAGAGAACGACGATGGTGGAGCGGTTAGCCACCGGAGTTGAGGGGAAAGCCGGCCGCGTTCGGTTTAGTTGTGAAGAGGAAGAAGAAGAAGAAGAAATGAAGAAGAAGAAGAAGAAATGGGAAGAAAAATGGCTGTGGGTTTTGTGAGAAGGGAGGAGGGAGGAGAGAGAAAGTGGGGAGGTTTCCCAAGTTTGGGGATTAGGGCCGGTTGGGAAGTGTGTGTGAAGAGATGTTAAATAGGGATCTGTGATGGAGAGTGTGGTGATGATGAGTCCCATTTGAATGGGTGGCTCAGATTCATCATGGAGAAATATACATACAAAGAAGAGAGAGGGGAGTGAGGTTGACCAGTCAATGAGTTGAGGGCTTCTCCATTTGGTTTGAACCAATGGGGTGATGACACCTAATGCAACATTTGCAAATAAGCCCCTTAATTTTGTGTATTTGGACAAACACGTGAAATAATGGAAAATTGGTGGGGGAATTGGTGTTTGGTGTTTTATAGGGTGAAGGAGTGTTGTGTGTTTTGTATGGGCTTAATTTATGGGGTATTGGATTAAATTTGGGTTAAGTTAGGATTAGTCAAAGTTGGTATCCCCAATTTAATTAAAATAAATTGTCATGTGCTCTTAAATTGATTGGAGGCACATGGGATCTCAATTTGGAGTGACACAAAGGTCATAAAAGGTGTAGGCTTGGTGTCAATCTTGGACCCTTTAATTGGTCTGGCTCAATGGGTTGAGTTGGTGTCTCAAAATTGATGGTAACGACACAAGTGCGTGACACAGGATTAAATAATGGATTTCGGATACGAGAAGTTGTGCAATTAAATTAGAGCACAAGGGATTATGATTTTGAGTGACGGAAAAATCCAGCGCCTAAGTTGGCATGTCAAGTCTAGAATACAATAATTTATTGGAAATTATGGGCTAATGTTGGGCTCTGAATTTTGCAACAACGGTAGGGTGCACCAAGGGTTTAATTAAATAATCAGACATCTGCAACCTTACTTTTAAACCTCAAATACCTGATGCTAAATCAAAATTTTCTAACCCAAAACCAGTCTATCTATAGAAATAAATGAGGGGGTTTATATCCATCCCAACTTAGAAAACTTTCGTCCCCGAAATTAAAAGTAAAGCACGATAATAGCTACGAGAATTTAAAAGCAAACTGGTAATCGAATGCGGTACATAAATTCATACCTTGGTCCTCAAATAGATACGGGAAACGCTGTCGAATGGAATCCTCGTGCTCCCAGATAGACTCGCCTGGCGAATGATGCTTTCATGCAACCCTGACCAGTCGAATAGTCTGACCTCTCAAAGTCTTCTCACTGCGATCTAGTATCTCCACTGGCTGCTCTACGTAAGATAAACTGGGCCTGACTGTAATCTCTGAATGATCCAGCATGTGGCTAGGGTCTTCTATGTATTTCCTTAACTGTGATACGTGAAATACGTCATGCACTCCTTCTAATGATGGAGGCAATGCAAGACTCGTTCCAACCAACTCGTTCCAAGATGTTAAAAGGTCCAATGTACCTCGGACTCAGCTTGCCTCTGCCTCCGAATCTGATGGTACCATGAGTAGACGATATCTTCAAAAATACATAGTCACCCTCCTTGAACTCCAAAGGTCTGCGGTACGCATCTGTCTAATGCTTCTGTCTGTCCTATGCTGCACGTAGGTGGCTCTGAATCTGCTTTACTTTCTCCACTGTCTGTGTCACCAACTCTGGACCAAGTATCTGACGCTCTCCCACGTCACTCCAACATACCGGTGACCTACACTTCCTGCCGTACAGGGCCTCATAAGGTGCCATCTATATGTTGTCCTGGTAACTGTTGTTGTAGGAGAATTTCACCAAGTGTAGATGGTCCTCCCAAGATCCTCCAAAGTCGATCATGCACGATCTCAATATATCCTCTAGTATCTAAATAGTGCGCTCTGACTGGCCATCAGTCTGTAGATGATATGTAGTGCTGAACTTGAGACGAGTTCCTAGACTCTCCTGCATAGTCCGCCAAAAATATGACGTGAATATGGAATCATGATCCGATATAATGTTGACAGGCACTCCATGTAGTCGTACTATCTGTCTCATATACATGTCAGCTAATATCTCTGTGGACTGCCCAACTCTGAAGGGCAAGAAATACGCAGACTTGGTGAGTCGGTCTACGATAACCCAAACTACATCCTTTCGGTTAGGGCTCCTTGGGAATCCTGTGACGAAGTCCATGGTAATGTGTTCCCACTTCCACTCGGGAATGGGAAACGGCTGCAATAGTCCTGCAGTCCTCTGATGTTCAGCCTTGACTTGCTGACAGCCAAAATAACTCGCCACGAATCTCGCAATCTCTCTCTTCATCCCATGCCACCAGTAATGTTGTCTTAAATCTTGGTACATCTTCGTACCCCCGGGATGAATAGAATAAATTGAGCTATGAGCCTCGGTCATTAACTCCTGGCATAGCTCGCCACTCAAAACATATAGGCGACACACCTCAATATTCCGTCTTCATGAATCCTGAGTCCCGTCTGCATGTCGGCCTTTGTCCTCTCTCGCAGTTGTCGAAATCTTGCATCTGTAGGCAGGGCTGCCCTGATCCTCTCAATCAATATAGACTGAACCTCGAGACTGGCCATCTGTCCATCCATGCCTGGCAATACAATCTCTATCCCAAGCTCCTGAAGATCCTCTAGCAATTGCCGCTGAGTCATCAAAAAGTATGCCATATGCTTCCTGCTTAAGGCATCTGCTACTACATTTGCCTTGCCAGGGTGGTACTGTAACTCTATATCATAATCTGTCATCAACTATAGCCAGCACCTCTGTCTCATGTTGAGCTCCTTCTGAGTGTAGACATACTTCAGACTTTTATGGTCTGTGTAAATCTCAACACGCTCTCCATAAAGGTAGTGCCGCCATAGCTTTAGTGCAAATATTACTGCAGCTAGCTCTAGATCGTGCGTTGGATAGTTCTTCTTATGAACTCTCAGCTGTCTCGATGCGTAGGCTATTACTTTGCCATGTTGCATCAGTACACATCCTAATCCGCTCCCAGACGCATCATTGTACACTATAAATCCTCCCGATCCTGAAGGAAGTGTCAAAATTGGTGCTGATGTCAGACGCTTCTTCAGCTCATCGAAAGCCGTCTGACACTCTTCGGTCCAGATAAACTCCTCGCCTTTATGTGTCAGTCGCGTCATAGGCGCAACGATCCTCGAGAAATTTTCCATGAACCTCTGATAATATTCGACAAGTCCGAGGAAATTCCTAACCTTTGTAACTGATGTAGGGGTAGGCCACGTCTCTACTGCAGCTATCTTCTCTGGGTCAACTGATAGTCCATCTTCGGTGATTATGTGTCCCAGGAATGGTACTCTATCCAAGCAGAACTCACATTTGCTGAGCTTTGCTTACAGCCTCTCCTGTCTCAACGTCTCCAACACAATCCTGAGATGTCTCTCGTGCTCCTCCTGGCTCTTGGAATATACCACGATGTCGTCGATAAATACCACCATGAACTTATCTAAGTACTGGTGGAAAACATTGTTTATCAGACTCATAAATACTGCTGGCGCGTTGGTTAAACCAAATGACATGACTAGAAACTCATAGTGCCCATACTTCGTCCAAAAAGCCATCTTCGGAATATCCTCTCTCCGTACCTTGATCTGATGATAACCGGATCTGAGATCGATCTTTGAGAATACACATGCACCACTAAGCTGATCAAATAAATCATCGATGCACGACAGTGGATACTTGTTCTTTATCGTTACAATATTTAATGCCCTGTAATCGATACACAAGCGTACCGTCCCGTCCTTCTTTGGCACAAATAAAATGGGTGCTCCCCATGGAGATATACTAGCCCGTATAAAACCCTTATCTAAGAGATCATCTACTTGGACTTTCAACTCAACCAACTCCTTCGGTGCTAGTCTGTAGATGGGGGAAGTAACTGGCTCGGCTCTGAGAGTCAACTCTATAGTGAACTCTATCTCTCTGTCACGTGGCAGGCCTGGGAGATCCTCTGGAAACATATCCTCAAACTCTGATATAAAGTAAGGGTACATCAGTTCACCTTCTTCAATGTGTGTCGCTAGGGTAGGTTGGACACCATGCTCCCGGGCTCCCCGAAGAAACTCAAACTCAGGGTGATCTGGGGGTCTAAATATGACACAACCATGATGGCAATCTAGCGTTGCGTGGTATTGGCTCAACTAATCCATGCCTAGGACAATGTCATAGTCCGGCATGGAGAAGACCAGAAATCGGGCACGCATCTCTCGCCCGCAGACAACTACTGAACATGATCTACAAGTGTCGCTAATAGGTATTATTCTACCTCCCGTAAGAATCCTCTTGATCTTACGAAGAGGTGCAGTTGTTATTCTATGGGTGGCTACGAAACTAGCAGCTATGAAAGAGTGTGTGGCACCAGAATCAACTAAGACTACTGTTGGTAATGAACCTACTAAGATAGTACCTGCGATCACTTCTCTGGATGTCTCTGCCTCCTCTATAGTCATCGCATAGGACTGACCATGTCTCAATGCTGGTGCCCTCGGCTGCTGCTGTCGAGCCTGCTGAAATCGATCTACCTGTGGGGCCAAGGGTGGCCTCCTCTAATTTCCCCCTGGTGCTGGTGGTCGTAGTACTCTAGCTCCTGCGTAAGGCGGCCTCGGTCCGGGAGGCTGCTGATAAGGCCTCGGTGCTGACAAGGCTGGCCGATGAACCATCTGTACTGGAGTCCTCTGGTCTGGGCAATCTCGGACTGCATGCTGGTCTGACCCACATCTCAAACAAGCGCCCAGCCTCCGTTGACAGTCCCTCAATAAATGTCCCTTCTTGCCGCAGTAATGGCATATGGGAATAACTGCTCCCTGTAGGGGTGCTGCTCTCTGCTGCTGCTGCTGTACCAGTGGACGCTTCGCAGGTCCTCCCTGCGGGGATCGAACTGCTGATGATGATGCACATGAGCGCTTCATGCTGGCCTCCATCTTGTTGATAAGGTCCTGGCATCGTGCTGCTAATAATACCTCAAAGTAGGAGGTGAGGGCTATGGACCCAATAAGTCTCTGGGTCTCGAAGCTCAGGCCTTCATAGAACTTCTCGACCTTTGTCTCCTCGATCGGGATCAGGTATGGTGCAAATCTGCTCAGACGGAGGAACTCAGCATTGTATTCCTCTATAGTCATACTGCCCTGCATGAGGTTCTGGAATCTATCCCAAAGTTCTTCTCGGGCAGTGGATGGTATGTACATCTCCTGGAAGAGTCTAGTGAACTCTTCCCATGTGACCCGGTCGGGTCCCAAACGCTCTTCCTTTGAGAGCCACCAATGATGAGCGCTGCCAGTAAGCTGCATCCTGACGAAAGTCATCCATCTGTACCAGGGGAGATCGGTGGCCTCCAACTGGTGCTGAATGCTGGTGAGCCATGCATAAACCTCCGTCGGCTCTTTCGTGCCAGCAAAGGGAAGTGGTATCATACGACGAAAGTCTATGACAGACCTCATCGTTGACTGGTGCGCTGGTGGTGACGCCTGTCCCAAGGCCATCACAATACTCTCCCTCAAGGTCTCAGCCTGGCGCTGTTGAGCCTGCTACTGGGCCTGCATCATCGCATATACCATATGAAATATCTGTCTCCCGTCCATGGGTTGCCCTATGGGAAAAGGAATATGTGGCATCTGCGGAGGAAATGGATGTGGTGGGGGCAACTGCTGCTCCTCCTGACTCGGGGTCCTCTGGTCCTCATGACCTGCCTGATGTGGAGTCTGGTGCCTGTCCGAAGGCACCTCTGGTTGCACAAATGACTGTCCCTGGGGAGCTGGAGTCAACAGAAGAACATGCTCCAATTTCGGTTCCCCGGATAATCCTGCATCACGGGGAACATCGCCCGGTTGTGCGACACGTCCGCTACGGAGATTCATAACTCTGAAAAGAAGTCATGATTAAGATCAGCGTTGAGGAATTTAAACAAGATACAAATTGGCAAAAGAAATCAAAATAGAGGTGTCATGTGAAGGATTCAAACTTGTAGATGAGATTCCTAATATCTATTCCTAATTTGCAGGCTCGTTTGGCACAGTCAAGTGACCAAGACGATTTAAATCGGACCTGCATGGGCCACCACAAAAACCTTGTCACGCTCCGGTTCCAAATATAAGGAACTGAGCCACATGGCAATGGCCAGCAGCACACTTCGGCAGGCATCCCAATCTAATGGTCCCGTCGGAGTGCACCTAAGCTATAAAGTACAATAAATAACCTAACACATAACACATAAATAGTAAATCTAAATCTCATCCACAGGCAACAGATATAAGAGCACATAGAGGTAATCATAACTACTAATTTGCAGAAAGGAAATGTCACGAGAAATGTATCATAGTACAAATACTAGAGTAGTCACACGGGAACAAACCCGCTAGTATAAATACTGGAATGAAAGTAAGCAATAAGATAACTAGGAACGATATCTGAAAGCTAGATAGTAATACCGTTCCAAGGATAGTGTCACTACCAGAGATCAGACGAAATCCTCGGGAATGATCTCGTCCTCTGCAACTGGTCCAGCTGCCAGATATGCTCCCGGTCCGTACTCCTCTGGGTAATCTTTCTCGCCTAAACCTGAAAGGGAACCAGGTCCTCAGAGGGACGTAACAAGGTACAAAAATATAACATGCCAAAGTATACCAGAAAGTACAAGTGCAACGACGGAATAATCTAGCATAATCACCTAGGTGAGACACATTTTGAAGACAATGTTCGACGCGTGGGCTGTCCAAAATAAAATCGTAGCTCCGGACACGAAAACACACGGGACGTACCGCAGCTCCGGGCAAAGAGTCACACAGGTGATACAACAACTCTAGATACATGATCACTACAGAAATAATACATATACATATATAAGCGCGTGCAGAGGAGCCCAAACGTCTAGTAGCTGTCTTCCCCTTCCCAAGCGGTCAACGATTGTGCGCTGAACCTGAACCTCTATCTAGTAGTCTCTTCACACAGAAGTAACTATCAACAAACGCGACCCTAAGGTCATCCCAGTCTTCGATCATGATATCAGTATCAGGATACAGGAAATCTGGCATGATAACAGTGTATGGATGTGTCCTAGGGTTACGATATACACAGGTACGTACATCGAGGTGTTACGAACATCTATCACTCGTTACCAGACGTTACCGACGAATGTCTGTACATGGTTATGACCCGGACGCGAAGTAACGATTCTAATCAAACACACGCACAATGTATATAATAAAATAATAAATATCTGGTAACTGAAATACAGGGTGGCAAGGTACACTTGCTTGGATCCGGCTGCTGAAGATGGGGATCCGGTACAACGTCCAAGTCCGCAGGTCCCGAAGTACCTAGAGATGAGATACAAGCTAAATCAATAAACTAACTCGAGGCTGAAATAAGATGTGACACACGTCTAGCATATGTTCAAACTCAGCTACAACTCACATGGACACGAAGCTAGAGGGTTGACCAAGGTTGACGAAGGGTATGTTACATCTAATCCAATTAACATCTATACAGTATCATCAAACCAAACCTCAATCTTACTATATTCATCACGATGTTTGGTAGTTCAAACCATGATCAAATCCTCAGTTTCACCTTAGTGTTCACAGACGTTAACATGTACATTGACGTATCTAATCCTCAAATAAATAATTAATATTTCTCAGTCCTCAATCACTGACTAATGGTTTGATATTATACCTATTTCACAATCAATCACCTGCTCCCAATGTCCATCAATATTTTAATATCATAGTATTATTCAGCAACAATTTAAATTTGCTCATCAACAATGATCAAAATGCATATATTAATTAGGACAACACCCTAAATGTCTCATATGGCACTTAAAACCCAACCTCAATATACATCACATTTCCAACCCTCTAATGTATATATTTCATATCCTCCACCCATGAACATCAATGCATATTATAATATGTATTAATCCTAAATCCCACATGCACATATTATACCAAAATAAATTAATTTCATGTTCAAACCCTAAACCCAAAACCTAAACATAACCCCTAACAACATAATTATCACTACACTACAAAGAGAGGAGGAAAAGAGTATTCACCTTGGCTGGAGGGGGTCATGGTGGAGTGGTCAAGATGGTGGTGGTTCGTGGCAGTGGGGGGGGAGTCGATGGAGTCGAGGTGGTTCAGGGGTGATGGCCGGAGATTGCAGCACGGTTGGTGGTGGTGATGGTAAGGTGGTCGTGGTGGTCAGGCCGGAGGTAGAGGGAGGCTCGAGGTTGTGATGGTTCGTGGCAGCGGGGGTCGATGGGGACGTCGAGTGGAGGTGATGGCGGATGGCCGGTCGGGCTAGTGGAGCGAATGTGGTGGTGGCAATGGTGATTGTAGCAGTTGGAGGAGATGAAGGCGAGCGGGTGGCGGTCGACTGAAAGCAGCGAGTGGCGGTGGTAGTGGAGTGTTGGAGGAGGCAGCGGCGGTGGTGGAGCGGTTGGCCGCCGGAGTTGATGGGAAAGCCGGCCGGGTTCGGTTTAGTTGTGAAGAGGAAGAAGAAGAAGAAGAAAGGAAGAAGAAGAAGAAATGGGAAGAAAAATGGCTGTGGGTTTTGTGAGGAGGGATGAGAGAGAAAGTGGGGAGGTTTCCCAAGTTTAGGGATTAGGGCCGGTTGGGCAGTGTATGTGAAAAGATGTTAAATAGGGATGTGTGATGGGGAGTGTGTGGTGATGATGAGTCCCCATTTGAATGGGTGGCTCAGATTCATCATAGAGAAATATACATACAAAGGAGAGAGAGAGAGGAGTGAGGTTGACTATTAAATCAGTTAAGGGCTTCTCCATTTAGTTTGAACCAATGGGGGTGATGACACCTAATGCAACATTTACAAATAAGCCCCTTAATTTTGGGTATTTGCACAAATACATGAAATGATGGAAAATTGGTGGAGGAATTGGTGTTTGGTGTTTTGGTGCTTGGTTCGCTCTTTATATGACTATTTATGTGGATATGGTTTGAGATATAGGTTACTTAGCTTATTAGACAAATATACTTGCCCTCTAGACAGGTCCGAGCATATCGTATTGGTTACGTAACTGTACTGATATGAGCCTGCAAAAAGGAATAGACTAAGATA
This sequence comes from Iris macrosiphon, assembly GCA_036927795.1. Classification (NCBI taxonomy): domain Eukaryota; kingdom Viridiplantae; phylum Streptophyta; class Magnoliopsida; order Asparagales; family Iridaceae; genus Iris; species Iris macrosiphon. The sequence continues at coordinate 69,528,001 of JAYESA010000015.1, forward strand.
AGATCTTAATTCGTAACCGATTTAACAAAATTCCTCTTTGAATTCGATTATCTCCCTTGACCTTCATAATTGTACTCGTTTATTCCCCTTGATATCACTATCATTGTTTCTCGTCTTTTCCTATTTTGAAAATACGAACGCTCGTGCTTGATAGAAGTTTGACACAAGGATAGTACTAGATCTATATACCTCACTATGACACGGGATTCTAGGAGTATATATAGATATAGAAGTGTATATATATGGTGACTTAGCAGCTATAAGGATAGATTGATATTTTAACTAAGTGGAATACCTACGAGACTAGTATGTGACACGAGTAATAGTAGTAGTATTCTTTTTCCTATCAATACCTCGTTCCTTTGGGTTACTCATCTCCTCTATCGTATCCTTTGTATCCTCGGTCCCTTGTGCAAGTTCTCTTTGTACTAAGACTTATTTGTACCATATTACCTTACTTAAAGCAGACCAACCCGATCCTTAAAATTTGATGCATGATTTACATCCTTCCCTTTCTGAGGTTGAGGTACAATATTCCGTATTCGACTCATTTCTACCATATCGCCTTCTCTTATTCTTAAATCGTGCTTTAGCTTCAATTTTGAGGACAAAATTCTTGTAAGTTGGGTAGAATATAAACCCCAAATTTTAAAAGTCATAATTTGATATTTTTTTATTTACTTTGCTAGATAGAACATAAAATTATTTGATTAAATAGCTTATATAAATATTTACTATATTTAGTACTCATAAGTATTTCACAAAACTATTTTATTTTATTTTAAAATTTATTTGTCAAGTAATAAATTTTTGGGAATTTATTATACCCAAATATATATATTTTGTATGTGTATGTATTCCCATAGAGAGAGAGAGAGAGTTATGGTTTACCTAGAGGAGGAGGAGAAGGAGGAGGAGGAGGAGGGGGGAGGATGCTGTCGGAGGGGGGACGACGCGGCGGAGGGGGGTCGCCGGGAGGGAGGAGGGGGCGCCGGAGAGAGGAGGGGAGCCGGAGGGGGAGGACGCGGCCGACGGGGGTTGCCGGAGGGAGGAAGGAGGAGCCGGAGCGGGAGAGATCGAGAGCGTGCGCGCGGGTTTAAAATTTGGGAGAGGGAGAGGGAGAGGGAGAGATCGAAGGAAATGGGGGAATCAGCCCTAAGTAAAAAATTTAGCGACGTTTTAGCGACGCCAATAATGACGTCGCTAATTTAGAATTTAGCGACGTTTTAGCGACGCCAATAGTGACGTCGCTAATTTAGCGACGTCTTAAACGTCGCTAATGACGTCGCTAAATGTCCAAAATATATACGTTGCTAAAAACGTCGCTAAATAAAACATATTAGCGACGTTTAGTGACCTAAATTGAACTTATAGCGACTAATCTTTTAAAAATTGAATAAAAGTCGCTAAACGTCGCTAAATATTGCCAATTAGTGAAGTCTAGCGACGTTTTTACATGGAGTCACTAAATTAGCGACATTTTTACATGGAGTCGCTAAAAAACGTCGCTAATCCCGCTTATTCTAGTAGTGCGTCAACTCCCCGTTTGGTAGATGGAAAATGTTGGTTTCTGGATGCCATCGTTCTACAAATGCTGATATGAGTGCATTGTCCACCGTCGTATATAAGTTGTTACCCAAATATTGTAAACCGGTGGGATTGATTTTAGCCTTGACATCGTCTCCAAAAATACAAACCCCTATGTATTGTACTTTTTGCCGTGGCTGATCACCGTTAACATACGAGAACTCTCCTGAAAAGTAAACAATTGGATGAACTTATACCTATATATAAAATGTAGTTATTTATAAATAATTGGATGAACTTAGAACTTAGAACTATATATAAAATTATCATAACATAATGTACTTACCGGATTGTTCCATATTTGGTATGCAATATGGTTCTCGATCGACGGCAACATAGAGCAACCGTTTGGACGAGTCTTAACTGGACTATCTGGCTATTGAGAATGTCCTGAACCATCAGTAGACCGGTTTATGAGAGTTGGTGGCCGAGTCTCGACTGGACTATCTGCATGCTGAGAAGGTCCTGAACCATTAGTTGGCCGAATTTGGATGGTTGGTATGTCTTCATCGGAGGAGGAAGAAGAACCAGAAGTATTAGGAGCACGTCTCTTCGAACGAGTTACAGTCTTCTTCATCAGTCGACGTTTCCTAACTTGAGGGCGTGCCTCGGGGTCGAGGATAGTGAGAGCTGGTTCAACAGCACGCTGAACATTGCGTTCCTTACGCATCAACGCAGTATGACGTCTTCTTATGATACCTTCATCCTCAATGTCCTTCCGAGGGTCGTGACTATAAGACAAAAAAGATATATATTAACATCCCAAAATTAATTGAACATTTAGGACTGTAGAAATTTCTACAGTTCTATATGTATACGGCTATAAAATTTTTGACAGTCCTATATGTATACAGGACTGTTAAAATTTCTACAGTCCTATATACATAAATGACTGCAGATATTTCAACAGTCCACAATGTATATAAGACTGTAGAAATGTCTACAGTCCCGCATGTTTCTGTCCCACATGTTCGACGAATATCGAACTTGTATGCCCTAAAATTGGGTTCGAGACTCCAGAAATACGTCGAAACTATATCCGAAACTACATTCAGAACTATAATTTTAATATTGGAAAGATAATTTTTTGAATTTTTTTGAAATGCAATAGAAATTATTATAAATTGAAAGAGGAGAAAGAATTTTACCTTGATTCTTTTGAGAGCTTGGGAGCCATCGATTAATGGTTGGAATTTGAAGAGATGGAGATTGCAAAATTTTAGGTTTCAAATAGAAAAAGTGGAGGAGGAGGGCTCCGACAAGAAAGGGAGGAGGAGGGCTCTAATGGTGAGGTTTGAGGGGTTTGGGAGGAGGGAGTAATGTTTGGACTAGTACGAGCAATGTTTGGACTAGTATGAAAAGACTTCATTCATTAATGGGCTAGTTCCAATACTGAACTAATCCCAAGTGTATTTTGTAGTGCCTTTATCATCAACCATAAGAAAGGCATGGAAAGACTTAAACACAAGCTAACGTCTATACAAAATAAGGATCTTTTAGTTTCTGGGGTCTAAAGTCAGAGTCACCACATGCGAAGAACACAAAAGCCGTTCATGAATTCATATGAGCCACTGCCACAAACACTTCGAATGTACAAATTCTAGAAATTTTCATTGGCAATTAGCTTACCGAACGGTAACATACATAAATTATGTGAGGTTTCACTCATTGACATAACCGTTGGGAATATAACATTTTGATAAGACTGTAATTGATGGCTCTGATTGTTTACGGCGCTAATATAGCTATGCTTGTCGTACTGTCACTAAGCAGAAGGAACCTTCCACACATGGCCACTTCAATTGCGCGCGCTCTCTCTCTCTCTCTCTCTCTCTCTCTGAATTACTTTTATATAAATGTCACGTGTTATCTCATTGACAGTTAAATGATAGCGAATTAGGAGGAGATCAATAAAATTTGACCACGCGACGGACGAGTCAGTCTGTCGACAAGTTAGCATTTTTGTTATATAAAAACCTCCAACTCTTATGCAATTGATTCCAAAGTCAACTCCAGTTAATCCGACACACACACACACCCCGTTCTTTCTCTCTCTCTCTCTCTCTCTCTCTCTCTCTCTCTCTCTTTTTGAATTCCTTTATATAAATCCATCCAATTCCTATGTAATTAATTGCCACGTCAACCCACCACACACACTGCCCATTCCATTGCGCTCTCTCTCTCTCTCTCTCTCTCCCTCTCTTATTGAATACAGGCCATGGAGATATTAGGCCCGAACTATGCTAACAGCAGCCCACTCACTCCTCTCGGCTTCCTCGAGAGAACCGCGATGGTCTACGGAAACATTCCTTCCATCGTCTACAACAGCACTGTCTACAACTGGGCGCAGACGCACGAGCGCTGCCTCCGACTGGCGTCCCCACTGTCAACAATTGGAATCTCCGCCGGGGACATAGTAAGCACATCTCTGTCTTTCTATCCATCCTTCTTTTCATATATATATATATATATATATATATATATATATATATATATGCGTACGTATTTGATTGACATGAGATCATGAGTGACTGACATGATAATTAAATTCAGGTGTCAGTTCTCGCTCCAAATACTCTGTATCATGGATACTCATATTACAGTGTATCAGTGAGTGTCAACTCTGTATCCTGGATATCCACACTTGACATTTGTTTAGGTTATGACTTTCTAATTGAAAAGTCAAGTTATGGATATTCAGTGTCAATTTTTTTGGTCCATGATACATAATTGACACTTACTGATACAATTCTGGATATCCACACTTGACATGTATGCGTGTAGCTGTGTCCGATAAAATGCTTAAAACCTTATCCTCGTTATCGTGTCCTAACCTTTCATATCCATGTGTCCTACAATTTTATCATACGTATCATGAGATAACATGATACAAACATGTGTGTGTGTGTGTGTTCGTGTCCGTGTTAGGGTTGGTGTATGCGTTCTAGTGTGTTCGCGTGTCCATGTTAGTGTTAGTGTTAGTGTCCGCGTATGTGTGTGTGTCTGAGTTAGGATTAGGATAGGGTTAGTGTCCGCAGCACCGAGATATCCACACATACATACCCTCACTGTACTGTGCACAAGTGTGCACTGCACAACACCTCACTTGATACCCAAGACTGCGTCTAATTAACCCAGATAGGGTTAGGGTCTGTGTCGTGTCTCGGCTTTAGATTATGGTCTGTGTTATGTCCTGTGTCGTGTCATAACCTAATTGCCACTCTCCCACACTACCTGCAACACTTCTCATATAATCCAACAGCCCGACCACATCCTATATATATAATATCAAAGGAACCCCCCAAATCAACGGCTATGAAGTATAAAGGTATAATCCAACATCCCATGTGCACTGCACTTCTCATATAATCCAACATCCCGTCGCTAATTGAACAAAATTTAGTAGTGACTTGACACACACACGCACATGAACACACGCATACACATGAACACACACACACAATTCTATACTCACAAGCCAATTATATAGTACTCAACAATATATGATACTAAATTCATAATAAAATCCTATCAAACAACTATATAGCATATTTGTGGGTGTTGTATTATGTGTATCCATGTGTGTGATACACTAGTGCAACCAAAAATTCTAATTATGCAACCAAACTTCCATACTAACTAGGGTGTGTCTCCATGTATGTCTGGGTGTGTCTCCATGTATGTCTGTGTCCACGTGCGTCCATATGTGTCCGTATGTGTATGTGTCCATGCGTGTCTGCATGTGTGTCCGTGTTAGTACGAATCGTGTCATGTAGGTTTGTGTCATGTGTGTGTGTGTCCGTGTGTTCGGGTCCATGTGTCAGGATTAGGGTTGTGTCCATGTATCCTGATTGTGTCTAGTATGTGTGTGTCCTAGTTGTGTCCGAGTCTGGGTTAGGGTTTATCGAGCCGGAAGGAAGAAATGAGGAGCGCCTGGGAGAGGGGTCGACGGAGGAGGACCACGCCGGAGGGGAGGAACCGTGCCGGAGGGGGAGGAGCCGTGTCTCGGGTCATCTGTGTCGGGGTTGGGGGGCAAAAACGGTCGCGTCGAGGTGGGGGCGAGGGAGGCGGTCGAGGGGTGGGTCTCCGGAGCCGCGGAGGGTCGCTGAGGGAGAGTGGATCGCCAGTGGGGGTGCGCAAAAAACAAAATGTTGGGGGAAAAAGAAATAAAAATTCGAATAGGCGAGGGAACCCTATATTCAGTAATTTAGCAACGTCCGATCAAGATGTCGCTAAACGTCGCTAATTCAAAAATTAGCGACGTCATAAAAAAACGTCGCTAATTAAAAAGTTTGCGACGTTAGAGACGTCGCTAAAAATGTCGTTAAAGATCAAAAAAAGCAACGTCGATAAATACGTCACTAAATGTCGCTAAATCATAAAAATTAGCGACGTTTAACGACGTTAAAGAAGCTTATAGCGACTATTCTTTAAAAATCGAAGTACAGTCACCAAACGTCGCTATGTGTCGCCAATAGCGACGTATAACAACGTTTATTTTAGAAGTCGCTAAGGTCTTTAATATTAGCGACATTTTATTATGACGTCGCTAAAAATGTCGTTATTTTATCATATTTTGGTAGTGAGACAATGCGGCTTGCATTTCCCAAGTCAGAGTAGAATTTATCAAAGGAGATCGAACCAAGCACCTTCCACTAAAGTTATTTTATGCCCATGAGCTCCAAATGACGAAAGTGATCGAAGTCAAGCAAATAAGATCAAATAAAAACTAAGTCGATTTGTTCACCAAGGCACTACCAAAGACCACATTTCAGAAGTTGGTACATGGAATATACATGCGACAACTTAATCATCAGACCAACTAGCTGTTTACAGATCCATTGTATCGAGGGGGAGTATGACTTGTAAAGAATATTTTTGAATTTTGCGGGTTGTACTCTTTTTTCTTAACTAAGATTTTTTTTCCACAAAATTTTTCTTAGTAAAATTTTAATGAGGCAACAAATGCGCATACACCACCGACTAATTAATGGTGAATATCCAAGAAAAATATTGTAAATATGGATAATTCACCATATTTGGTGGATATCTTTGGGTATTACCATAATTGTTTGATATCATATCTTTTAGCATTTATTCTCTTAATTGCCAACATTAAATGTCAACCTCAATTGTAAGTCTTTATAAATGGCTCATCTCTAGTTGATTTACATGGTGAATGGGGGGGGGGGGGGGGGGGGGGGATTGGGTGACACATACAGTTTGACATTTTAAAAAATACGCATTCTTAGTCGCACATCATTTGAAATGAATGATTCAGATTTAAATGCATGCAAAATTTACATACATGAATGTATTAATTAGCATGTATGTTAATTAATAGTAGGTTGTATTAATTACTAGGATATTCAATTTGACATGCATGATATTTAATACAAACTACTCTATCAAATTTGAACCATTCATTTATGATATTGTGCGGCTAAGGTTGCTTATTTTTTAAATGTCAAATTATATGTGTTACATGATCTCGTCCCATATATATATATATATATACATGAAAAAAGGGATATGAGCCATAGGCTCATATTCTTACATGAGCCAATGTTGTCATGCCCCAGTCCCAAAATACCGAGGGACTAGCCACGTGGCAATGGCCAGCAGCACACACCAATAGGCAAATCCAATTTAATGGGGCCATTAGGGTGTACTTAAGCTGTAAAACAACAGTAAATAGGTCTACGATACAAGTCACAGTCTAATTCTAATCTCATCCACAGAAGGTAATCACAGATCAAATGCCAGAATAATCAAAATAAAATATAATCTATCAAGGCTCAATAAAAGTTTCTCGGGAACAACCCGAGAATAAGTTTGATACATCAATTCAATAGACAGGAAATAAAGTAACTAGAAACAGAAATAACTGAGTAAAATAAACCAGATACTCAGGAGAAATCCTCGGCGATCACCTCGTCCTCGGATTTTGGTACTGCTCCAATGTCTGCTTCTGTCCCGTATATCTCGGGATAGATCTCCTCAGATATACCTGGGGACATAATCCGGATTCCAGGTCCTCAGGGGACATAGCAAGGTACAAGAATAACTCAAGCCAAAATAAATACAGTGCAATAATAAATAAAATAATAGGGTAAACTATGTAACCAGCTAGGTGATATGCAAGTTGAGAGAATCACTAAAACTCAGGCTGAGACCACTACAAGCTCTGTGTCGGGGAGCCGGTAGCAGTGATATCACGTAATGGGCCAAGCTCGGGTTTAGAGTCTTGAGCACCGCATTAGTAAGGGTTATATATATATAATCAGTCTGTAGCCTGTGTGTTTCTCCCCGCCCAATGTAATCACACGTCTCATGTCCATAACACGCAATATCAAGACCTCTAATTGATGCAGCAAGTCATAATGATAGTTATGCATATGTAATATTTATGTCACAAATTCTGTAGCCTATACAGAATCACCATGAATATCTCAGGAAGATTCTGTCTCATGAACAGTGTCAAGTGTCCTATGGCATGACGTACTTAATAATGCAAGCACAAAGATATATATAGGGTCGCGATATCAGTCTCTAGTGACGTTGTACGACTCCGCGTACGGCGTCGACACCCGAATATTATTCGGACATTAAGCAACGTCTCACGGTCCTGGGTTGACTATGTATATCACAGAAGTATATATATATATATATATATATATATATATATATATATATATATATATATATATATATATATATATATGTGAACAACTCAAGAAACAATATCAGATAACTACTGCAAGTTTGGCAATGTACACTTGCTTGGGGTTTGGTTTCCAACAGATGCTCTGGTATCAGCGAAATCTGCAGGTACTCCTCCGGTTGCTGAAATAAATACTATCATTATATTCAGAAGATATCAAATAGCTAGAATTGATTTTTTCTGGTCAAAGTGGGGTCCACATGTGGCCCACTTCGCACCAAAAAATGTGCCACTGACAATGTTCTCTAAATTTGTCAAACTTAGTGTCTACAAGTATAGAACGATAATACGAACCCAACGGAATGTTCAGAACTAGATTCTGATGAGCCGATCACAAAAACCCCGTCAACTGGAGCCGTGGGGCCCACGATATGAGATTTTGTCAACGTTCTCAGAATCGAACCAAACTTGGGTCATAGGACCAAATTTTTTTTACGAATCCGATGGCATAAGTTTCATTTTGAAATGAAGAGCACACACGAAGTTACAATGAGTTTCAGAACAGGGTCGGTACGGGACGTTGTCGACGGATACGCGTTGATTCTGGTGTGCATGCACATCCAAATCAACTTCCACGAAATCCCACACGTCTGTATCGACGGCGCGCACCTTTCGGTGAATTTGCACACGACCAAGTCGTCTCGTTTAGCGGAACGCACCCAGTTCCGAGAAAAATCAGGGTTTTAAAAGACTAAGTTTTTGGCCATTTTTACCCTCGAATTAATCACAATCTATAACACCAAAAATTGAACAAAAATAGGGTTTTAAAACTAGGTTATATGGTCTAAATTACTATTCAAGTGGATTTTAAAAACAGTTAACAGGTTGCACGCAAAATGGTTGTGAACTTGTGAGTTCGGGACCAATTTCTGAATTTTCAGAAATGGGGGTTTATTTTCCTGATTTTGTGTCATAGTTTGCGACCGACACAGGACGCGATACCCCGAATGAGTTGCACGGGGTTCGAGAGGGTCACGCAGGGTACAAGCAGGATTCGACAGAACGGAATACGGGTGCATGTACAGAGAGATACGAGGCTGGAAAGACAGGTACCTCGCTGTTCGTGAAGTGGGAGGCGCATCGTGGCACGGCGGCGGGGCACGGCGGTGGCGGCGGCGATGCTGCGGTTGCAACTGCTGGGGGCCGTCGGGGGCTCGTCGCCGTCGTCGGGGAAGGGTCGGGGGGTCGTGGGGCTCGCGGAGGCGGCCGGAGCGCGGTGGAGTGGTGGTGTCGGGGTGCCGATAATGGCGATGGTGGAGAAGCGGTGGTAATGGCGGGGGCTCGGGGGGGGGGGGTTTATACAGTCGAGGGGAGAGGGAGGGGTCGCCGGGGTCGTGTGGGGAAGCGGGGCGGTGATAGCGGGGCGGTTGTGCACCTGAGGCGGAGGGGGCGGGGGATCGCCAGTTCGTGGGAGAGAGAGGGGAGCGGGTGAGGGGTTTGTTATCGGGTCAGGTCGGGTAGAGTCCGGATCCGATCCGACCCGTTAGGTTTAGGATTTGGGTCAGTTTGGGTTGGTCCGGTTCAACCCAGTTTAGTCAGGTTCAAGCTGGTTCAATTAAAACCCTGGTTTTTAGCTATTTAAAAATAATTTTTGAGTCCAATAAATTGCAGAAAAATTACACAACATCCAATAATTAATAATACACCAAAAAATATAATTTTTGTAATATTTTAATACTTAATTTAATACATAAAAATATTAATCCTTGAAGGATATTTTTAATAATTAATTAAAAATTACCGAAAAATCTAGAAAATTTTATTTTTTTAAAATAAAAAAAGGGTGTTACAATCTACCCACCTTAAAAGAATTGCATCCTCGCAATTAAGAAAACAAAATAAAATCGGTCAGAAGAGATGACGCGGTTGCAAGACATGTTTGTTGAAGCACGACACAGAGAATAATTAGAAATCATGCACAAGGAAAAATTGAGAGAAAGGGTTAAGCAGAACGCATAGGGAAGGAATAAAGTATTTCTCCTAGACAATAAAAGTTAGGTAATTCAAGGAAAAAGAAATCTGGTTAGGGGAAGGAAAACTACAATTTAGGAAAACTAGGTTATCAATTACTAATAAGTTCAAGATACCAGGTTCAAGGCTATGGTCATGAACTAACAAGCACGTGCTAAAGCATCACTAGGAATAGATAGCTATGAATAACTCAAATATTACGTGCATTCGCTACTCCACGAGTTTGTGCGTCCTCCATGGTCATCGCAAAAGCTTGTCTACGTCCTTGTGGCGGTGTCCTCTGCTGTTGCTGGGCTTGCTGAAAAAGTGCTGCCTGGGTTGCCAAAGGTGGCATCAGTACTGGTAAAGCTTGTCGATTTACTATCGGTGCTCCTTCTCGAGGCTTAGGGCAATCCTTCACTGAATGCTGATTAGATCAGCAAGCTAAACATAATCCCAGTTTACGTCTACACTCCTTCTCAACATGGCCTACCTTGACACAGTAGTGACAAGTAGGAAGGGTTACGGATTGTGATCCAGCTCTCTGTGGTGGTTGGTACGTGTGAGGTCTCTTTGCAGCTTCTCCATGTGGTGCTCTGGCTGGTGCCGACGAAAATGGACGCTTAAGGCTAGATTCTCTCCTAGTGACGCGCTCCATACGTCGTGCTGCAACAAGGACGTCCGTATATGAAGTAGGTACAACAGATCCGATCAATCTCTGTAGCCCAAATCTAAGTCCGTCGAAGAACTTTTCTGCCTTCTCCTCTTCGGTCGGAATCAGAGTTTGGGCGAAGCGACCCAAATGGATGAATTCTACATTGTACTCCTCCACTGTCATACTGTCTTGAGTGAGGCGATTGAACTTGTCCCGAAGTTCCGATCGAGCAGTAGATAGAATGTACATCTCCTGAAAGAGTCTAGAGAACTCCTCCAAAGTGACTCGGTCTGGTCCGAGCCATCTCTCCTCAGATAGCCACCAGTGATGTGCATTGCCCGTCAACTGCATCCGGACGGTAATCATCCAACGCTCTCTTGGAAGCTCAGCTGCTTCTAATTGATGTTGAGTGTTTGTGAGCCACTCATGAACTTTAATGGGCTCCTCCTTTCCAGAAAAGGTGCGGGGCTTCAGTTGGCAAAAATCGGTGATAGAGCCCGTCGATGGCCATCGAGCTGGTAGGTTCGCCTGCTCCAGTGCAGTCACTATGCTATTTCTCAGATTCTCTGCCTCGTGACGCTGAGCCTTGAATCTACTGTTGAGCTTGCATCATTGCGCAAAACATTTGGAACATTTGCTGACCATCCATAGGCTGTCCTGGTGGAAAGGGAGGCATATGTGGAGTAAACTACGGCGGTGGTGGAATATCGTCTCGCCGAAATCTTGAGGTAGGTTGACCTGATTGATGGCTTTGTTGAGCTGATTGACCTCCACCCACTAGTGTCACTTCATCATCGTAGGTGACCACTGCAACTTGTGGTATTCTTGCGGGAGTCTCGTCGCATGCTTGTGAATCCATTACTAGGCATCCAAAATAAACTATGAGAAGCGTACAGAAGAATCAAGGCAGGATGCAAGTCAATAAATTATTTTGAAAGTCGATATAGAGGTCAAGAACGAATCAATCAAGTGGATGAGATCCTATAACTTATCCTATCTTTGTCGCAGGCTTGCTTAGTTCCTTAGTTGAAACTGAAATAATTTAGTCGTAGACCTGCATGGGCCACTACAAAAACTATGTCACGCCCCAGTCCCAAAATATCGAGGGACTAGCCACGTGGCAATGGCCAACAGCATACACCAATGGGCAAACCCAATTTAATGGACCTATTAGGGTGTACTTAAGGTGTAAAACAACAGTAAATAGGTCTAAGATACAAGTCACAGTCTAATTTTAATCTCATCCAAAGAAGGTAATCACAGATCAAATGCCAGAATAATCAAAATAAAATATAATCTATCAAGTCTCAATAAAAGTGTCTCGGGAACAATCCGAGAATAAGTTTGATACATCAATTCAATAGGCAGGAAATAAAGTAACTAAAAACCAAAATAACTGAGTATAATAAACCAGATACTCAGGAGAAATCCTCGGCGATCACCTCGTCCTCGAATTCTGGTACTGTTCCAATGTCTACTCCTGTCCCGTATATCTCAGGATAGATCTCCTCAGCTATAAATGGGGACATAATCCGGATTCCAGGTCCTCAGGGGACATAGCAAGGTACAAGAATAACTCAAGCCAAAATAAATACAGTACAATAATAAATAAAATAATAGGGTAAACTATGTAACCAGCTAGGTGATATGCAAGTTGAGAGAATCACTAGAACTCAGGCTGAGACCACTACAAGCCCTGTGTCGGGGAGCCGGTAGCAGTGATATCACGTAATGGGCCAAGCTCGGGTTTAGAGTATTGAGCACCGCATTAATAAGGGTTATATATATAATCAGCCTGTAGCCTGTGTGTTTCTCTCCGTCCAATGTAATCACACGTCTCATGTCCATGACATGCAAGATCAAGACCTCTAACTAATGCCGCAAGTCATAATGATAGTTATGCATATGTAATATCTATGTCACGAATCTTGTAGCCTATACAGAATCACCATGAATATCTCAGGAAGATTTTGTCTCATGAACAGTGCCAAGTGTCCTATGGCATGACGTACTTGATAATGCAAGCACGAAGATATATATAGGGTCGCAATATCAGTCTCTAGTGACGTTACACGACTCCGCGTACGGCGTCGACACCCGAATATTATTCGGACATTAAGCAACGTCTCACGATCCTGGGTTGACTATTTACATCACAGAAGCATATATATATATGAACAACTCAAGAAATAATATCAGATAACTACTGCAAGTTTGGCAAGGTACACTTGCTTGAGGTTTGGTTTCCAACTGCTGCTCTGGTATCAGCGGAATCTGCAGGTACTCCTCCAATTGCTGAAATAAATACTACCATCATGTTCAGAAGATATCAAATAGGTAGAATTGCCTATCCATAAGTCCAATTTGGACACAGGGGCAAAATTGATCGTTTCTGGTCAAAGTGGGGTCTACATGTGGCCGACTTCGCACCGAAAAATGTGCCAGAGACAATGTTCTCCAAATTTATCAAACTTAGTGTCTACAAGTCTAGAACGATAATACGAACCCAACGGAATATTCAGAACTGGATTCCGATGAGCCGATCACAAAATCGTCCGTCAAGTGGAGCCGTGGGGCCCACGATATGAGATGTTGTCAACGTTCTCATAATCGAACCAAACTTGGGTCATATGACCAAAAAAATTCTACGAATCCGATGCCATAAGTTTCGTTTTGAAACAAAGAGCACACACGAAGTTACAACGAGTTTCAGAACAGGGCCGATACGGGGCGTTGTCGACGGATACGCGTTGATTCCGGTGTGCACGCACATCCAAATCAACTTTCGCGAAATCCCACACATCCGTATTGACGGCGCGCACCTTTTAGTGAAGTTTGCATACGACAAAGTCATCTCGTTTAGCGGGACACACCCAGTTCCGGAAAAAATCCGGGTTTTAAAATACCAAGTTTTTGGCCATTTTTACCCTCGAATTAATCATAATCTACAACCCCAAAAATTAAACAAAAATAGGGTTTTAAAACTAGGTTTTATGATCTAAATTACTGTTCAAGTGGATTATGAAAACTGTTAACAAGTTGCACGCAAAACGGTTGTGAACTTGTGAGTTAAAAATATTGGGTCCTCAATGTCAAGAATCTACAACCGCCATATTGGGTCCTCAATCTCGGTGGAGTGGTGGTGTCGGGGTGCCGGTAATGGCGGTGATGGAGAAGCGGTGGTGATGGCGGGGGCTCGGGGGCGGGGGGGGGGGGGGGGGTTATACAGGCGAGGGGAGAGGGAGGGGTCGCCGGGGTCGTGGGCGGAGGCGGGGCGGTGATGGCGGGGTTGTTGTGCGCCTGAGGCGGAGGGGGCGGGGGATCGTGGGTTCGTGGGAGAGAGAGGGAAGTGGGTGAGGGATTTGTTATCGGGTCGTGTCGGGTAGAGTCGGGTCGGGTCGGGTCCGGATCCGATCCGACCCGTTAGGTTTAGGATTTGGGTCGGTTTGGGTTGGGTTGGGTTGGTCCTGTTCAGTCCGGTTCAACACGATTTAGCCCGGTTCAAGCTGGTTCAATTAAAACCCTGGTTTTTAGCTATTTAAAAATAGTTTTTGAGTCCAATAAATTCCATAAAAATTATACAACATCCAATAATTAATAATACACCCAAAAATATAATTTTTGTAATATTTAATACTTAATTTAATACATAAAAATATTAATCCAGGAAGGACATTTTTAATAATTAAATAAAAATAATCGAAAAATCCAGAAACAATTATTAAAAAAAAACAGGGTGTTACAAATGCACATGTGGACCAATAGAAATATAGTGTACTAGTGCACATGGGTGCACATGGGATGTAGGAATCCATTCATATTGGTCCATATGTGCATGGCTCATATCCCGTTTACCCATATATATATATATATATATATATATATATATATATATATATATATATATATATATATATATATGTGTGTGTGTGTGTGTGTGTGTGTGTGTGTTGTGTGTGTGTGTGTGTGTGGATAAACGAGATATGAGTCATAATGCTCATTTTTTTTTGCATGAGCCATGTACATGTGAACCAATAGGACTAGAGTGTACTAGTGCACATGGGTGCACATGAGATGCGAAAGTCTATTCTTATTAGTCCACATGTGCATGTCTCATGTAGAAAAATGAGCACTATGACTCATATCTCATTTACCATATATAACATATATTACCAATTCTATCATCAACTAAAATTGTTTATTTATCATTTACTTTACGAATAATTTTTAAATAATACAATTCATATTGGAGTATATAATTGTTAAATAATATAAGCTTTTACTTTTTATTTTATTTTTTTCATACTTTTGGGAGAATTGAATTTCTTATATTAGAAGAAAAAAAAAAATCTCTCCACTTTTTCTTTTTTGCATTTTTTTTTTCATTTCAAACACTACAAAATGTATCATTCTCCATATCAAACAAGACTTTTTGAGGGAATAAGAAAGGCATGGAAAGACTTTAACACAAGCTAACGTCTATACAAAATAAGGATCTTTCAGTTTCTGGGGTCTAAAGTCAGAGTCACCACATGCGAAGAACACAAAAGCCGTTCATGAATTCATATGAGCCACTGCCACAAACACTTCGAATGTACAAATCCTAGAAATTTTCATTGGCAATTAGCTTACTGAACGGTAACATACATAAATTACGTGAGGTTTCACTCATTGACATAACCGTTGGGAATATAACATTTTAATAAGACTGTAATTGATGGCGCTGATTGTTTACGGCGCTAATATTGCTATGCTTGTCGTACTGTCACTAAGCAGAAGGAACCTTCCACACATGGCCACTTCAATTGCCCGCGCTCTCACTCTATCTCTGAATTACTTTTATATAAATGTCACGTGTTATCTCATTGACAGTTCAATGATAGCGAATTAGGATAAAATTTGACCACGTGACAGTACCATTCCGTCTGTACGACAAGTTAGCATTTTTGTTATATAAAATCCTCCAACTCTTATGCAATTGATTCCAAAGTCAACTCCAGTTAATCCGACACACACACACCCCCCTTCCTTCTTTCTCTTTCTCTCTCTCTCTCTTTGAATTCCTTTATACAAATTCATCCAATTCCTATGTAATTGATTCCCACGTCCTGCCCATTCCATTGCTCTCTCTCTCTCTCTCTCTCTCTTATTGAATACAGGCCATGGAGAAATTAGGCCCGAACTATGCTAACAGCAGCCCACTCACTCCTCTCGGCTTCCTCGAGAGAACCGCGACGGTCTACGGAAACCTTCGTTCCATCGTCTACAACAGCACTGTCTACACCTGGGCGCAGACGCACGAGCGATGCCTCCGACTGGCGTCCGCACTGTCAACAATTGGAATCTCCGCCGGGGACATAGTAAGCACATCTCTGTCTTTCTATCCATCCTTCTTTTTATATATATATATATATATATATATATATATATATATATATACACACACGTACTTATTTGATTGACATGAGATCTTGAGTGACTGACATGGTAATTAAATTCAGGTGTCAGTTCTCGCTCCAAATACACCAGCCATGTACGAGATGCACTTCGGAGTACCTATGAGCGGTGCGGTCCTCAACACCATCAATCTCCGGCTCGATGCACGGACCGTGTCCGTTCTTCTTGGCCACAGTGGCAGCAAGCTCTTGTTCGTCGATCTGCTTTCCTGGTCTCTGGCCCAAGACGCGGTCCGCCTGCTCCCTGCCGACCAACCACGTCCAAGACTAGTCCTCATCGACGACCCATACTATCATACTACTACTGCTGCTACTACTACTACTAGCGATGATTTGTTGTTAACGTACGAGGGGCTGGTCGAAACCGGGGATCCCAAATTCGAATGGATTCGTCCGAGAAGCGACTGGAGCCCAATGGTACTCAACTATACTTCGGGTACCACATCCTCTCCCAAAGGAGTAGTACACTGCCACAGGGGCTTGTTCCTTGTCACTGTAGACAGCATCGTCGATTGGCCGCTTCCAAAGAATCCAATCTATTTGTGGACGCTCCCTATGTTCCACACAAACGGCTGGAGCTTCCCCTGGGGCGTCGCAGCCATGGGCGGCACCAACGTCTGCCTCCGCAAATTCGATGCAGCGTCCATCTACTCCGCAATCCACGCCCACGGCGTCACGCACCTGTGTGGCGCTCCTGTGGTTCTCAACATGCTTGCCAATGCCCGCGACTCCGACCGCAATCCGCCGCTTCCTCCGGCTCGCAAGGTTCGGATACTCACCGCGGGCGCCGCGCCTCCTGCGGCAGTGTTGCATCGGGCGGAGGCGCTCGGTTTCGAGATCAGTCACGGGTACGGGCTCACGGAAACGGCAGGGTTGGCGGTGTCGTGCGCGTGGAAAGGGGAGTGGGACAGGCTGCCGGCGGCGGAGAGAGCCAGGATGAAGGCGAGGCAGGGTGTTCGGACGCTGGGGATGGGGGAGATTGATGTGATTCACCGGGCTACTGGGAAGAGTGTCGATAGAGATGGCTCTACTTTGGGCGAGATTGTGCTCCGGGGAGCTTGCAACATGCTCGGATATCTCAAGGATGAACAAGGGACAATGGAGTCGGTCAGACCAGATGGATGGTAAGTAACATCTTTCTATATTATTATATCGGACACTTTCCATGTCTTGTGTTTGTGGGTATTGCAAAATTCATACATTTCTTACCATCATCGTTGGATTACGTCTATTTTAATTTTTGATTTTTTCGAAGTGTCTAAATACAAAAAAAAAAAAAAAAAACACAAATAAACTGAAAATAAATTGTTATTTGAGTTTCTGTAGCTGAACTCGAACTCTTGTGTATTGCATGTGCATCATCTAGTCCTTGGCGCACTTTACAGATTTGCGTTTCGATCTTTCAAACTAACACCAAATATACACTAGTACACGCCCACGTAGGATTACCATGTCATTATAAATTCTAGAGTCTATTTTTGTTCACCCATCATAATTATGGTATTTGTTTACCCTCCACTAAAAAAATTGACACATGTCAATGCTGAATGTCACGGACTTAGTAATTTTTCCATCACTTCGATCCGTGCGGCGTACAAACTTCCTCCTCGAAGACTCGTGCGAGCCTTTCCGACCACGAACTTAGCTAGCTCGCTAAGGAAAATAGAGAACAGTGGAACAAAATGAAAACTTGAAGACTTCTTTATTGATATGTGAAAAGCTTACAAGTTTTCAGTGGTGAGGAGCAAATGAGTCTCCTCCCTATTTATATTGTCTCAAGGGCTTACAGAAACCCATCTGGAATGGAAATATTCCAAGGATTATTCTCGAAAATATGCTAGAAATTATTCTATATATTAAGAATATTCCTTACATCATTATTATTGCCAAATAACTAAAAATGAAGCCTCTAGAATAGAAATTGTATTCTGCCATGTGCTGAATTCTCTTCCTCCATGTGCAAAATTCTGGAAGCTTCTCGGATCTTGGTGGGACCACAAAATATGGTGTGTGACATTCTCTCCCACCTAATGTGTTGACGTCCCCGTCACACACGTCCGCTGAGGAATGCTTGGATCTGGTCCTCGAACTGATGCAACGTGTCAGCGCATTCCCAGTTGGATTCGCCGTGGTGCATTCCTTTCCACTTGATGAGATACTCCACATATGAAAAAAATACCTTACCGGCGAATGGTCCTCGAGTCAAGCGCGACGTCCACTTCTTTGTCAAACGACGTAATCATGGTCGCCGTGGGCCGCTTCAAAACTTCTCGCTGAGGGTCCTCCAAGTTTGCATAATAAGCCTTGAGGCAGCTTGTATGGAAGACGGGGTGGATCTTCAGCTTGACAGGGAGCTCGAGCTTGTAGGCAACTTTTCCTACCTTCTTAAGGGCGGGAAAGAGGCCTTCATACTTACTAATCAGCCCCTCGTGCACCTTATAAAATACCTTGAACTGCTACGGTTTAAGCTTGACCATCACCAAGTCCCCTTCCTTGTACTCAATATGACTTCGCTTGGCGTCGACCTATTTCTTCATCTTGTGTGCGACTTTTTTCAGAAATGCCTTGGCAATATCCGCCTTCTCCCTGAAGTCCAAGGCAAACTGGTGGACCGCGGGGCTCTTGCTCAATGTTCCCGTACTCAGAGTGTGCGGGGCGAGCGGTTGTTGACCCATTACCAACTCAAATGAGCTATTGTGAGATGACTCGCTCCTTTGGAGATTGTAGCAGAACTGAGCGATGTTCAAGTGATGCACCCAATCCCGCTGGTTGGTACTCACAAAGTGTCGCAAGTAGTCATCGTATAAGGAGTTGACCCGCTCTGTCTGTCCGTCCATCCGTCTACGGGAGAAAACTGGTCGAGAAGTGTAGGTACGACCCAAGGATCTTGAACACCTTCGTCCAGAACTTTTTCGTGAAGTGGGGGTCTCAGTCGCTGATGATGCTTTTCGGGATGCCCCAAAACTTCACCACATGAGAAATGAAGAAGCTCGCGGCCTCCTCTGTAGTGCAATCCGTCGGTGCATCTATGAAGGTCCCGTACTTGGAGATCGGTCCACCACCACGAGGATGGACCCAAGTGTCCCAACCTTAGGCAACACAGAGATGAAGTCCATCGATATGCTCTCCCATGGTTGCCTCGGCACGGGGAGGGGCTCAAGCAGGCCCCCGGGTCGCTAGTGATCCACCTTGTCTTGCTGGAATGCAAAATAAGTGCGCACGTAGTCTTCCAAATCTTCGCGCATGCGAGGCCAATAGTAGGCGGCCTCCAGCAATGCCAATGTCCTCTTCTGACCCGGATGTCCAGCCTACTTGGAATCATGGCACTACTTAAGTAGTTGTCTACGCAAGCGACCCCACTTAGGAACGACCACATTGTCGCCCTTCGTGTAGAGAAGCCCGTCCCTTAGCCAAAACTTTCGCATTTTGCCTTCACGAGCGAGCTTCACCAAAGCTTGTGCCAATGGATCCTCCGCCATACCCATCTTGATACGCTCAAGTAAGTCACCCTTGAGCAAGCACACCGTTGCTAGCTCGGTCTTCCTGCTGAGTGCATCGGCCACATGGTTCTCCTTGCCAGACTTGTATCGCAGCTCCATGTCAAACTCGGCCAAGAAGTCTTTCCATCTCGCTTGCTTGGGGGACAACTTCTTCTGCGTCTGGAAGTAGCTCATGGCGACATTGTCTGTCATCACCACAAACTTGGTGCCAAGGAGATAGTGATGCCACGTCCGCAAGCAATGCACTACCGCTGTCATCTCCTTCTCTTGCACCGTATAACGCCGTTCTGTGTCATTCAACTTGCGGCTCTCGAATGTAATGGGGTACCCTTCTTTCATCAACACCCCTCCAATGGCGAAGTTGGATGCATCAGTATGCACCTCGAACGGCTTGGAGTAGTCTGGTAATGATAAGACCGGTTGCTCCATCACTACCTTCTTCAGTGCATCAAATGCCTCCTCGTATTTGGACGTACAGCTCCATGCGCGATCCTTGCATAACATGTCTGTGAGTGGTGCGGCTATAGCGGAGTATCCTCGGATGAACAGCCGATAGTAGTTCGCCAGGCCTAAGAACGATCGCAGCTCCGTCGGCCTGGTGGGAGCCTCCCACTCCCGTATGGCCTGGAACTTCGTCTCGTCCATCCATATCTTGCCACGTCCGATCCAATGCCCCAAGAACGACACCTCTTATTGGGCAAAGGAATATTTCTCCTGCTTGACGAAGAGTTGGTTCTCCCTTAGCACCTGTAAAATCGCTTTCAAGTGTTCGATGTGCTCCTCCTTCGTGTTTGAGTACACGCCGATATCGTCAAGATACACCACGATGAACCGGTCGAGAAAGGGGTGGAAGAGCTTGTTCAACAAAGTGCAAAATATCTTAGGAGCATTTGTTAGACCAAAAGGCATCATTAAAAATTCATAAGCTCCATACCTCGTGACACATGCGGTCTTTGCCTCTTCTCCTTCTGCTATCCGCACCTAATAATATCCCGAGTACAGATCCAGCTTGGAGAAGTACCTCGCACCTCCCAACTGATCGAATAAGTCTGCCACCAACGGGATATGATATTTGTTTTTGACGATCACCTTGTTAAGTGCACGATTGTAACGGAGGCTTCCATCCTTCTTCTTCTGCAATAGCACTGGTGCGCCAAACAGGACTTTAGACGGCCTAATGAATCCAACATCGAGCACCTCCTCCAGTTGCTTCTTTAACTCCTCGAGTTCTGGAGGGGCCATGCGGTATGGGACCATCGCGGGCGGCTTTGTGCCCGGTTCTAACTCGATGGTGTAGTCCACTTCCCTCCGCAAAGGTAGCCTCTTCAGAAGCTCTTGCGGCATGACATCCCCAAACTCCATGAGGATGTTGCTGATCTCAGGCGGAAGATCCCTATGCACGGGTGCTTCCTTCGTCTTGAGCACCGCTAGGTATGTCGTCTCTCCGTACTTCACACCCTTCTTGGGTTGGATGAAGGAGAGAGCTTTCACCTTCGCGGACTCGCCTCGTGCAACATTAACCATGCACGTTGAGCCCTCCTCCATGATTCCGATGACTCCCAAGTGTGGCATTGGAACTGCTTTTGTCGAAGTGAGGAAATCCATCCCTAGGATCATCTTGAAGTCGTCGAGAGGTGCGGCCGTAAGACTGGTGACTCCCGTCCAGTCTCCCACCTCTATCTTCACACCCTTGGTCACCCCCTGTATGGGACGAGCTACTGAGTTGACCGCCTACATCTTGCTTGAGTCCTTCTCTAGCACCAGACCCAAGCGATGGACCTCTGCATCCGAGACGAAGTTGTATGTTGCCCCCGTGTCAACTATCGCCCTCGTACTCTGGTCGTTGATCTTCACGTCCACGTACATAAGTTCTCGATTCGGGGCTTTGGTCAAGGCGGGCTTGCTCTTCAAGGCATTAAGCAAGCGTTGGGCTCCTATCTGAGCCCCCATCATTGTTCCTTCATCCTCGGCCTCCTCGCCTTGGACCGCGTTCACCCGCTTGCCTTTGTTCTTGCAGTCGCGGGCGAAGTGGTTTCCTCCACACACAAAACATTCAATCTTGCGCTCCGTCTAGGGCTTCGCATATTGCTTGTCCTTCGACGGGACCTCATTTCCGTTGCCTTTCTTCTCTCCCCCGCCATTGCCCTTGGTGGTGGCCTTTGGATTGGACTTGGACGTATCACTCCGCCGATACTCCATTAGCTTCTCAGCCGCGGAGATGGCCGTGTTCAGATCTTGGACGCGCTGCCTCTGCAACTCTTGCGTCGCCCATAGTTGCAGATCGTCAAGGAAGAAGAATAGTCGGTCGTTTTCGCTCATGTTGGTTATGACAAGCATAAGACGAGTGAACTCCGCCACATAATCTTTGATCGACCCGCTGTGCTTGAGTTGACGAAATCTCTTCCTGGCCACGAACTCAACATTCTCCGGGTAGAATTGAGACTTAATCTCCTTTTAGAGATCCTCCCAAGTCTCGATTGAGCACAAACCCTTTTCTTTTTCAAGGCACCTATGACGCCACCACAGCATAGCATCGTCAATGAAATAAAGGGACGCGGTGTTTACCTTATCGGCTTCGTCTTCGACGCGAGTCGCCTTAAGGTATCGCTCGATGTTCCATATGAAGTTGTCTACTTCTTTTGCATTCCGAGCGCTGTTGGAGGATTTTGGATCCGGATACTTCACATTTGGTATCGCATCCCTACTCGAAGACCCACCATTGGCGATGGCTTTCTCAGGAATAGCGGCTTTAGTTCTGAGTTCTTCGCGTAGTTCAGCAATCTCTGCCTTCATAGCTTGGCGTTCCTCCTCGAACCCAGCCTGCATCTCGCGAATTGCTCTCGGAACAATGTCATGGCGTTGGCGACATCGCTCTCCAATCCATGAGAGAACTCTTCGTAAGCCATATGGTTCTGCTCCACTTGCATGTCCACACCCATCACGCCTTGCTCCACGAGTTCTAGGAGGGACGTCAAATCGCCAAGGGCCGGCTCCAACTTTGGCTCCTTGCTTCTGCCTCTCCTGTTTGTCTTCTTGGGCGATGCAGGACACTGGTCGGCGCTGATCTTGGATGTCGACATGGATACGATCAACCTGGCTCTGATACCACTTGTCACGGACTTAGTGATTTTTTCTTCACTTCGACCCGTGCGGCGCACGAACTTCCTTCTTGAAGACTCGTACAAGCCTTCCCGACCACGAACTTGGCTAGCTCGCTAAGAAAAATAGAGAACAGTGGAGCAAGATGAAAACTTGAAGACTTCTTTATTGATATTGGAAAAGCTTACAAGTTTTCAGTGTTGAGGAACAAATGAGTCCCCACATATTTATATTGCCTCAAGGACTTATAGGAACCTTCTGGAATAAAAATATTCCAAGGATTATTTTCGAAAATATATAGGAATTATTCTATATCTTAATATTATTTCTTACATCATTATTATTGCC
Source organism: Iris macrosiphon (assembly GCA_036927795.1). Taxonomy (NCBI): domain Eukaryota; kingdom Viridiplantae; phylum Streptophyta; class Magnoliopsida; order Asparagales; family Iridaceae; genus Iris; species Iris macrosiphon. The sequence goes on from JAYESA010000015.1 coordinate 69,551,320, forward strand.
AAATAACTAAAAAAGAAATCTCTAAAATGAAAAGTGTATTCTGTTATGTGTTCAAAATTCTAAAAAAATTTCGGATCTTGATGGGACAATAAAATATAGTGCGTGACATGAAGCTCTAACTATTGTTCCTGATGAAGTGTAGAAAGTGTCAGCTTGCCTTACTATATATGCAAACAGAGAATGAAACCTCACCAATGAAAATGCTTACTCCACCTATATTCCGCTTTGCTATAGGACTATATATGTTACATAGGCATAAACAGACGCCCACGGAACAACACTATTTTTTCTGATGTGTCCAAATGTTAGCATAGCATTATACACATGAAGTTGCATCAATATAAAAATTAAGGTTCAGTTTTGGATTTAGTTTTGAAAACCGAAATTTGGTAGACAGAATATTTCATAAATAAAACAGAGATAAAATAAATTGCATTTAGAATTTGGTTTTATAAACCAAAAAGTATTTGGTGGGATATATAATGAAAACTATATTTTAAATGTGGAAATGATTAAATAAATATATGCTGTGAATGTATCTACAGGCCAATATAATATTTAAAAGTTCATTCAATCTAATCAAATTTAGAATTAAACTTCAATACTATCTACTCTATAATTTAAACTCTAGTGAAATTGAAATTCGACTAGATTTTAAATTATAGTATAAACTAAGTAAATCCATTATTTTAATCCAATTTCATCTAATTTAGTCATATAATTTAATACTAACTATCTATAACACTTAATGAAATTTCATTCAATATAATATTTCTATTATTATAATGCGGCATAATCCGTTTAATTTTTTTCATTCTTTTATATATATATATATATATATATATATATATATATATATATATATATGTGTGTGTGTGTGTGTGTGTGTGTGTGTGTGTGTGTGGACGGAATTAAAATCATACTTAAAATAAAAATATATGGTTTATCTAAACATATATCAAAAGTTTTACAAATATATCTATAACAAATTTGAATTAAAAATATATTTAAATTATATTTAAACTATTTTTTTGCTATTATATTTAAACTATTAGAATATGGTTTAAATTTCTACGTAAATTTTCAATAGCATCATAGAGTTTTCTTTATCTTTTTCTTTCTATATATCTAATTTTTTTAATAAACGTACATATAACAAATCTAAATTTAAATATATTCAAATATTTAAACTATTTGAATTTACTAGTAATCTAATAAAGAAGAAGAAGAATAGAAGAATTAAAGATGCTACCAAGGGCGGAGCCAGGATTTTAGGCTACCCTGGGCTGAACTTTAAGTATCCTAAAAACAAGTTTAGAATACAAAAATTTACTTTCTTTTTCAGCTCAAGGTCAGGCACGAATAGCTGAAGCAATTTAAGCAGAGAATGTATTTTAAAATGAAAGGCACAAATATGAAATGCAGATGATGCAAAGTAGAAATATTAGTTGTCAAAATATGAAATATCTTCAAGCGGAACCAATAAAATTAAAATATCTCAAGAAAAGAAAGAAGTAATGAATCAACATCTGAATAACAATATATAATATACATTTTTTTTGTTGCCACAGATTATGGCATGCGTAAGGCTTTGAGATATATAGACCGAACAATGTCAGCCATTTTCCATTTCTTAACGTTGTATCATCCAAAATTCTTGGCTTGATGTCCACAGTCTTCGAATTGATTGTCACCTAAAATACATCAAATATATAATTCAGAAATGTATGTTGATAAAGAAAACCAATTACAACACAAAATTTGAGATGAACCATGCTACCCATTGGAACAGTTGAAGTATTCTATAAGATGAATTAAAATTAGCAAATAAATGTCCAGAAATATTTGATCTAGTGCTTAGAAATATTTTGTCAAACAGTTGATGTTCATCTGTCATCTTCCATTCACTACTAAACCTTTTGATCAATATAGTGTAGGTAACCATAGTCATCATGAACAGATATTTGTAACCATATTCAAGTTCCAGGTAGTCGTAGAGGATAGGGAGCTCGGGAATGGCCGGGCTTCTCTTGATCGGACTCACGTCCAGAAGGGGAGAGGAGAAGAACGAAGTGAAGCTGGAAGGAGGAGGATAAGAGAAACAGTAGTCGTACCTATTACTCGCCTACAAGTGCTTCCTTTTATCCCAACTTTGACGACATCGATAAAGTCCGCCTCTGCGACAAAGTAGAATTAAAATGGTGAAGGAGAGAGCTGGTTGTGGAAGGTTGGGTGGACTGGAGTGGAGTTTTACCTATATAACAGTACTAAAGTATGGACATAATTTTACCTAAATAAAAAAAAAAAAAATTGTTGGCTGGGCTGAAGCCCACCCCAGCCAACCAATAGATTCGCCCTTGGATGCTACGTACATGAGGATAAAGAAGTGTAGGAATGATTTTGTCCAAATTTATTGGTTTGTAGTTCTAGTTGGGGGAAGGAAGCTTAGTTTTTTTGTTTATTTTCCAAAACGAGAGAAGTACTTGTTTGATTTTGCTATATTCTAACTAAAACAAAATCCCAAATAGTACAAACGAATTGTGATTTAAGCTACTTCCTCAGTCTTATACGCATGTGTATAGGTTTTACACTGGAGATGTGGGAGTAATGCACCCAGATGGGTACCTGGAGATTCGAGATCGGTCCAAGGACGTGATCATCAGCGGCGGAGAGAACCTAAGCAGCATCGAGGTAGAGTCGGCACTGTACTCGCATCCGGCAGTCAACGAGGCTGCGGTCGTGGCTAGGCCGGACGAGTTCTGGGGAGAGACGCCGTGCGCTTTCGTCAGCCTGAAGCAGGACGCAAGGCCAACGACGGAGGAGGATATAATCAAGTGGTGCAGGGAGAAGATGCCGCGCTACATGGTGCCCAAGACCGTGATTTTCAAATCGGAGCTGCCCAAGACCTCAACCGGAAAGATTCAAAAGTACATCTTGAGGGGAATCGCCAAAGGCTTGGATGCTCCGTTGATTCCTGCTGAGAAGAGCAAGATGTAAGGGGATGCATCAATTAGATTGTCGTGCAAACAACAAAACAATACTTCGAATAAAAATAATGTTATTCGTTCCTTCAAATCATCCTTCTTTAGGCAATAGCAGACGTGGCATATTAAATAACATGATAAATTTTAACCCAAAAAAAAAATTTAATTATTTATTTTTTTATTTTTATTTTTATTTTATATTTTAAATTTGTTATGTCAGCTGTCACATTAACTGTTACGTCAGGCGTGTTTGGAGAGACACTTTAGAGTCAAAAAAAAATGATTTGAAAAAATAGTTTGAAAAATTGAATAGTATTATTCTTCTAATAAGTAATAATTATATCATTTCCTAATTAAATCAAGATGTGTATATTTTGCATTCTTCATTACTAATTCATACACAACTAAGAACAAAAACAACCACAAGATAATTGCTATCCAGAATTTACGTTTACATATGTGCTTTGTAGTTGCTAGCACTAGTTTCTTTTGTAATAATCGGTTGTATACATCAAGAAATATTTGTTACATTTTTTTTTGCTTGGTCGCTTCGCTCCCTCGCGAGACTCCGGTCCGATATGTCAGGATCTTTATTTGATACTCAGTGGAGTAAAAAAAAACTCCACCAAAAAGTCTTAGATACTTATCTCACGTCCGGAGAAAATATTAAGTGATGTGACAAGCATCTACACGCATCAATGTAATACGAATTATTAAATATAAACAAAATTTTTTATTTAAAGCATCAAAATTTGATAAAATTGACCAGACAGAACAATCTTTGCTAAAATGATGATAATAACATTAAGATGCCCTCAAAAGAGGGATTTTAATAAAAATAACATATTATATCCTTTGAAAGGATGTTTGTAATCGAAATAAATAAATTTAAAAGACTAATTTATATTAGATTTTTTCAAAGGAGAAACGTCCATTCCAATGACTTTCTTTCTTGTCAAGGAAATGACATTTGCATAGAAGTTTTTTACTTTCAGTGAAAAACACCCTTTGCATAGGTGTTTTCTTCACAAAAAATGTGAACCCTCCTTTTCTAAAAGCTTATTTTTAGGAATTATCAAATCAGAATATAGTATTAAATAAATAATAGATGTATGCTAGTAATTAAAACCAAGCCCAATTCCTTTGGATGAAGGATACCTGTTTGCACCATGTACTAATCTCTAATATTTGATATTAGCATTAACAATTAATTGATTGGGCTGTATTGGATGGAATTATAAGAGCCCCATCATTAATTTATAATTCCTAAGCCCCATCATTAATTCCTAAACTAATCCCTGAGCCCAATCAATTAATTATTTTTCTTCTCTTATAATTCCATCCAATACAGCCCAACTCCTTTCTTCTCTTATAATTCCTAACCATTTCTCTATAACCATTTCTCAATTGTTTCCTAACCATTTCTCTATAACAACAGAGCCCAAAAAGCTTAAACCACCTCCCTTCATAATTTCAGCCCAAGGTTATCCTTTCTCAATTCCTAAACTAAAAGGGAGCCCAGCCCATACTTCCTATTATAATAACAATTCCCAAGCCTAATCCCCTCTTTACCTAATTTCTATCATTTATGTGAAGGTCTATATGACAAATATAGAGGGAGGTGAATAGAGTGCAGCGAAATAATTATCCAATAAAAAATTAAGGCCAAGTACCAACTAAACTATATCAGCAATATAGCGAGTATATATGGAAAGTAAAAGTTCAAAGATCACAAACGTAAACACCACGATGTATATTGGTTTCCCTCGTGGAGGATTAATCTATTCCCGAGAACTCTTGCTCGGAGTTAAATCCACTGTTATGACAAATAACGTACAACCACATGCTTTGATCCGAAGGACACGTTGACTTCTTACAACCACGAGCTTTGATCTGAAGTGCTTGCCGACTTCTGACTTGCGAAAGCAAGCTTGAATTTTGAAGTTTGTTACAACTCGAACAGACTTCTAACTGAGATCGCACTTGCCACTAGAAGGCTGAAAGAGTTGTCTTGGGGATGAGAAGATTTATAGCACAGGAATAGAGAATATGAAAGTGAATGAGATGATGAATGAAATAGTGAAAAATTATCTATATTTATAGGGTTTTCTGAGACCGAGTTCGGGTAGAGTTCGGTTCTTAAATATTCATAAATTTGAATGTTAGAGCATGATCATCAAGAATAGGAGACTAGTTTGGATTTCTGGTTGGCCTGACCTAGTTCGGCCAGAGTTCGACCAGCAGGCTTTCGAGGACATGCTATCTGGGGATAACGCGAGTCCTTCTTCAAGGCAAGCAAAGCCCAAGAAGACCCGCATGACATGGGTAGCAAAGGCCGCTGGATCTCACCCAACTGCGGAGAGTGCGCCCCCCCCATCTTTCTCTCTCTCTGCTGTAGGGAGCACACATCATGCGTCCACTGCTTATGCGGTAGCCCCTTCCAACAAGGAGGTGCTCAGTACCTGAAGACCCGCAGGACGTGGGTAGCAAAGGCCGCTGCGTCTCACCCAACTACGGAGCATACACTCCATGTCTCTCTCTCTAATACTGAAGACGCACGACATGTGTCCGCTTAGACTGTTCCCGATCATGCGGCCTCCCTGCCTAAAGGAGGACTCAATACCCAAACTCTGGCAAAGAAAAATAATACGATGCCAAGAGTTTCGGGGTTGATGCACATCCCATGCGGTCACATGCAGGATATGGAGAAGATAGCAGTATGCGGCATCCATCTCAGTCGTATGCATCTCTGGCACCCCCAGAAGCTCTGTCTTTGACATAATCTCATCCAACCGTTCTTCCATGCGCCGCTTTGAGGAAAATCAAAACTTGAACTCTTCGTACTATGCGCCTGCGCGTGCTAAGTTGAAGAAGTCTTGGGCAGTGCTAGCTAGTCACCTCAAACAACTCTTCATTCAACTGACCATAAAAGGGCACCGCTAACTATTGTGTGGGCCCCTGACGGAAAGCTATGTAAGACCGCCCTATGGGTCCAGCCTGCAACGACAAATAGACAGGGTCCGTCTAAAAAGTCTTCCACTGACGATCTAGGGAAAGTTCTTGTACGAACCCCATATCAGGGAGCAAAGACAACACCCACGCACCTGTGCGCTCAGTTTATCCGTGCTCACGAAAAGAGTGCAAAGGTAAATTAGCCCTCGCCTGACTAGTGCAACATGATCAATCACAAGTGCAAAGTGAGGTAAACAATTACGGCACGTGAAGTGTCCTCCCCAGGACACCACTGTGCCAAAATAATCATTAATTTCTGCTGCAATAAAGTGGCAGTACCAACAAATAGACAGTCGATATTCCAACGACTGCATCCGAAGGCACCTAGCCGACAACAGCCCGGAGATCAGGTACAAACACCAGAGGAGGTGGAGCTACCCTTCGCCTCATGTTGCTCTACTCGGAAGGACCCTTCCACTGTGGGAGGAAGAAAGTCCAGCACCTCCAGTCCATCACTCTCAACCAGCGCATTGAGAAAGCGACTACCAGGAGGACCAGCAGCGGGACCTACGGAAGGTGTTTTCCAACCCAAAGCTATCAGCCGTTGGGGATAGTTCTTCCTTAGGACCCCTGGGGTTACAAAAGCTGGGGGTAGTAATCCCCCGAACCTATACAATAATTCGACATTCCAAGAAGGCGATGATTCCCAAGGAATAGATTCTGATATCCCTGGGCGTGGCCACTGTCACGCCCCAGAACCAGAATACTGGAGAGCGAAAAAGTGACTCAGCCAACCACACCTTGCATAATACCAAATAAGCCACAATGTGCTAAGGTTCTCAAGAGACAAGTGGGTGCATGCTACAATCAGGTCACCTAGGGTCAAGACCATCTATGTCTCAATCATCAACCAAGAAACAATAAGAATGAACATGTAAGATAAAGCAGTTAGGCATTCCTGATGCTCTATCAGAATTATCATGAAACTAGTTATACATGATGGTACACTAGTGCATTGTCAAGAGTATATGACTGTAAGTCAGTCGCGGTCTGAATAATATACAATCATGTAGAGGAACTAATGTCCAGATAAATCGGCTAACATATGTCGTCGGCTAAACGCCAAAAAATAAAGCAGAATGATACACATAGTGGGAAAGAAGAAACCCACTCAAGTTCCTCGGTGAACATCCTCCTAGTGTACGCCATCGAACAAATACATGATCCTGGGGTTCTGCTACTAAACCTGGCTAAACAAAACCAGCGAGGTCAGTCCCCGATAGCAAGTACCACAAAGGAGCACAAGTGAATTAAGAAAAACCAATAAGGTTGTAAGACCCCTAAATCTGAAAACTGTATTAATTATTTTTATTAATTATTTTAACCTATAGTTATGAGTTAAATAGAGAGAATAGATTTTATTAAATTTTATTTTGAGGTGTTTGAGCATTTAGAGTACTTATGGAGCCATTATAAATTTTTTCTAATTTATTCCATGTAGGAGATCCTTTGGACAGTTGCCAGCTTAATGGAATGCACCATTATAATTTTTAGAATTTTCCATGTGTATATATATGTATATATATATACATATAAATACATTCCTATTGGATATCAAAACCGAAACCGAAACCCACTAGCCGCTTGAACCCGGACCTATTAGGAGAAGGAAATATCGAGCAGCAGTAGCAGTAGCAAAAACCGACTTTGCTTCCTTCTCTGCGCGTGTGAGCCATCCACATTCCTATTTGATATCAAAATCGAAACCCAAACCCACTACCCGGTTGAACCCGGACCCATTAGGAGAAGGAAATATCCAACAGCAGCAGGAGCAGTAGCAAAAATCGACTTTGCTTTCTTCTCTGCGCGTGTGAGCCATCCTATTCCACCGCCTCTAAAATCTATTATTAGTAACAAACTCTCCTCCACCGAGACCAAAACCAATGAAAGAAAGAAACAACAGCGGCAGTAGTTCTTAACCACTAAGTTTTTCTACCGCCACTTAGTCTCTATATATACTACAACTCTCCCAAACCTTAACTACAATACTTTTTTCCCTAAACATAACACTGTGTTGGACGTGCACTATACAGAACTTTTGCTCGACAAGTATACCTTGCCATCGTACTATTATTTACATTCCAGCTGATACATGCATGTTTAATTCTGCTTATATAGATGTTTATTTATGTAGATTTTTGGACATACTTTATGAGACCACCCCAGTATTATGGAGCATCATTAGATTCATTGGCCGTAACACAGTTGTTACACGAGTTGTGAGTCTCATATAGATCACGGACTGCGTGACAGGTCTGGCCTTCTGTACGTATTGGCCGAGCGTTAGGGATGACTGCTGATAGAAACTTTGTATGCTAGTAGACCTGGCAGTTATTTAGAGGTTTTACCGTGTCATGGATGTGGCATGCTTAGAGTATTGGGCGGGGAGGACTACTAGTAGGCATATGGGACACTCCACTTCCTTTACTACGGATGCCTCACTCTTCGGGGTGATATGGACGTTATATACTATGCAGATTCTCCGTTCTTCAGAGTGGTAGGACGTTATTATATACATGCGCCCCTGTACTGGGGGACATATGTGGCATATACTAGCCAGTTGTCACGATTGGTGAATTACATCAGTATATGTCTAGCCTACACTTTCCATACGCCAAAGTTGTTCTCAAGTTGCATTTCACTTAGACGGTTAGGAGACCCATTGGATGTTTATATTTCAGTACTTTATTGGCATATTTATATGTATCTTGTTACGTCCCTCTGAGGACCTGGTCCCTTTCCAGATACGGAAGAGCAGGAGTATCCACAGGAGTACGGACCTGGACCTGACTCTACTTACCTGACTGGGGAGGTCTTACCCTCAGAGTAGCTGTGATTATTTCTACTGTTTAGAGATTTTGTTACTACTTCAGTATAGTCATTTTGTAGTGGATTTATTTTCACCGGACTATCAGACTTGATACTCATCTTGATATTCAGTTATTATTCAGCTCTTTATTTCTACTTATTATTTGTACTGTGAATGAGATATAGATTCTGTGTGACTTTTTGTGAAAGTATATTACCACGGATGGATTGTATATTCATATACAACGTACGTGTGTATATTATTTCCATATATTGGAGTTCGTATACATACGGCTGGACGTGTTACGTATTCCTAGTCCTACATATTTTGGGACTGGGGCGTGAAGTGGTGGCCCATGCAGGTCAAGAATATATTGTCTCGGTTACATAACTGTACCGAACAAGCCTGCGTATAGGAATAGAGTATAAGGATCTCATCCATGCTTGACTGAAACCTCATTCTTCCTTTCAACCATCCTATATTTGGATAAACATATTTTACGCCAAGAAACCCCCTTTACCCTGTGACCAGACCTTTACCCTTGTTGGCGTAAAAGCCAAATGACTGTTGTTGGCGTAAAAGCCAAAAGACTGCCTAGTTGGCGTAAAAGCCAAATGACCAGCTTGTTGGCGTAAAAGCCAAACTATGCAGAAGATTGCCAACTTTACACAGCAATTATGACAACTGCTAACCATGTTTCCTTAGTCTTCTAAATCTATGTATGACACGTCATGCGAGCTATGTAGGAAACTGCCCTTGCGTAAACTTGATGATTCATGAAAAAATAGATAACCAGCGTAGAGTAGCCTGATTAGGCGTAAAATGTAAGGCAGCGTAGAGTAGCCTATTTAGGCATAAAATGTAAGGATAGTGATATGAGCGTATTTGTTACAGCCTTAGCTTTCCCCATCCATGACCAAATCTCGTGCATTAAATGTAGAGATATGCCTCGAGCCCTGTGTAAGAAACAGCTTTTGACGTGGCGTCTGATTTTGTTCTCTCTTGAGCATAAAAAACTCATTTTTGACTTGAGCGTAAAATCTCATTTCTATCAAAGAAGATAGGCAGCGTATTCAGAAGACCCACTTTTCTTCCTCTTATATGCGTAAAAACGATATGTCACTAAACGACAACTTGAGTCTCTGTGCAAAATCATCATCGCAGCCGTTTTCTCGATCGTCGTGCAGTACTTTTGTCAGATGTTAGGTTCACTGATTTGTCTGGCAAATTCATCCAAGGAATACGAAGAGTTTCTCGTACAACTTTACGCTACAACGTATGCTAGATTTTACGCTGGCAGATTTTATGCGCAGAACTTTTTTTACAAACTTTACGCAGACATACTTTTACTTAGACTTTACGCAGCAATCTTTTACGCACAAACTTTACGCAGGAGATATTTTACGCATAGATCTTCTACGCGCAGACCTTTTAGGCAGATTTTACGCGCAGACCTTTTTACGTAGACTTTTTCCCAGATAATTCTGAAGCCTGTTTTACGCCGACAGTTTAAATCCCTACTTTACGCCGACAGTTTTTGATTCTCTACTTCACGCTTCTCTGTTTTACGCCAAAAGTACCTTGATTCTCTGCTTTACGCGGACCACTCTGAAGCTTTACTTTATGCCAGTTGGGTAGCATGCCTCACAACCTAGTATCACATAGTCCTCTTGACTCCTTAGTAAAGTATAGTTGAATAACATTAACTATATGCTAGCATAAGAAGATAATATTTATCCAGACTGTAAATTTTAGAGGCCCATACCCTATTTTGTCGACTAGCGACTTAGACAAGGAATCAATATGACAACTGTAGAGACTGTAGAGTCTTATTTCTTTATGACTTTAATTATTATGTACATTCTTTCATCATGATCTAGCGCATTTATATTTTATATACTACCTTGACTTATGCTTCTATTTTATAGCCTAGTTTTGCAAAGCTTAGGCTTTTATCAAGCTTGTTCATAATATATGTATTAGTGGATGCATACATTAATATATTTCAGAATTAATGTATTAAGGTCTAGCTAACCTTAGTGCGCTTGGTTCGCCCTTGGTATAACTACTTTACGTGGATTGAGATATGTAGTGATTAGTAGACGAATATACTTGCCCTCTAGATATGTCTGAGCATATCATATCAATTATGTCACTGTACCGATACGAGTATGTGAATAAGAATTTTCAAAATAGATTTCAATCCACAATTGCCTTGCCAATTCCTTTTGAATTCATTAAACGCCTTGATCCCCATACTTTTAATTTATTACCCCCCCTTGAACTCGTTATTATTGTCTTCCATCCTTCCTTATTTTGGAAAGACGAAACCTCGTGCTTAGTATAAGTATGATATACAGATAGTACTAAAGATACCCCATAGGCCAAACACATTATTTGATGATTACTTCCAGTAATTAAAGGTATATCATAGGTGATATATTTTGTGTAAACTTTGGAGGATTGAATAACATGATTAAATGATTCAAGGAATAGTTTTCTTAGATATATAGCCTTATATGATGTATGGGTAAATTCTAAGTTGGGTAAAAATTGTATTATTAAACTTGAGGTGAATTCTTTTAAGATTATGATCAAGAGAGATTAGATAGAGAGATCCTACCCTATTTTAATTTCGAGGACAAAATTTTTATAAGTTGGATAGAATGTAAGACCCCTAAATCTGAAAACTGTATTAATTATTTTTATTAATTATTTTAACCTATAGTTATGAGTTAAATAGAGAGAATATATTTTATTTAATTTTATTTTGAGGTGTTTGAGCATTTAGAGGACTTATGGAGCCATTATAAATTTTTTCTAATTTATTCCATGTAGGAGACCCTTTGGACAGTTGCTAGCTTAATGGAATGCACCATTATAATATTTAGAATTTTCCATGTGTATATATGTGTATATATATACATATAAATACATTCCTATTGGATATCAAAATCGAAACCCAAACCCACTACCCGCTTGAACCCGGACCCATTAGGAGAAGAAAATATCCAGCAGCAGCAGCAGTAGCAAAAACCGACTTTGCTTCCTTCTCTGCGCGTGTGAGCCATCCACATTCCTATTGGATATCAAAATCGAAACCCAAACCCACTACCCGCTTGAACCCAGACCCATTAGGAGAAGAAAATATCCAGCAGCAGCAGCAGTAGCAAAAACCGACTTTGCTTCCTTTTCTACGCGTGTGAGCCATCCTATTCCACCGCCTCTAAACTCTATTATTACCAAACTCTCCTCCACCGAGACCTAAACTAATGAAAGAAAGAAATAGCAGCGGCAGTAGTTCTTAACCACTAAGTTTTTCCACCGCCTCTTATTCTCTATATATACTACAACTCTTCCAAACCTTAACTACAATACTTCTTTTCCTAAACATAACACTGTGTTGGACGTACACTATACAGAACTTTTGCTCGACAAGTATACCTTGCCATCGTACTATTATTTACATTCCAACTGATACATGCATGTTTAATTCTGCTTATATAGATGTTTATTTATGTAGATTTTTGGACCTACTTTATGAGACCACCCCAGTATTATGGAGCATTATTAGATTCATTGGCCGTGACACAGTTGTTACACGAGTTGTGAGTCTCATATAGATCACGAACTGCGTGACAGGTCTGGCCTCCTATACGTATTGGCCGTGCGTTAGGGATGACTGCTGACAGAAATTTTGTATGCTAGTAGACCTGGCAGTTATTTAGAGGTTTTACCGTGTCATGGATGTGACATGCTTAGAGCATTAGGCGGGGAGGACTACTAGTAGGCGTATGGGACACCCCACTTCCTTTACTACGAATGACACACTCTTCGGGGTGATATGGACGTTATATACTATGCAGATTTCCTATTCTTCAGAGCGGTAGGACGTTATTATATACATGTGCCCCTGTACTGGGGGACATTTGTGGCATAAACTAGTCAGTTGTCACGATTGGTGAATTACGTCAGCATATGTCTAGCCTACACTTTCCATACGCCAAAGTTGTCCTCAAGTTGTATTTCACTTAGACGGTTAGGAGACCCATTGGATGTTTATATTTCAGTACTTTATTGGCATGTTTATATGTATCTTGTTACGTCCCTCTGAGGACCTAGTCCCTTTCCAGATACGGAAGAGCAGGAGTATCCACAGGAGTACGGACCTGGACCTGACTCTACTTACCTGACTGATGAGGTCTTATCCTTAGAGTAGTTGTGATTATTTCCACTGTTTAGAGATTTTGTTACTATTTCAGTATAGTCATTTTATAGTGGATTTGTTTCCACCTGACTATCAGACTTGATACTCATCTTGATATTCAGTAATTATTCAGCTCTTTATTCCTACTTATTATTTGTGCTGTGGATGAGATATAGATTCTGTGTGACTTATTGTGATAATATATTACCACTGATGGATTGCATATTCATATACATCGTACGTGTGTATATGATTTCCATATATTGGAGTTCATATACATACGGCTGGATATGTTACGTATTCCTAGTCCTACGTATTTTGGGACTGGGGCGTGACAAAGGTACATAAAATAGGACAATCCGTGCCACGACGACAAGCGTATGACCTTTCATCGGAGCAGTAGGACACCCCTACAACCAAACAAGGACAAGATGTGCCGCACTACTCCGAGAAATGGTACGACTAACCAATTATGAACACGACGAAGATATAACACATCAATATAATTCAGGACACACATGCCATAATACAAGCTAGGATATAGATATAATATGCAGCTTCGGTACATGACCTATTGTGACACATTGATGCAACCCTACAACCAAACAAGGACAATGGTTGAACCGTCGCACCACAATAGTTCATGTCCTTAGACTACCAGCACATACTCATTTAATCGGCCAATCAATCCTATGGCTTGATATGTGGAGTCTGGGTTATCCAAAAAATATTATATAATAAGTATCCTCATATCACGCCATTGCCGAACATGAGCTAACGAACCAATATAATAAAACAAGCACTTACAGGATGCACCAGTCCTCCGTAGGACCACCGTGCTAAAAATATGGCAGTAGCAGTTCCAGTGTTCCTATAGTGAAATAATAGCTCGGTATTATAATAGTCAGATACTGTACTCTACTAAGGAAGATGATATACAGTATCTGTGGTGGCCAGCCCACAACGCACTTGGAATGAATCTCTGTGGGAAGGTTTGTTGGCATGATCTCGGGATACCGTTCCCTCCCAATGTTACTACCACTTTTAGTTACCTAATTAACCCTATGTTGTTGTTGAAATCTTAAGGCGTGGTCACATGAGAATTTCTCTTAATATATCGTACAAAGTACGGGCACGCTAGATATGAATCCATGGAAGTCAAATATGGATTCACCCGAGCGTGTATACAATATTTATACAATCAATATCCTAGCCACACTTTGGTAGTTGACTCGCTTATTATGTCCGTACTGGGGAAACAATGTATATATTTATAATATCACGTATTCTGGAATTTGGAGGCATTCTCGATGCACAACCCAAATATAATCACTTAACACGTGATATGATGTGTCGTACCTCGGCGCACATTAAATCATAAACAAGTATCAGGCAATAGTGGTATCAGCACGGATACAGTATTCGAGTCCAATCACCAAACTTACAGTTGGTCATATGAGTCTTATCACATGGGGATACTTGGTCCAAATATAATATCCTCAAATCAGGTATACCGATTACCAATCAATTAGAAATCGAATCTTGATGAAATCCTCGAATCAACAATTTTGCCGCCAAACGTGAGTAAGAGAAAGTGTGGACCACTCTGGAGTAGATCCACAATACTTAAACCAAACAAGGACCAGGATTGCAGATAGTCTCCCGAGCAGAACTACGCCCCTCACTCTATCCGACGAACAAAGGATAAGTTAATCTACTAGTCTAAGTTCACTTTGGGTTGCCACATGGCCTACTACAGGATATAATCATACTATGCACATAGTCAGTTCTAGCACAGTCTGGTTACTAAGTCCATTTCTTCCTTAGGATCAATAACAAGCAATTGTCAAGACCAACCATATAGAACAAAGAAATATTTTAAATAAAATAATTAAACTCAAGAAATTATGGAACATGTACATAGATTACTAGGGTCACATAGGATCACATGCGCGCATGAGAAGTGTACGCATGAATTGCCGCATGGGTCAGGCCGCATGCACTGATCAGGCGCACGAGCACCGGTCGCATGGACGAGCTGGCCGTATATGTCTCCAAGCCGCATGGACTGCTTGCCGCATGAGGCAGGTGCCGCATAGCGTCAAGGCAAAGTCCACTCCTTAGAACAAGTACCAAAGTGACGTATATTAATTGTGTATCAGTGAAGTGACATAAAGTATGATGTGATATAAAGTGTGATGTGACATAAAGTGTGTCAGAAAGAAAAGATAAAACCACAGAAAGATGCGCCAAGGATGCGCCAAAGATGCACCAAGGCTTAGAGTCATGCATCCAAGGAAAGGTGGACACATGCTCTGCTTATCACATAAGTTCGATATCGCATGAAGTTTAATGCCACATGGAGTGCCTTTTGGACTTAGCAAATTTCTCATTCGTTCAGCGAGTGAATACACAAGGTGTTCAAGGGCACTTATATAAATCAGCAGTCATGCGTCTAACAAGATGGACGCATGCTGGTTGGCTATGTGGTAAAGAGTCCAGCCGTATAAGGATCATGTTGCATGGAAGTCTCGATCGCATATTGTGCTGGGCGCATGAGAACTTCGTCTTCTCCAGACAACAAGTTCAGCCATATGGAAAAAAAGCTCCAAAAATTCAAAAAATATTTTCTTCATAAAAACTTTATTTTAAGTCCTAATCAAGTAAAACAAAGGCCAAAATGCTCAAAATAAAATGCTCTAACTTAAGGAACAAGTAGTTTTCGAAAATACTAAGTTTTAGTAGATCAAAACCAAGGAAACACATAGAACACATAAATATCCAAATCCTGAAACTCAGATCTACAAATACATCAAAATCCAAAACTCCAAGAAATAAATATAATTGCAACTCAAGGAGAATATTTTTCATTAACCACATTTTTAAAATAACATATATATGAAAAATCTAAAAATCTATGGCTTCACCACTTTGAGCAAGATGTACTTGCCTTGGTGGACTAACAAATTTCTTCCTAGAACCAAGTCTAGGGCTAGGGCTAGTGTTAGGGCTTTGGCCAAGGGAAGATCTTGAGGGAAGGAGGAACAAGAAAGAAGAAAGGAAGTAAAAAATGAGAAAGAATGAGAGAGGAGAGAGAAAACCACATATATATACCAAGTGGAGAAATGAGGTTAGCCTTAGGATTAAGTCATCACACTCTCTAACCAATCTCAACCATCTAAAATAGGCTTAGTAGTTCCAAGAGTGAACCGGGTCTGGTATCCATCCTATATACGGGTCCTAGCACGGGTCTATGGCAATTAGCAAGATATTCACTACTAGTCTCAAGCAGTCTCTCAGAATAAACATGAATATAATTAAATAAATACAACATGATTAACATGAACCTACATGTAAATACAACATGAATACATCTACAGAGAAAATTTTAAATATCACAAATTCAAAAAATACCAAATCTGGGAACGGGTGTGACACCACCCTCGTAAAGATGACGTAGCCTCCTACGCTGAGGGTAGTATTCTCTCCGAATCCGAGAAGGAGCTGTAAAAGCCCTCAATTTTTAATTTTATTTTTAGTTAATTAATTCGAATAATAAAACAATTGTAGTAAAGTTGGTATTTGTACCCATGATAGTATATATAAGTATATATAATAATACGATAGAAATAAATAAATTTTTTTACGTAAATAAACAAATTTAAATTATATAAACAAAGAAGCAAATATAAAGAAATTAATAATAATAATAATAATAATAACAAAATAAAAAAAAGGAAAAAGGAAATAAAAAGAAATAACAAAAGAAAATCAAAGAAAATCAAAGAAAAATCTCACGAGAAGTTCAATTTCTCGTGAGTCAAAGAAACTGAAAACCCCCGAACCCCACCCCCCGAGCCGAACCCGCATGAAAGGAATGGGGATTTCAAAAGTTTGATTTGATCAAACTTGATCAAATCTTAACCAAATCAATCCCAATTTTTTTCTGTGTAATCTCCATGAGATTCTCTTCCAGATTAACTCAAAATCAATCCAAATCCGAGTTTAAAACTTAGGAAAAAATAGATTGGAAATCAAAGAAAAATATAGTATATAAACCAATTTCCAAACCAGTATTTTTCTACCCACAGCCGTATACGCCTCCAAACTCGAAACCGTAAAATTTTTGGAGGTTCCCTGACATCCCTCGCACCTAAAAAATTACCTGCACACACCAGAAAGTCGTTGGAGTTTGCACGGCAACTCCGAGAAGTGATTTTCATTCAGCTGCACAAAGCAGCCAGTTATCCATATTCGTCGTTCTGTATCTTTCATTTTACTCGACCATTTTTTGATCCATAAAGTTTTCTGGATAGCCTACTTAGCCCTCTATAGTAAATTTTGCTTTTCTAGAATTAATATGATATTTTAATTAGTGAAAACCTAGGTGCAAAATCCAAAAAATTGACTGAATAATATTAACTTTATGGACAGTTTTTGTATTGAAAATCCTAACTTAATGCGATGATTCCCGTAGGATATTACGTATTTTTGAAATCCACTTGAACAGGACTGTAGACAACCTAACCATCTTTGTATTCATATATTATTTGTAATTTATGGAATATTAATTCTACAGTAAAACCAACATAGAAAATCACGAAAAAAACTATTTTTAAAACTCAATAACTTCACGACACGGAGTGCGCTCCGCCAAACCGGACCACCTTATTGCGTGCCAATTGGACCGAAAGTCGTGTATGATATATCGTAATGTATGTAATTTTATGGAAGCTGATTTGGACGTGTGTGCACACCAAAATTAACCCGTATTTGTAAAAAGTCCTCCGTATCGACGTTTTGTAAAATATTCTAAAAGTTTGTGATCGCTCATCAGAATGCGTCAAAACTTATGCCAATGGATCCATGGTATCACGTAGGTCCTGTGACCTAAGTTTCATGCGATTCCAAGAAAGTTGGGTCCAACGGTTTGACTTAACGAACGATTTTGTGATCGGCTCACCGGAATCAAAATTTGGACATACCGTTAAGTTCGTATCATTATTTAGGATTTGTTCAACCTATAATTTATCCTATTTAGAGACCTTTCTCCTTGGCACGTATTTTGGTACAAAGTGGGCCTATGGACACTGCTTTGATCTGAAATTACCTTTTTGTCCCTGTGTCCAAAGTGGATGAAAGGGTAGTTTTTCTGACTATCTCATTGATTCTAGAAACATTGGTGATGTCTATTTCATCATTCGAAGATGTTCGTTCAGAGTCCGTAGTTTCTAATTCCTTGTGCTTGTCGTCTGGACGTCTACACTATATTGATTTTTTGCCCGACAAGTATACCCTGCCATTACTACTGTTTATTTACCTTCATATCTGCATGTTTCATTTATGTCATTTATTATTTTATTATTTTTTATTATTAAACTAAGCATCTAAGAAAACTTGGGTGCAACGACCACTATCAGAATAAGTCAAATTAGCGACGTCTAAAAATGTCACTAAATAGCAAAAAAATATCGCTACTGACATTTTAGCGACGTTTGTAGCGACATTTCGATGAAGTCGCCTTTAAGCTAGTCGCTGACCAGAAAAATATTGCAAAACGTCGCTATACCGACGTTTTCTAGCGACGTATATGCGTCGCTATATTAGCGACGTTTAGCGACGTAACATTGCTAAATTAGCGACGTGTTATTTGTCGCTAATTTTTTTCTTTTTAACGATGTTGTGTGACACATTTAGAGACGTTATATTGACCTGGCAATACTGCCATGTCAGCAGTTTAGCGACGTACTCAGCGACGTTTTTAGCGACGTATTTAGCGACGTTCAGCGATGTACTCAGCGACGTATTTAGCGACGTATATAAATGTCGCTAAACGTTCGCGCAAAACGTCGCTAAAAATGTCGCTAAAGATTCAGTGAAAAATAAAAAAATAAATATTGAATTATTTCCAAACCAATCTTTATGTAGTTTATGAATTCACAATTTATACAAATAGACTCGGAGCAACCCTCCATTAAATTTGCTGGATTCGCCGACCCCCTTCGGTTGAACACTCAAAACCGATAAATTAATATTCATTTAATATGAATAATATAGTAAAATTTGAAGAAAACAAAATATTGAGATTACAAACTGAGTCAAGAGAAAATCTTGTCGTAAAGAATACAATAAATATTCACACAACTGAGTGCAAGAAATAAAGTCTGAAAGCCTCAAAAATAAAGAATATTCATAAATGACCAAATACCATAGGTCAAAACACAAATAATCAAAAAATTATCCTAGCCAGGACTACTGCGGATCTGCAGGAGGATGACCACCAACGCGCATCAGGGATAAGAACAGATCATACTGCTCCGGTAAAATTGACACCGATGTCGATGGAGAAGGCAGTAACGTCGGTGGAGTCTGTGTCGATGAAGGCGCACCAGGAGGACGTATCTGCTCCAACTCTTCTAGTCGATGGTTGTATGAATTCATGGTAGATAACAGCCTCGTACTGCTATGAACCATTGAATCCTGTATCATCATCAGCCTCTCGCCCATGGACAGTTGTGATGCCTGTAGCTCCACCACGATGTGCTCTATCGATGCTCTAAGATCAGCTATCATATCCCTGAGCTCCATGATGCTGCGCTCGAGCATATCAATTCGTGCGATGAGCGTCGCATCGTCCGCTTGCGACTGGGACATGGGCCGCTCCTCCATCCTTCGTAGCAACTCGTCACGGAGAGACGCAATTTGACAGTCAATGGTCTCCTGGACTCGGGCCGACGACTGCGAAGGATGTGGGGAATGCGCACTTGCCGTAGAGGCCCTAGATAACTACGTTGCAACGAGGGCACCATAGGATCCCATACCGTAGTACGTATCCCTCTAGAGACCACCAACGGCGGTCACCCAAAGCTCGTCCGCCGACGGGGCTGGAGAGGGCTGCGAGGAAGTACCAGCCTCTCCCGCTGTAGGTGCACTAGCAGTCGTCCGCTCACGCAGCCTAAGATATTCGGCCTAGAAAAGTTTGGATACTCGATAATTGCCTAAGTTATATTAAAATTAATACAAAGTAAAGTAATACTTACATAGGTCTGCAAGGCCCTCTCATCAATGGGATTCCCGTCCTTTCGATGGGTGGCCAGGAAGACGGTCATCATGTTTGCATCCTCACCCCTCTGTACCTGTTAAAAATATATTATTTAGTACTAAAATTAAATATTTTATCCTACTACCATTTTATAGTACTTGCATTAAAATAATATATCTGAAATAAAAAATATACCAAACGACGAAAATGTTCCGTCATCGGAATCAAGCCACCACACCACTTTGCTATCTTCTGCCTAGCTACCTTGGCCTTCTCAGACCTTTTCTTGTACCTCGGATCGTCGAATCTAGCCCTTATCGTAGTATACTGCTCAGGCGTGATCCAACCTTGGATCGGTTTTCCTTCATGATCATGAGCCTTCTGGTCATCCAGAGCATCACGGATCAGCTTAGCGACAACGGCAAAAAATATCTGCTCGATCAACTAGGCCCGGTGCGGTAGATAGAAATACGTTTGCTACAATTAAGTAATTTAATAAGTTATATAATATGCATAAATTAGATGATTAATATAATATATTTTTATCTTGAAGTGCACAAACTAGAACGTCTTTCTCTCATCCGGAGTATCAGAGTAGTTGATCCAAGGGCCACCATAGTTGTACCTCAGAAAGTGGTCCAGGCGTCTCTGTTCCGACGATGGACGGTATCTATACTGAGATAATTATTTTTATCGAAAAAGTCAATATATGATGAATAAAGAAATACATAATATATATGATGCTAAACATCCTAATTGACTTACTTTGTACCGTCGGCCCAAATCTTCGTCCTCGTCTCGTTCGGAGGTACGCATGGAGGATCTAGCTGATGTTGGGACGACGTCGGCTCAACCTTCGCCATATGCTCATCTGTCTCCATGGTTCCGTATAAGCCCCCTCATTTTAGAATAGAAATAATTGGTAATTTGTAATTATTTTTATTATTTTATTTAAATAATTAATTTCTAAAATTCTTTTTAATATATATGACACTTTGCCATGGCTTCGATATTTTGAGCAATGCACGACCTTTTTTCTTCCAATAAAATTTATAATAATAATTTTAATTGAGTCTAATATAGTTGAAACATGGATGTTACATTTATTTGATCTTCCCCATGCTCCAAAAATATTAAAGAACGTCCAGAATTACGGTTACCGTAAAATTGCCTCCTTTTGACTAGAACTTGACCCAAACCCAACCCAAACACATGTAGGAATATAGTGCACCCCAAATATTATTATTTAAATATATATTATATATATAAATGATATTTAAATTAATTTATATATATTTATAGGAGTTCTAACTATAGAAAATTGTATATGTGGCAACCTAGTTAGCAAATAACTACCTAACCACTTCCCTAACCAACCCAACAACCAAATCTTATCCAATCCTAACCATAACAACCAAACCCACCCTCAGAATTTTGCCCAAGATCAGCCCCCCCTTAGATAAACCCCTTAGCAATAGGATAAACCCCCTCCTTTATTTAAATCTACTTAAAAAGCTCATATATATATATCAACTTATCACCAAACTCTAACCCTAACATCTACTTCTCTCTTTGTGGCCTCCCCTATATCCTCCCTCCTCTCTTCCATGACCCCTTCAGCCTCTCCCACTCCTTATCCACTTCCTTTTTACTCCTTCCCAACCTCCACTTCATCCCTCACAAGCTGACAAGCCCTAGAGCAAGAGATTAGTCACCGTAGAGGCCGACAACTTACTGCTGGTTGCAGCTGCTATCCACCCCATCACAGCCCTAAAAACCATCTCAAAACTGAATATTTATCTCATATATGAAGCCCCCAAGCACTCCCTCAAGTTTTGTGGAGTTTGGAGTCCATTTGGTGCTCAGAATGGTCCGTGTCGCGAGAAAGGACCACGTCGTAATCACATACGGGTAAGTCTTCCAACTTAGATTCTTTTTTCTATTCTCCATGAACCAAAGATTGTGTAACTCATGATAATATTAGATGATAAGTAGAATTAACTCCGTACATGATAAACTCGCATTTCTATGTAGAAACTATTACAAGAAAATCGAACAATCATGACACGGACACGACGCACCAATGGTAGACAAGGTTCAATGAGTATTGTCATGATAAATATATATAAAATAATTCCAGAAAATTATGTGTTATTAATTCAGAATATAAATATTATAATTATATAATTAATCATATTTTATGTCGACGCAAAGATTAGATGCAAAGACTACTTGGCCAAGTTGCAAGAATAGCTAGATAACGTAGTTGAGATGGTTGCATGAATGATATGATATAATTATTTATATATATAATTATTATTAAATTCTAGAAAATTAAATAATATAATTTTATATTAAAAATATTTTATTACTCAAGTTGGTAATGTTGCATGTACAAACTAGCATCAAGTTGCCAGAATACCTAGTCGACGCACAACATGACTTTGTAATACGATTCTTGGAGGATTTGATCTTAATTCCTAAAACTGAATTTATATGTATTTTAATTCTGAAAATAATGTATTTCTAACTTATATTTATGGTATTTGCATGTCAAACCTGAACCCTAAAAATATGGGCCACTAGCCTATATTTTGGGTGACTTTATGACATTATTTTGCTAGTAAATAGAGGTTATTTTGAAATAAATAAGTAGGTAAATATTTTCTGAGATTAAATTAGAATATAATATGATATAAATAATTTTTCATAAATATAAACTATACTAATGGACTAGCAACGTCTCGAACAAGTTTCGGGCAAAACTAGTCAACAAAAAGTAGCCATAAATTTGAAATATGTTATTTTGTCAAATCTGAAAATTTATTATTAAAATAAATATAAATTATATTTAAATTAAGATTATATGATTTATTATGATTTATTTTTATGTCATCTAATTGGGGACTTAAACTTAAATTTTGGAAGTCAAAAACCAAGAAACTAGGTCCTGATACCCTGTAAAAGTAAGCAAAGTTGTTAGAAATAATAATGGGCTTGGTTTTGCATGGCATCGAAGAAATTATAGAATTAAGTTATAATTACAAGAATTCACGATTGGACCCTTAAGTATTTAATTGGTGTTTAGGTCAATTAAATTTTGAAGGAGTGGACGCGGGATCATCTTTACCAACACTGACTGCAGAACCAGGCAAGTGTACCTTGCCAAGATGTTTACAGTTATACATTAATTATTTGATATTATGTATGCATTAGATATTATAATTGTGTGGCTTGGTTATTGTACTTGTGAGCCTAGGACTGTAATACGATACTTTTTGTCCGGACAAGATTCGGGTACCGACATTCTCTGCGGAGTCGAGTATCGTAGTTAGAGAGTCATTCTTCCGAACCCATGTTTTATGCATATGTTATTTGCACATCCGACCGTAGGACACTTGACACGATATTCATGTGGCAGAGTCTTTCTCGACTTGATCGTGGTACTTGGTCTCTGGATAGGACTACATGATGCATGCTATAATGATACGGATAGTTATACATATTGACTATGACTTGTGCTGATAGTTAGAGGTCATAATCTTGTGTATCTTGATTGAGACGTGAGGTTACATTGGGTAGGGAGAGTCTTTATCGTGCTCTGGGCATAATTTACTATTATTATTTGAGTGTACTATTAGCATACGAAAGTGTCCATTGGGATCTTTCGTGAGTACTATATATATACATCTTCCTCCTAGTTTCTCCCACACAGAGCCTTGAGTGTACTATTAGATTACGAAAGTGTCCATTGGGATCTTTCGTGAGTACCAGCCCGGGGTACGATACCATACTCTCATTTGCATTTCACATAGTTGGTCACAGTAGTTTACCCTTGAGTATGTTGCATTATATTATTTTACTTTTGGCATGCTGTTTCTTGTACCTTGTTATGTCCCTCTGAGGACCTGGTCCCCTGCCATTTTTCAGCATAGACAATTACGGAGCCTTTGGAGTTGCTGATGGAGTTGCTTGTCTTGCAAAAATTGGTACCAGATACTTATATCATTTCTACCGGAGTTATGGTTATTTATTCATATTGTTTATTTACCTGCTGATGTAGCCTAGTTTTATAGACTCATATTTCTTTCTTGAGTCTATTCGAGTTTATGTGTTACTAGGCGGACGACTTTAGCACATGTAGCTCATTCTTGTATATTCTGTTCATTATGGATTGAGACATAGATATTTATATTTACTTGATTATCTAGATAGTGACCATTATAATACAGCTTATACGTATTCGAGTCGGACCAGAGTCTGGTCGAATGCGTAGCTGGCATGTTACATATTCCTAGTCCTACGTATTTTGGGACTGGGGCGTTATATATTTTTATGTGGGCACATACAGGTCAGAGCATATCGTTTCGGTTATGTTATTGTGCCGAGCGAGCCTGCAGTTAGGATAAGGTTGTTAGGATCTCAATCCACAATTGCTATTGGAACTTTCTTTGATTTCTAATATCGTCCTTGAACCTCGAAATTGTAATCATCTATACTTTCATTGAACTCTTATTCTTTGATTCTCATTTTTCCTAACTCGGAGAGACGAACACTCATGCGCGGTGATCTCCCCAGGAGAAGATTTTTGTCAAGACGGAGAAGACATATTTGATAGATTATTTGTAAGTAGATGGTTACCTGAGTAATGAAGATTATGGTAGATAATTTCTAGATATTAGAGTCAGAATAGATTAAGACATTACCAGTAGTAACCTAAAACAAGATGGACTCTATCAATTGCCTAGATTAGAAGTGATGGGTTACTATTCTATAAACATTTTAGATGTATACGAGTGATTTTATTTTAGGATATAATATTATGTTTTGCTAAGAGAGTTTTATCTAAGGTGGGTAGGCTTCTCGACTAACGAATTGGTTTGGAGGTTAATCAATTGATGAAGATGAGAATTGTCAAATTTTGGTGCTTTGAGGCTTACACTTCTACGTGATTTTTAAAAAAAAGGGTATTTCGTTTTGAATTGAGAAAAAAAATGATGTGATAAGGAGCTAGAGATTTATTTAATTTAAAATTTTAAGACGATTATGATGTAATGGATTTAAAATTTTAAATTAAAATATTTTGGATGAATTTAAATATTGTGGAGTTTAAATTTTTAAGGATAAAAATTTATTTAAATAAAGGGTTGAGAATTTGATATGACAACATTGGCGATTTTGTTAAACCATAAGTTTTGAAAATTATGATATGATTGAATTTGTGTTTAAATTTAAAAGAGTTTATGTGATGAATTTAAATTTAGATTTTAAGAATCTTGAGACATTTAAATTTTGTGGGGTTTAAGTTTGAAGATTTTGATAAGATTTGACTTGGAATCTAAATTTGAGAATTTTAGGATATGATGAGGCGGAACGTTGGTGAATCTCAATTTGAAGATTTCATAATTATTTTATTGTTTGGGTATTGTATGAAAAATAAAAATATAAAGGAAAGGGATGGAGAGAATAGTTTCAAGTTTAAATTTTGGGAATGAAAATTTAAATTAAAATTTATTCAAGGAAATATGCATTTGTTGTATTTAAATTAGAGGATTAGATTTAAACTTGAATTATTGAGATTGAGTTATTAAATGAAGTTTTGAGGAATTGAATTTAAATTAGAAATTTTAAATGATAGAATTTAAACTTTTAAAACTTTGAGAAGAGTTTGATAGAATTGTTTTATATTTCCTTGAGAAAATTTTAGAGGTTAAATAATATTTGGTGAATTTGAGTAAGTTTTGTTATAATTGTTGAACTAAAGGTAAGTAGAAATTATGGTACAGAAATTATGGTTGATTATATAAAGAAAAAAAATATAGAGGAGTAAAATTTGATGGAACAATTTTTGAAATTCAAAATTTTAGATGAGATTATTTTAAACCTTGTGATTGGATTTAAATTTTAAGAATATATGAAATTAAATTAAGTTTTGAGATTTGATGGGATAAAGATATAATGTATTAAAGATTATAAATTTTGGGATTTGATTTGATCTTAGAAGGTTGGCTAGAATTAGATATGCCATATATAAATTATTTTGTTGGGTAGCTTTATGATTGCTAGGTTTAATGATGTTATAAAGGATAAAATTGATTAAGTTATCAGTATTATCGTTTCGAGAAAAAAAAATTATTATTATTAATTTTTTGAGAAATTGAGGAGAAGACTATTTGAGAATTGAATTTTAAAAATAGTGAAATGAGACAAGCTTTGAGGATAAAATTTACATGTATTGTATGGTAAGATTAAATTTTAAATTCTGGAAAGACCATGATATGGATTTGATTTCTTTTTAAATTTGAAGGGCTTAAATATAGCAGAGTTTAAATTTTGGAATTTAAATTTGGTGAATAGAATTTTGGAGATTATATTTAAAATTTTGAGTATTGGGTTATTAAATTCAAATTTTAAGAAAATTAAGAAGATTAACATCATAGATAGTGGAATACAAGATTTGGATTCAAATTATATTTTGAAGTTTGGAATAAAATTCAAGTTTAAAAATTTAAGGACTTGGGAACTTATGAATTTAATTTTGAGGATTTAAAAAAAAATTGAATGAGTAGAATAATAATAATTTTTAAAGGTGATAATTGAGTTTAATTTAAATTTGAGGAGTTTAAATCTTGAAGTAGTTACATTTCTAATATTTAATTTAAAAAATTTAATTAAAAGTTTGAGATATAATTCAAGGAATTCAAAGATAATGTTGGAGATTTTGAGTGTTAGGAGTTCAATATAATATTGAGATTTGATTTATGGGTTTGGATACACTAATAGAATAACAATATAAAGATTGACTTTATCACTTATAGAATTGACTTTTAAGGACTTAATTTGAATTCAAAATTTGAAGAATTGTTTTGAGAGAAACGCTTGATGGAGTAGATTTCGAATTCAAATTTTGATGATGAGACTTTAAATATTTAAATTTATTCATGAGATATGCATTAGTAGGATTTAAATTGAGGAATTATTTTTAACTTTTAACTTTTTATGATTGACTCATTAATTGATGTTTGAGGATGACCCTTAATTTAAAATACTGAAAATTCATATATACGTACTAGCAGTGAGGACAAGACAAATTATGGCTATAAGGACAAATCGAATTATTAGAAAATTTTGAGAAATGACTACAATATGAGATACAAATTTTCTAGGATGGAAATAAATTTTTAGATTTAATTTTTTAAGTTTGGATATGGAATTAAATTTGAAGGATTGAAATATTAAAATTTTGAAGACTGTTATAAATGAGTTTTAAAATTTTGATAAATAATGTTAGATTGTAATTAATAGTTACGACTTGAGAATCTGATTTAAAAAGAAAATTATTAGATTTAAAATTTTAAAAATAAATTTGAATTTCAAAGATTTACTTTAAAATTTTAAACTGTAAGGATGAAGTAAATTTTGAGGACTTTGTTAAATAACAAAAGTGATTTGACTACATGATTATATTGTTTTAATTTGTATGGAGAAAAAAAAAATGTTATTGAAGATCTTAAATTTCGAGGACAAAATTCTTTTAAGGTAGGTAGATTGTAAGCCCCCTCATTTTAGAATAGGAATAATTTAATAATTTGTAATTATTTTTATTATTTTATTTAAAGAATTAATTTCTAAAATTTGTTTTAATATAAATGACACTTTGCCATGGCTTCGATATTTTGAGCAATGCACGACCATTTTTCTTCCAACAAAATTTATAATAATAATTTTAATTGAGTCTAATATAGTTGGAACATGAATGTTGCATTTATTTGATCTCTCCCATGCTCTAAAAATATTAAAGAACGTCAAGAATTACGGTTACCGTAAAATTGCCTTCTTTTGACTAGAACTTGACCCAAACCCAACCAAAACACATGTAGGCATGTAGTGCACCCCAAATATTCTCATATAAATATATATTATATATATAAATAATATTTAAATTAATTTATAGGAGTTCTAACTATAGAAAGTTGTATAGGTGGCAACCTAGTTGGCAAATAACTACCTAACCACTTCCCTAACCAACCCAACAACCAAATCTTATCCAATCCTAACCATAACAACCAACCCCACCCTCAAAATTTCGGCCAAGAGAAGCCACCCTTAGCCAAACACCTTAGCAATAGGATAAACTCCCTCCTTTATTTAAATCTATTTAAAAAGCCCATATATATATCAACTTATCACCAAACTCTAACCCTAACATCTACTTCCCTCTTTGTGGCCTCCTCTATATCCTCCCTCCTCTCTTCCATGACCCCTTCAGCCTCTCCCTATCCTTATCCACATCCTTTTTACTCCTTCCCAACCTCCACTTCATCCCCCACAAGCTGACAAGCCCTAGAGCAAGAGATTAGTCACCGTAGAGGCCGACTACTTACTGCTGGTTGCAGCTTCTATCCACCCCATCACAGATCTAAAATCCACCTCTAAACTGAATATTTACCTCCTATATGAAGTCCCCAAGCACTTCCTCAAGTTTCATGGAGTTTGGAGTCCGTTTGGTGCTCAAAATGGTATGTGTTGCGAGAAAGGACCACATCGTAATCACATACGGGTAAGTCTTCCAACTTAGATTCTTTTTCCTATTCTCCATGAACCAAAGATTGTGTAACTCATGATAATATTAGATGATAATTAGTATTAACTCCATACATGATAAACTCGCATTTCTATGTAGAAACTATTACAAGGAAATTGGACAATCATGACACGGACACGACGCACCAATGGTAGACAAGGTTCAATGAGTATTGTCATGATAAATATATATAAAATAATTCCATAAAATTATATGTTATTAATTCAGAATATAAATATTATAATTATATAATTAATCATATTTTATGTCGACGCAAAGATTGGATGCAAAGACTACTTGGCCAAGTTGTAAGAATAGCTAGATAGCGTAGTTGAGATGGTTGCATGAATGATATGATGTAATTATTTATATATATAATTATTATTAAATTTTAGAAAATTAAATAATATAATTTCATATTAAAAATACTTTATTACTCAAGTTGGTAATGTTGCATGTACAAACTAGCATCAAGTTGCCAGAATACCTAGTCGACGCACAACATGACTTTGTGATACGATTCTTGGAGGGTTTGATCTTAATTCCTAAAACTTAATTTATATGTGTTTTAATTCTGGAAATAAAGTATTTTAAATTTATTTTTATGGTATTTTCATGTCAAACCTGAACCCTAAAAATGAGGGCCACTAGCCTATATTTTGGGTGACTTTATGACATTGTTTTGCTAGTAAATAGAGGTTATTTTGGAAGAAATAAATGGGTGAGTACTTTCTGAGATTAAATATAATATGATATAAAATATTTTTTCGTAAATATAAACCATACTAATGGACTAGCAATGTCTCAAACAAGTTTCGGACAAAACTAGTCAACCTAAAGTAGCCATAATCTTAAAATATGTTATTTTGTCAAATCTGAGAATTTATTATTAAAATAAATATAAATTATATTTAAATTAAGATTTTATGATTTATTATGATTTATTTTTATGTCATCTAATTGGGGACTTAAACTTAAATTTTGGAAGTCAAAAACCAAGAAACTAGGTCCCGATACCCTGTAAAAGAAAGCAAAGTTGTTAGAAATAATAACAGACTTAGTTTTGTATGCATCAAAAAAATTATAGAATTAAGTTATAATTACAAGAATTCATGATTGGACCCTTAAGTATTTAATTGGTGTTTAGGTCAATTGAATTTCGAAGGAGTGGACGCGGGATCATCTTTACCACCACTGACTGCAGAACCAGGCAAGTGCACCTTGCCAAGATGTTTACAGTTATACATTATTTATTTTATATTATGTATGCATTAGATATTATAATTGTGTGGCTTGGTTATTGTACTTGTGAGCCTAGGGCCGTTATATGATACTTTGTGTCCGGACAATATTCGGGTACCGACATTCTCTGCGGAGTCGAGTATCGTAGTTAGAGAGTCATTCTTCCGAACCCATATTTTGTGCATACGTTATTTGCACATCCGACCGTAGGACACTTGACATGATATTCATGTGGCAGAGTCTTTCTCGACTTGATCGTGGTACTTGGTCTCTGGATAGGACTACAGGATGCATGCTATAGTGATACGGATAGTTATATATATTGACTATGACTTGTGCTAATAGTTAGAGGTCATGATCTTGCGTGTCTTGATTGAGACGTGAGGTTACGTTTGGTGGGGAGAGTCTTTATCGTGCTCAGGACATATTTTACTATTATTATTTGAGTGTACTATTAGCATACGAAAGTGTCCATTGGGATCCATTGGGATCTTTCGTGAGTACTATATATATACATCTTTCTCCTGGTTCCCCCCACACGGAGCCTTGAGTGTACTATTAGATTACGGAAGTGTCCATTGGGATCTTTCGTGAGTACCAGCCCGGGGTACGATACCATACTCTCATTTGCATATCACATAGTTGGTCACAGTAGTTTACTCTTGAGTATGTGGCATTATACTGTTTTACTTTTGGCATGCTGTTTCTTGTACCTTGTTACGTCCCTCTGAGGACCTGGTCCCCAACCAGTTTTTGCAGCATAGATGGTTACGGAGCCTTTGGATTTGCTGATGGAGTTGCTTATCTTGCAGGAATTGGTACCAGGTACTTATATTATTTCTACCGGAGTTATGGTTATTTATTTATATTGTTTATTTACCTGCTGATGTAGCCTAGTTTTATAGACTCATATTTCTTTCTCGAGTCTATTCGAGTTTGTGTATTACTGGGCGGCCAACTTTAGCACTTGTAGCTTATTCTTATATATTTTGTTCATTATGGATTGAGGCATAGATATTTATATTTACTTGATTATCTAGATAGTGCCCATTATAATACAGCTTATACGTATTCGAGTCGGACCAGAGTCTGGTCGAATGCGTAGTTGGCACGTTACGTATTCCTAGTCCTACGTATTTTGGGACTGGGGCGTTATATTCCGTCAACAGAAGGAATGCTGGAGAAGAGAGTAGTATCATGCCAGGAACTACTCGTTCCAGGACTGCTGCCATGTAACATCGTCGCAGTCGGAGATGTGACTCATCGATATACTTGAGTACTCGACGCCGAGGATCCAGAACCAACAGTAGGCAGTACCGGAGGCGCACTCCGTCTACCTCGATACCTGTCGAACGCTTCGCGTAGTCCTGTCATACCTGATAACAACATATGATGATAGAACAAATAAACAAATATATAGTATATTCTACAGTCAAAATGTTATGCATATCTCACAGCATTAATAAAATTGCACAGTAAATAACTAGTAGTGTCACAAGTCTAAATGAATAGTATATTCTACAGTCAAAATTTAATACATATCTTTGTCAAAATAGTACATTCTACTGCCAAAATATAGTACATTCTATAGGCAAAATAGTTTTATTTTCAATCACCTTCAGAAAACTCATCTTGTTCGCCTTCCACGTCCTTCTCTTTCTTTTCTTCCTCATCTTCACTTTCATCTACTTCGTCTTCGTCTTCATCTTCGTCTTCCTCTTCGGATAATTCTACCTTTTCTACATTATTAGTCGTGTAATGAGTAACTTTTATTGAGTCCACATCTACAATATTTGTTACAAGAGGTAGCTCGTCCTCCTGATAAGCTATTTCATCAACGTCAAAGGTATTTCTAGCTTTAGACTTGCATATTGCCCACTAATCCGACCTCGCTGTCCCCCGTCTAGATAAGTTGTGAAGTACACAAGCTAAGCCTGACTTGATAGGACAAATGGTTCATAGCCTTGATATCTACGCTTGTAGTTTATATCCACAAGACTGTAAACCACCTGATTTTTAAAAAATTTTATTTTGGAAATTTTCACAAATTTCTGTAATTTTTTGGAATTTTTTCAAATTAAACTAAGATATTTTGAATATTAAAGGATTTTTAAATGATGTTAAATAATATTAAAATATTATGAAAATAATATTTTCTGGTGTAAAATGAAAAACTAGACATAGGGTAATTTTTCGGGAATTTATTGGACCCCGAAAACATTTTTAAAGACAAAAAAACCAATATATAATTAAACCCTAGATTAAACCCGGTTTATTTAAAATAAACCAAACTGAACCAACCCAGACCGGTTTAATAAACCCAACCTTGAGTCTGCGGGTCGGATCCGGGTCTAACCCGCGACCCGAAACCCGCAGACCCAAACCCGCTTTCTGTTTAGCGGATCGGGCCGGATCCACCGCCCGACCCGACCCGTCACCGCCCGACCCGACCCGTCACCGCCCGACCTGAAGCCCCTCTTCTCCCCCGACCGTTTCAGCCTCCGCCTGCCGCGTAACCGGCGGCGCCGCTCCGTTTCCCCTTTCGCGTAACCGCCCGCGGGCTGCTCCGCTCCTCGGCCGCTCCGGTTCCCCTCCCCGCATCGGCCGCCTCTCCCTCTCCCTCTTACCCTCTATTTAAACCTGTCTCCGGCTGAACCCTCTCCCCGCAGTGCCGTGCAACCCGCTCGATGCGTCGCGTCCTGTGGTGACCGCGAACCGCGATCCAAAAACAGGAAAATTAACGCCATGTTTCACCCCAAAACTGAGTGCGTCCTGCCAAACGGGAAGACTTGGTCACGTGTGGTCTTTACCAAAACGTGCGCGCCGTTGATACGGACATGCAGAATTTTGCAGAAGTTGATTTGGATGTGCGTGCACACCGGAATCAACGCGTATCCGTCGACAACGTCCGATATCTGCCTTTTCTGGATCTCGTTGTAACTTGGTGTACACACGTCGAATCGAGATGAAACTTGCGCCATCGGACTCATAGCAATACGCTGGTCCTGTGACCCAAGTTTGGTTCGATTCTGAGAACGTTGACAAAATCGCGTGTCGTAGGCCCCACGGCTCTACTTGACGGGCAATTTTGTGATCGGCTCATCGGAATCCAATTCTGGATATTCCGTTGGGTTCGTATCAGCGTTCTGGACTTGTTGACACTAAGTTTGACGAATTTGGAGACCTTTGTTCCTGACACATTTTTCGGTGCAAAGCAGTCCACATGTGGACCCCGCTTGGACTTAAAAATGTTATTTTTGCCCCTGTGTCCAAATTGGACTCAAGGACAGGCGTTTCTAGCTATTTGATATTTTCTGGATCTGATGGTGATGTCTATTTCAGCAACCAAAGAACTGCCTGCAAATCCTGCTGAGGTCAAAGCTATAGTTGGAGACAGAACCCCAGGCAAGTGTACCTTGCCAAACTCTGCAGTTTTGCTACTTATTTCCTTGACTTATTTATACATTATTGTGCATGCTTAAACCTAGGACCGTGTGACTTACTTAGCGTCCGATTAATAGTCGGATGCCAACACCGTACGCGGAGTTGTGTAACGTCATCTAGACATGGATATCGAGACCCTATACTTCTCGTGCTTGCATTATCAAGTACGTTATAACCCAGGACACCTGACACTATTCATGATACATAATTATCCTGAGATATTCATCGTAATTCTGTATAGGTTACAGGTTTCATGACATATTCTTTTGCTTAGATATTTATGACTTGATGCATTAGTTATGATCCTGCGTGACATGGACATGAGACGTCGTGGACATGAGACGTATGATTACATTGGGTGGAGAGAGACACACAGGCTACAGGTTGATTATATTATGACGGTGTCGTAGTCTCCCTTTGAGCTAGACAAACCACATGATATCACTACTACCGGCTCCCAGACACAGAGCTTGTAGTGATTTCAGCCTGAGTTCTAGTGCTGCTCTCATCTTGCATATCACTTAGCTGGTTATATAGTCTTACCCTATTATTTCATTTATTGCTGCACTACATTTATTTTGGCATATTGTTTCTTGTACCTTGTTATGTCCCCTGAGGACCTGGATCCAGATTGTCCCTAGGATTAGCAGACGAGATCGACCCCGAGGTACACGGGACATGAGAATTAGCAGGAGCAGGTGCAGGAACAGGAGCAGGCACTAGAGTAGTACCAGATCTGGTAGACGAGTGATCTCTGCGGGTATCTTCTGAGTATATACTTTGTCCATACTCAGTATTGTTGTTGATATCTTTATTCTTGTATCTTGACAGTTGTATCAGACTTGTTATCGAGTTATTCCCCGATTTATTTACTTGTGACTTGCTGATATTTATATTTTACTCTATTGATATTGTTGTATTCATTTCTGTGTATGAGATTAGTAGACCCTTACTGTTGTTTTACAGCTTAAGTACGCCCCGATGGATCCATTAAATTGGGTTTGTCCATCGGTGTGTGCTGCTGGCCATTGCCACGTGTTTAGTCCCTCGATATTTTGGGACTGGGGCGTGACATAGTTTTTGTGGTGGCCCATGCAGGTCAACGACTAAATATGTTCAGTTTCAACTTAGGGACCGAGCAAGCCTGCAATAAGAATAGGATAAGTTTTTAGGATCTCATCCACTTTCTTGAATCGTTCTTGACATCTATATCGGATTCGAATTAATTCTTGACTTACATCCTGCCTTGATTCCAGTGCATCTTTTATAGTTTATTTTGGATGCAGAGTAATGGAATCATAATCAAGCAACGAGACTCCTGCAGGAATACCACAAGGTGCTGTGGTCACCCACGAAGATGAAGTAACACCAGAAGATAGATGTCAATCAACTCAACAAGGCAATCAAGCAGATCAACACTCTTCTAGCAGGTCCAGCAGCAGCAGGGGAATCATCTGCAAGGACGCGAACAAGCTCTAGTGATGACTTTGGAGGACGCACAGAATCATGGAGTAGCTAATGCGCGTA
Organism: Iris macrosiphon; assembly: GCA_036927795.1. Taxonomy (NCBI): domain Eukaryota; kingdom Viridiplantae; phylum Streptophyta; class Magnoliopsida; order Asparagales; family Iridaceae; genus Iris; species Iris macrosiphon. The sequence goes on from JAYESA010000015.1 coordinate 69,586,171, forward strand.
AGTTTTTGTAGTTTTCTGCTTCTAGATTTGTTTTAGTTCATGCATGTTGGTTCGTGACCTTAGCCTTGACCTAGTAATTTTGAACTTGCTAATAACTGATAACCTAATATGTTTTTACAAGTGATAACCTAGTGATAACCTAGTATTTCTGAACTGTAATTTTCTAGATTTCCTTCATTCGGGAAATTGCATAACTTTTATCGCTTAGGAAAATAATTTATCCTACGTATTTTTCTTAAAACCTTGATTCTCTTTGGTTGTGATGTACTTCGAACAATATTTGCAACCGTGTCATCTCTGTTAATCGGTTATTCTTTGATTGCGAGGACGCAATCCTCTTAAGGGGGATAGATTGTAAACCCCCTAATTTTTAAGAATTTTTAATTTGGAAAATTTCATAATTTTCTGGAATTTTCTGGAATTTTTCTCAAATTAAACTAAGGTGTTTTGATTATTAAAGGATTTTTAAATGATATTAAATAATATTAAAATATTATAAAAATAATATTTTCTGGTGTAAAATAAAAAACTAGACATAGGATAATTTTCCGGGAATTTATTGGACCCCGGAAACATTTTTAAAGACCAAAAAACCAATGTATAATTAAACCCTAGATTAAACCCGGTTTATTTAAAATAAACTAAACTGAACCAACCCAGACCGGTTTAATAAACCCAACCCTGAGTCTGCGGGTCGGATCCGGGTCTAACCCGTGACTCGAAACCTGCAGACCCAAACCCGCTTTCTGTTTAGCGGATCGGACCGGATCCACCGCCCGACCCGACCCGTCACTGCCCGACCCAAAGTGTCACGACCCGCACCCGATATAGGGGAACGAGAGCATGGGTACGTCCAGCCTACGCCGCAGCATCGGCGGTAGTACGCTGTCTAGGTTCAGTAATACTAGATAACTAACACCTGTCAATGATATACATCTCCATAATCTCATAATATAACTCAATCACAATAACTAGAAGGCACGATAAAAGATAAAAAAGAATGACAGTATTAAACACCATGTCTCAACATAAAGATACTCACAGTCTAGCTGTCCAACACAAGTCTCCAATTACACTTAACATAAGACTAAACATAAACTGAAATAACCTCCATAAGTCTCAAGTATAAATAAATACTGTCTAAATAGCTGTAGGCAAAGTCTCGTCTAGAAGCATAGACTCCTCTAGGATCTCTGGTACATAGTCTGCATCTATACCTGGTCCGTAGTGTGTGGTACAGAAATTCTCAAGATTCTCTGAAAAAAATATCTAGTCAGGATTGGAACGAAAATACACCTCTAACAGCAGTTCCACATATATTGACAAAAACTATAAAACAGTGTAAAGAAATACAAGACAGATATGAAATAACTGGAATTAAGAAATACTGGAATAAATACTGGAACATCATCATCAATAGCATCTGACAAGGAATAGAACTATAAGTGTACGCAAGTACAAAGAACTGGCATGTAAGTGTGTATAAGAACAACAACTAGAACATGTGGCAATACAAGATCAATCTATCAAGATACATGTCAAGAATCATCTAACTAAGTGTGTAAAACATTAGTATATCATGTGATCGACTTGGGTTATATGACTCATTACATGGATTAGCGATCATCCCCAACAGGTCAGGCTAACCGAAATGTAACAGCGATGAGGCATGTAAGGGTAAGGCTGCACCGACGTGAAATGTGGGTGAGCTAATGCTGCATGTAAGGGTATGATCACATAATTACTAATACTTCCCCATTTATCCCCAGCTAGCACGATGGATCCCAATCACGACTCCTCGTGACAGGTCTCGATGATGCTAACTCGTGTAAGCAATAGTGTCAGAGTCATGTACGCTATACAACAAGAATTATAGAGATAATCAACATAAGGGAAACTGTCAGAGAATGTACTCGCCTGGGGTCCTTAGCTAGTAATACCACTGTCCGGGTTCCAAGGTACCGTCTGAGTAATCCAACAGTCCTATAGATATATCATAAACACAATACTGTATCAGGCTTTACACTAATACATAATCAAATATCATGATCTCACAGGCTATGCTAGGGGTCACGTCTGTAGTTGCTGTACATAATAGATAGTCAATGGTACGGTCTTGCCAGTACGTCAGTGTACATATGGCGGTCTGCTAACCTACTACATGGTCACAGGTCAATGTAATTATGGGGTATCCGTGGTTACATTCAAGTCATCTAATATACATAACACATAGTACATAATAGGGTCTAATTTATTCATAATATCCATTAGTTACCAAATAATAGATATATATATATATATATACTTTAAATAGAATTAAATACTTTATATACATATACATTAAATATCTACTAGGGAGATGTGTACAATACGTATATTTACGTATTTATACTAATCGAGATATGCCATATATATACCAATTTACATTTAACCCTATGCTAATACATGTACCACATATATATTAATTAGGTTTATATTCATATAGATATATAATATGTGCATACAACATACTAATCTACTATCATACGATACGGGTATACTATCATAGCTAATTATACGCATGAAAACAAGGAAGAATACGCGTGTGCATGTACGCCTTCACGTACTCGAGAGGGGACTCGAACTTGGCGCAGAATGAGACGTGCGTGTCACGGCGTCATCGAGTCGAAGGCTGCTCCGGTCGGGTTCAGCGAGTCAGCGGTCGTCCGGCATGTGCAGGCAAGTCGTCCGGTCTGGGCAGCGTCGTGCGGCTCCGTGCGGTCTGCTCTCGATTCAGTGTGGCGGGTATGACGCGGCGTGTGCAGTCGACTCTGGGGCGGGGCAGCGCTCAAGCGGCAGTCGGGAACTCTTCGGTTCAGCGCCTGATGGCAGCGGCTCCGGGAACTCTTCGGTTCAGCGCCTGATGGCAGCGGCTCCGGGAACTCTTCGGTTCAGCACCTGATGGCAGTGAGGATCGACAGGTCCGGTCAGGGCTGCTAGGTTTCGGCGGGTTTACGTCGGGTTGCTCGGGAAGGAGATGAACAAGAGGATGGGATGGAGAATTCGGCTAGGGGCTGATTAGGTTAAGGGAAAAAGAAAAGAAGGGAATATATATATATAATGTTAAGTTTGACCTAGAGTATGTTGACTTTGGTCAATACTAGGAAAGGCCTTGGCTTGCTATGGAGATACTCCAATAGACTAGGTTCGGATGAAATTGCGAGAATTTCATCGGTCTAAGGGTTTGGAGGCCATGGTTTCAAGGGTTGATGTTAAATTACACATTCCCAAAAATTTATGGAAAATATAATGAAGGGGGAAAAATGGGTTTATAATGCGTGTCGTGTCAAACGGGTGTACACTTAATGCTCTTACATAATAGTGCCAATAATTGAAATTTGCATGAAATAGGTTTATTGTTTGCTTAATTAAAATTAAATGCAAGAGGTGTTTTACAATTAAATAGAAGTACAAAGGCTGGATTTACGTGGGACACATGCATCAATGAATGGTCTGGCGTGTCTATGACAAGGGTACGATCGGATGGAAGACAAAGCTAGCGTAGCGTTCTAGTTATTGAATAACGATTAAGTGCAACAATCAATTAAGAATCATAATTATTTAGATAAATAAATTATCATGCAATCATTTACTTATTAATTACGAAAAGACAAAAATACCCCTAATCCAAAAAGTGGGGGTGACAAGTCTACCCTCCTTAAAGAATTTCGTCCTCGAAATTTAAAAATAACTATCACTAGCACAAGCAATCAATTAATGAATTATACCTCAAGTCTCGAAGAGATATGGATACCGCTCGCGCATTTCGTCCTCTCTTTTCCAAGTTGATTCTCCTGGAGAGTGATTTCTCCATGCAACACGAACCAAGGGAATAGTCTGGTTCCGCAATATCTTCTCTCTACGATCCAAGATCTCCACCGGTTATTCAGGATAGCTGAGTGTCGGTCCAACTTCGATCTCCGAGTGATCTAATACGTGACTAGGATCTGCCACATACCGTCTCAGCTGCGACACGTGGAACACGTTATGCACTCCATCTAGAGTAGGTGGCAAGTCTAGTCTATAGGCCACTGCACCGACCCTTGCAAGAATACTGAAGGGCCCGATGTATCGTGGACTAAGCTTCCCTCCTCTGCCGAATCGAATCATGCCTCGTGTCGGGGAAATCCGTAAGAACACCAAATCGCCAATCTAGAACAAAGATCTTAACACGCAATCTAAACAAAACAATCACAAACCAAACAAGCAATCAAAACAATACCTGAAACTCTAGGGGTCTACGGTGACTATCTGCCCAATGCCATTATCTGTCATGCGCCACTCGCAGTCTGTCTCTGATAAGTTTTACCTTTTCTGTTGCGTCCACGACCATTTCTGGTCCTAACAAGGCTCTTTCTCCAACATCATCCCAAGATAAAGGTGTACGACACCTCCGTCCATATAAAGCCTCGAATGGTGACATTTCAATGTTGGCCTGGTAGCTGTTGTTGTAAGCAAACTCTACCAAGTGTAGATGATCCTCCCAAGAACCTCTGAGATCCAATACGCAAGTGCGTAACATATCTTCTAGAGTCTGAATAGTCCTTTCAGACTGCCCGTCTGTCTGAGGGTGATATGCGGTACTGAACTTGAGCTGAGTGCCCAGGCTAGACTGCAGGCTCCTCCAGAAATAGAAAGTGAAACGACTATCCCGATCTGAGACAATACTCACAGGAACTCCATATAATCTGACAATCTGCTGTACGTACATCTCTGCTAGCTTCTCCGTCGAAGTACCCACCTTAAAAGGTAAGAAGTGGGCTGATTTGGTCAACCTATCCACGATGACCCAAATTGCATCTTTTCCTCCTGGAGAATGAGAAAGTCCCGAAACGAAGTTCATAGTCACGTGCTCCCACTTCCATTCTGGAATGGGTAAAGGTTGAAGCAATCCCCCTGTCCTCTGTCGATCTACTTTTACCTGTTGGCACACTAAGCATCGGGATACGAAACGTGCTACTTCGCGCTTCATACCATACCACCATACATGCTTCCTCAAATCTCGATACATCTTGTTGGCTCCGGGATGCATCGAGTACTGAGAGCGGTATGCCTCCTGTAAAACTTCTTCGTGCAGCTCTCCGCTTGGCACACACATCCTCGTGCCATGTCGTAAGGATCCATCATCCGCAATAGTGAAATCATCTACCAATCCTGCCTGAACTTGTGCCCTAATATTCCTTAGAGTCTCATCATTATACTATGCCGCTCTAATTCTGTCCATCAGTTCTGATTGATCTGCAGTCCCCACATCTGAATCTCAGCTCCTGAAACTAATACCTCAATTTCTAAGCTCTCAAGATCAGCTAATAAGTGTCTATCCGAAGTCAAACACATAGCCATTGGGTACCTGCTCCAGGCATCCGCGACTACGTTGGCTTTCCCTGGATGATACTGTAATGAGATATCAAAGTCTTTCATCAATTCTAACCACCTTCTCTGTCTCATATTCAGCTCCTTCTGTGTAAATATGTACTTTAAGCTCTTATGGTCTGTGAAGATTTCCACACGCTCTCCGTACAGATAGTGCTTCCACAGCTTTAGGGCAAAGATAACTGCTGCTAACTCCAGATCGTGAGTGGGATAGTTCTTTTCATGAGGGCGTAATTATCTTGAAGCATAGGCAATTACTTTCCCGTATTGTTGAAGAACGCATCCCAACCCTTTTCCTGAAGCATTACTGTAGATAGTGAATCAACCGGTTCCTGATGGCAACGTCAAAACTGGTGCTGTCGTCAATCTCCTCTTCAGCTCATCGAATGCGGTTTGGCATTCTTCTGTCCAGATAATTTCCATATCCTTCTTGGTCAACCTAGTCATTGGCTCTGCAATCTTGGAGAAGTCTTGTACAAATCTTCTGTAGTATCCTGCTAGTCCGAGAAAGCTCCTGATTTTAGCTACCGTGCTTGGGGTAGTCCATGACTTCACTGCCTCTATCTTCTTTGGGTTAACTGAAATTCCGTCACCTGTCACCATGTGTCCAAGAAATTCAACCTCTTCAAGAAAGAACTCACACTTTGAAAGCTTCCCGTATAATTTCTCTCTCCTGAGGGTTTCTAAGACTATTCTCAAGTGCTCTTCATGCTCTTCTGGGGTTTTTGAATATACTAGAATATCGTCAATAAACACCACTACGAACTTGTCAAGGTACTGGTGGAACACCTTGTTTATCAAGTTCATAAACACTGCTGGTGCATTGGTTAAACCAAACGGCATTACTGTAAATTCAAACTGGCCATATCTGGTTCGAAAGGCAGTCTTCGGTATGTCTTCTTTCTTCACTTTCACCTGGTGATAGCCTGACCTCAAGTCTATTTTTAAAAACACCTTCGCTCCGCTCAATTGATCGAAAAGATCATCTATCCTCGGCAGCGGGTATTTATTTTTGATAGTGAGGTTATTCAAAGCTCTATAGTCGATGCACATACGTACCGTGCCATCCTTCTTTGGTACAAATAATACCGGTGCTCCCCATGGCGATGAACTGGATCTAATAAAACCTTTGTCTTGCAGCTCCTCAACTTGTTTCTTTAGTTCTACCAATTCATTGTTGTTAACTCTATAGACATGTTGTGAAATAGGCTCTGCTCCTGGTATCAAGTCTATAGAGAACTCAACATCTCTGTCTGGTGGCAAACCTGACAGCTCCTCTGGAAATACATCCAGGAATTCCGCTATAAGTGGATGCGGTGACTCTTCTTCTTCCACCTTGGCTCCGCAAAAAGTGCCTCTGCTTCGCTCCTCTGTTCCTCTGACAATCTCAAACTCTGGCTCTCCTGGTGGTCGAAATACTACTCTACCTCCGCGACAATCTATAGAAGCATGGTGTTTACTCAGCCAGTCCATTCCGAATACAATATCGTATTCCGGAAGTGGCATAACGAGTAAACTCATACTCAACTCTCGGCCTTCCAATGACACTCTTCGATCCTTGCAACAATCAGGTACCAGGATAATGCCTCCTCCTGTCGTGATCTTGCAAGTCCTATCTAATGGTTCCATTTCTAAATGATGCTTAACGGCATAAGATACAGATATAAAACTATGGGAAGCGCCAGAATCAAATAATGCAAGTGCTGGAATAGAATCGAGTAAAACTGAACCTGAAATCACGTCTCCAGCTGGCTCGGCCTCCTCGGTGGTCATGGCATACGCTCGTCCTTGTGGTGCTCCTCTCTGTTGCTGCTGCTGCTGCGCAAACCTCTCCTGCTGCGATGGAAGTGGAGGTCCTCTCTGCTGGCCTTCTGGTACAATAGGTGCTCTGGCTGGTCATCTCTGAGCTGCTCCTCCTCCTTGGCGATTCTGAATAGTTGGGCAGTCCCTCAGCTGATGTACTGCTGATCCACACAATAAGCAAGTGCCCAACCTTTTTCTGCAGATGTCTCTTGTATGTCCCATTTTCCCGCAATACGAACATGGGGTAGCGAGTTGATTATGCCTCTGTGGTTGCTGTTGTTGAGCATGTCCTCGAACTGGTGTCTGTTGCTGGTGTTGCTGCTGGTATTATTGCTGGTGTTGCTGCTGGTACGGCCTATGTTGTTGTTGAAAGTGTGGGCACTTGGCTGGTCCTGTGTTACCTCCTGTTGCTCCTGAAATATCGCGTCCTCTCTTGGGCCTGAGGTCTAAGTCGTCTTCGGCAATCTGAGCATCCATCAGAATACCCTCAAATGTAGCAGTACGTCGTCCCGAAGTACAAGACTTGATCTCCCTATTTAATCCCTTCCTGAATTTCCGAGCTCTGTCTCCTGGGTCTCGAATCATCGATGGCGCAAATCGACTCAATCGGCAAAACTCTGCAGCATATTCGTCGACTGACATGCCTCCTTGGACTAAGTCATGGAACTGACTTTCTAATGCTCCCAAGGCTACGTCAGGAAAGAATTTCTCTTTGAAGAGTTCTTTAAATTCCTCCCAAGTAAGTCCTTCAGCGGCGAGTCTCGGCTCTGTACGATACCACGTCAGTGCGATATCAAACATCTGGCTGCCAGCGGCCTCTATCTGAAGAATCTCCGGAATCTGTGATAAGCGCAAATTCCTCTCTATGTCTTCTAACCATTCGTCAGCATATAGTATTCCTTCTGTGCCTTTGAACTCTCGAGGCATCATCCTCTTAAAGTCCACTATAGTACCGGGCCTCTGTTGTTGCTGACCTTGATGTTGCGGTTGTCGTGCTACTCTCTCCACAGCCTGGAGAGTCATCTGATGAGCATTCTCCATGCTCTCTCTCATCAGTTCGGTCTGCGCCTGGTGTGCTTCTGCTTGCATTCTCTGAGCCTCAGCTTGAATACGCTGAGCTTCTGCTGTTACTCTCTGGGCCTCTAGCATGCCCTGCATCAATGCGAACATCTGTGCCCTGTCAGCGGGCACTCCTCCGGGAATCGGTGCCGGTGGTGGTGGAAGGTTGTCTGTCATAGCTGGGGAAATCCTCCGTATAGGTGGAGGAGGAATTCCGTTAGTTGCAGACACTCCCACACGAACAGGAGATGTAGGAGAATCTCCAGGTATCTGTTCGTCAGGTTGAGAGGTGGCAGTCCTCTCTGAATTGGCTGCTCCCATTCTCATGGATCTAGTATTTGGCGACATCCTGAACACAGATCAAAGAATCAATTAAGGTGATAGATGTAATATTATCAAGGAAGGACACTAAAGTGCTAAGGAAGCAATCCATTAGAATAGCAATAAGATGTTCAGAATTTCCTAGTGTGATTGAGCATACTCTCATCCTAGATCCTATTCCTATATCCTAGCACAGGCTCGTAGTAGTACAACTAAGTTGGCGCACTACCACGATATCGCATAACTTGCGAAACCTGACCTGCATGGGCCACCAGTAAAAATGTGTCACGACCCGCACCCGATATAGGGGCACGAGAGCGTGGGTACATCCAGCCTACGCCGCAGCATCGGCGGTAGTACGCTGTCTAGGTCTCAGTAATACTAGATAACTAACACCTGTCAATGATATACATCTCCATAATCTCACAATATAACTCAATCACAACAACTATAAGGCACGATAAAAGATAAAAAGGAATGACAGTGTTAAACACCATGTCTCAACATAAAGATACTCACAGTCTAGCTGTCCAACACAAGTCTCCAATTACACTTAACATAAGACTAAACATAAACTGAAATAACCTCCATAAGTCTCAAGTATAAATAAATACTGTCTAAATAGCTGTAGGCAAAGTCTCGTCTAGAAGCATAGACTCCTCTAGGATCTCTGGTACATAGTCTGCATCTATACCTGGTCCATAGTGTATGGTACAAAAATCCTCAAGATTATTTGGAAAAAATATCCAGTCAGGATTGGAACGAAAATACACCTCTAACAGCAGTTCCACATATATTGACAAAAACTATAAAACAGTGTAAAGAAATACAAGACAGATATGAAATAACTGGAATTAAGAAATACTGGAATAAAGGAAATGCTGGAATAAATACTGGAACATCATCATCAATAGCATCTGACAAGGAATAGAACTATAAGTGTACGCAAGTACAAAGAACTGGCATGTAAGTGTGTATAAGAACAACAACTAGAACATGTGAAAATACAAGATCAATCTATCAAGATACATGTCAAGAATCATCTAACTAAGTGTGTAAAACATTAGTATATCATGTGATCGGCTTGGGTTATATGACTCATTACATGGATTAGCGATCATCCCCAACAGGTCAGGCTAACCGAAATATAACAGCGATGAGGCATGTAAGGGTAAGGCTGCACCGACATGAAATGTGGGTGAGCTAATGCTGCATGTAAGGGTATGATCACATAATTACTAATACTTCCTCATTTATCCCCAGCTAGCACGATGGATCCCAATCACGACTCCTCGTGACAGGTCTCGATGATGCTAACTCGTGTAAGCAACAGTGTCAGAGTCATGTACGCTATACAATAAGAATTATAGAGATAATCAACATAAGGAAAACTGTCAGAGAATGTACTCGCCTGGGGTCCTTAGCTGGTAATACCACTGTCTGGGTTCTAAGGTACCGTCTGAGTAATCCAACAGTCCTATAGATATATCATAAACACAATACTGTATCAGGCTTTACACTAATACATAATCAAATATCATGATCTCACAGGCTATGCTAGGGGTCACGTCTGTAGTTGCTGTGCATAACAGACAGTTAATGGTACGGTCTTGTCAGTACGTCAGTGTACATGTGGCGGTCTGCTAACCTACTACATGGTCACAGGTCAATGTAATTACGGGGTATCCGTGGTTACATTCAAGTCATCTAATATACATAACACATAGTACATAATAGGGTCTAATTTATTCATAATTTTTATTAGTTACCAAATAATAGACAGATATATATATATATATATATATATATATATATATATATATATATACTTTAAATAGAATTAAATACTTTATATATATACATTAAACATCTACTAGGGAGATGTGTATAATACGTATATTTACGTATTTATACTAATCAAGATATGCCATATATATACCAATTTACATTTAACCCTATGCTAATACATGTACCACATATATATTAATTAGGTTTATATTCATATAGATATATAATATGTGCATACAACATACTAATCTACCATCATACGATACGGGTATACTATCATAGCTAATTATACGCATGAAAACAAGGAAGAATACGCGTGTACATGTACGCGTATACGTACTCGAGAGGGGACTCAAACCTGGCGCGGAATGAGACGTGCGTGTCGCGGCGTCGTCGAGTCGAAGGCTACTCCGGTCGGGTTCAGCGAGTCAGCGGTCGTCCGGCGTGTGCAGGCGAGTCGTCCGGTCTGGGCAGCGTCGTGCGGCTCCGTGCGGTCTGCTCTCGGTTCAGCGTGGCGGGTTCGACGCGGCGTGTGCAGTCGACTCTGGGGCGGGGCAGCGCTCAAGCGGCAGTCAGAAACTCTTTGGTTCAGTCGCCTGATGGCAGCGGCTCCGGGAACTCTTCGGTTCAACGCCTGATGGCAGCGGCTCCGGGAACTCTTCGGTTCAGCGCCTGATGGTAGTGAGGGTCGACAGGTCCGGTCAGGGCTGCTCGGTTCCGGGAAGGAGATGAACAAGAGGATGGGATGGAGAATTCGGCTAGGGGCTGATTAGGTTAAGGGAAAAAGAAAAGAAGGGAATATATATATATAATGTTAAGTTTGACCTAGAGTATGTTGACTTTGGTCAATACTAGGAAAGGCCTTGGCTTGCTATGGAGATACTCCAATGGACTAGGTTCGGATGAAATTGCGAGAATTTCATCGGTCTAAGGGTTTGGAGGGCATGGTTTCAAGGGTTGATGTTAAATTACACATTCCCAAAAATTTATGGAAAATATAATGAAGGGGGAAAAATGGGTTTATAATGCGTGTCATGTCAAACGGGTGTACACTTAATGCTCTTACATAACAATGCCAATAATTGAAATTTGCATGAAATAGGTTTATTGTTTGCTTAATTAAAATTAAATGCAAGAGGTGTTTTACAATTAAATAGAAGTACAAAGGCTGGATTTACGTGGGACACAGGCATCAATGAATGGTCTGGCGTGTCTATGACAAGGGTACGATCGGATGGAAGACAAAGCTAGCGTAGCGTTTTAGTTATTGAATAACGATTAAGTGCAACAATCAATTAAGAATCATAATTATTTAGATAAATAAATTATCATGCAATCATTTACTCATTAATTACAAAAAGACAAAAATACCCCTAGTCCAAAAAGTGGGGGTGACACGAAGCCCCTCTTCTTCTCCGACCGTTTTAGCCTCCGCCTGCCGCGTAACCGGCGGCGCCGCTCCGTTTCCCCTCCCCCGTAACCGCCCCCGGCTGCTCCGCTCCTCCGCCGCTCCGGTTCCCCTCCTGTACCGGCCGCCTCTCCCTCTCCTTCTTACCCTCTATTTAAACCTGTCTTCGGCTGAACCCTCTCCCCGCAGCACCGTGAAATCCGCTCGGTGCGTCGCGTCCTGTGGTGATCGCGAACCGCGATCCAAAAACAGGAAAATTAACGCCCTGTTTTACCCCGGAACTGAGTGCGCCCCGCCAAACTGGACGACTTGGTCACGTGCGGTCTTCACCGAAACGTGCGCGCCGTTGATACGGACGTGCAAAATTTCGCAGAAGTTGATTTGGATGTACGTGCCACCGGAATCAACACGTATCCGCCGACAACGTTCCGTATCTGCCTTTTCTGGATCTCGCTGTAACTTGGTGTACACACGTCGGATCGAGACGAAACTTACGCCATCGGACTCGTAGCAATACGCTGGTCCTGTGACCCAAGTTTGGTTCGATTCTGAGAACGTTGACAAAATCGCGTGTCGTGGGCCCCATGGCTCCACTTGACGGGCTATTTTGTGATCGGCTCATCGGAATCCAATTTTGGAAGTTTCGTTGGGTTTGTATCAGCGTTCTAGACTTGTTGACACTAAGTTTGACGAATTTAGAGATCTTTGTTCCTGACATATTTTTTGGTGCAAAGCGGCCCACATGTGGACCCCACTTGGACCTGAAAATATCATTTTTGCCCTTATGTCCAAATTGGACTCAAGGACAGGCGTTTCTAGCTATTTGATATTTTCTGGATCTGATGGTGATGTCTATTTCAGCAACCGGAGAACTGTCTGTAAATCTCGCTGAGGTCAGAGCTACAGTTGGAGACAGAACCCCAGGCAAGTGTACCTTGCCAAACTCTGCAGTTTTGCTGCTTATTTCCTTGACTTATTTATACATTATTGTGCATGCTTAAACCTAGGACCGTGTGACTTACTTAGCGTCCGATTAATAGTCGGGTGCCAACACCGTACGCGGAGTTGTGTAACGTCATCTAGACATGGATATCGAGACCCTATACTTCTCGTGCTTGTATTATCAAGTATGTTATAACCCAGGACACCTGATACTATTCATGATACATAATCGTCCTGAGATATTCATGGTGATTCTGTATAGGTTACAGGTTTTATGACATATTATTTTGCTTAGATATTTATGACTTGATGCATTAGTTATGATCCTGCGTGACATGGACATGAGACATCGTGGACATGAGACATCGTGGATATGAGACGTATGATTACATTAGGTGGGGAGAGACACACAGGCTACAGGTTGATTATATTATGACGGTGTCGTAGTCTCCCTTTGAGCTAGACAAACCACATAATATTACTGCTACCGGCTCCCAGACACAGCTTGTAGTGGTTTCAGCCTGAGTTCTAGTGCTGCTCTCATCTTGCATATCACTTAGCTGGTTATATAGTCTTACCCTATTATTTTATTTATTGCTGCATTGTATTTATTTTGGCATGTTGTTTCTTGTACCTTGTTATGTCCCCTGAGGACCTGGATCCGGATTATGTCCCCAGGATTAGCAAACGAGATCGACCCCGAGGTACATGGGATATGAGCATTAGCAGGAGCAGGTGCAGGAACAGGAGCAGGCACTGGAGCAGTACCAGATCCAGTAGACGAGTGATCTCTGTGGATATCTTCTGAGTATATACTTTGTCCATACTCAGTATTGTTTTTGATATCTTTATTCTTGTATCTTGACCGTTGTATCAGACTTGTTATCGGGTTATTCCCCGATTTATTTACTTGTGACTTGCTGATGTTTATATTTCACTCTATTGATGTTATTGTATTCATTTATGTTGATGAGATTAGTAGACCCTTATTATTGTTTTACAGCTTAAATACGCCCCGATGGATCCATTAAATTGGATTTGTCCATTAGTGTGTGCTGCTGGCCATTGCCACGTGTTTAGTCCCTCGATATTTTGGGACTGGGGCGTGACAAAGACCATACTTGTCAATTTTCCAACCTTGATCTTGAATCAGATCAAACCATTCATACTTGAATAGCACGATCTTAGCAGATTCTGTGCCATAATTATATGTCAACTCCACAATCTCTCGTCAGATGCCAAAGAAATTATTGCCTGAATCGACATCTTTGTAGTTCGAAAATTTGATACACAAACAACTATTTTTCGTGGAATCAAGATCCAGAAAGCTGTCTCTGATTGGAGCATTTGTTGACTTGAACCTAAACCAATTCACACATTAACTTGGCCATATTTTAACGGCAGTAATTGGTCCCTTGGCTAGAGTTCTAATAGATTCAGTCTCGGGTGTTATTAGACGATCGACCTAAATACCAAAGTAGCGATAGTAAGTTATTTATTGTGCAAGTGCATATAGAAAAAGTAATTACCGAGCTCCTTACATATGCGCTCGACCAAGAAGGAAAATGATGTCTTATTTCTTGTTCTACTTCTTCGTCTCTTATGTAGGAGCTAACTGACCTCAGCTCATCATTATATGTGTTGAAAAACAATGAAGCAACCGATGATTAGTAGTATAATAGTAGCTTATACTATTACATTAAGATGACGTAAACATGGACATATTAATTAATTACCCCTCTAGCTTTTCCACTTTATCCTTGTCACAATTGAGTAATATATACAACTGAGCAGCCCTTAGCTCGTCGTCATTCAAATATCTCTTCTTTATTTTCTTCGAAGACTTTTCGGACGCATTGAGTACTTTCAGTATTGTATCATTAGATTCCTGATATCCGTCGTCATTTCTTGGAGCTCTCGTTCTATTAGTAGTAACATGAGGTTTGAAATAATTTGAGCAAAAGTTTGTAATCTTCTCGAGAACATAAGCTTCACAAATAGAGCCCTCAACCCGTGCCTTATTTTTTACCTTTCTCTTTAGGTGATTCAGATGTCGCTCGAATGGGTACATCCATCGATAACCGACAGGACCACCAACACATGTCTCATAAAAAAGATGAATTGACAAATGCTCCAAAGATTCGAAGAATCCAGGAGGAAACACCGTATCGAGCTTGAACAGTGTTACCGCAATATCCTTCTCTTGCTTTTCTAGACGATCGTCGAGCAACTTAGTAGAACAAAGATCTCTGAAGAATATGCTGAGCTGTTAATGGATCCCAAATGGCCTACGGTAAGAATTTCCAAAATGCAATCAAAATTAACCTCTCCATGAATACGTGACAATCGTGGCTCTTCATACCCGCCAGTTTATTCTCCTTGAGGTTGACGCATCTTCTCAAGTTTGACACGTACCCGTCTGGAAATTTTAGACCCTGAATCCACCTACAAAGTCTCCTTTTATCATCCTTCTCCAGTGAGAAAATTGACTTAGGCTGCTTTAACTTTTCATTCCCCTCCTCTATCAAATGCAACGCAGGACGTCTACATATTTCTTCTAAGTCCAACCTGGCCTTCGGATTGTCTTTCGTCTTCCCCTGTACCTCAATTACAGTATTAATTATGTTATCAAACATATTCTTCTCGATATGCATGACATCAAGATTATGTTTGATCAGATTGGTTCTCCAATATGGCAGATCCCAGAATATACTCCTCTTTGTCCAGTTATGGGTGCGACCAAATCTGCAACACTTGTACCCCTTAGCAGGCTCTTCGATAGCACTTGATAAATCTTTTACCTCTTCCCATATCGTGTATCCAAGCCACCTTGGCGGTGGATTGGCCTTCTCTACAACGCCCGCACGAAAAGCATTCTTGTTCCTCCGTTACGGATGATCCTTCGGCAGAAATTGTCGATGACAATCGAAAAAGCACGATTTACCTCCGTATTTCAAATAAAAAGCCTTAGTGCGGTCCATGCAATACGAACATGAGAGACGACCATAAGTGATCCATCCCCATAACATTTCATAGGCCAAAAAGTCATTGATAGTCCACATAAATCACAACTAAAATTTATGGGATTAGCGACATTTTTAGCAACGTCAAATTAAATCGTCGCTAATATTAAAGATATCAGCGACTCCAAAGAATAACGTCGCTATAAGTCATTGTTTGGTGACATATAGCGACGTTTAGCGACGGTAATTCAGTTTTTTAAAAGATATCAGCGACTCTAAAAGTTTATTTAAGGTCGCTAAACGTCGCTGAGTTATATTATTAGCGACGTTTAGCGACGTATTTAGCGACGTTAATATATTAAATATTTATCGACTTATTTAGCGACGTCCATGACATTGCTAAATATTTATATTAGCGATGTCATTATCTAGCGTCGCTAAATGTCGCTAATTTATTTCATCATTTAGAGTTGACGAATTCCTTTTTCCCCCATTTTCTTCGATCTCTCTCCCAAATTTTTAAACCCCCCCTCCGTCGTGTCCGGCTCCCCTCCTCCCTTCGGCGTCCCTTTTTCCCTCCCGGTGCCCCACCTCGGCGACCCCTTCCGGCCGGCGTCCCCTCCTCCCTCCGGCGTCCCCTCATCCCTCTGGCGGCTCCTCCTTCCTCCGGCATTCTCCTCTCTCCAGCTCCACTCCTCCTCACTCAGTGAGATCTCTCTGTCTCCTTTCTCTTTCTCTCTCTCTCTCTCTCTCTCTAACATGACACAACACGACACAATACCACACGACACTGTTTCGGATAATAAAAGAAAGAGATAAAACAAGGCTTATACGAAACCCGTTCTTTGGTTTACAAACAAGAAGTACAATTAATCCTATATGAGGATGTCAAGTACAAATTTAATCTGGGTAAATATTGCTATAGTAGTCTGATCTGTAGTCGATCACTTTGTCCCTTGGACCACACGATGATGAAGAAGTGCCGTAGAAGAAGGAGATGCTTTACAGATTGCAAGAGGGAGTGGATGCTCGATGCCAAAATCATTAATCACTGCTCTCTATCTGAGCTTTTTTCTCTCTGTTCTTCGACCTTTCTCTTCAATTCCTCTCTCCACTTTCTTGACCTTGGAGTTGAGTTTTTTTGACCCAAAATTTCCACACTTCAGTTTTTCGACCCTTGACCTCTGTCGATAGAGGTCTCTATTTATAGGGTTTTAGTGACAGTAACCATCCAATCGGCGTAGAAGCCGGATAGTGGAGAGTGTAGCACCTTTTACGCGACGGTTATAATAACCGTTTTCTACGTATAAATAATCTTCTGAATTTGCGTGTGGCGCGTCCCATTAAGAGATAATGCGTATAACTGCTACGAAGATCATGACATAAAAGCCACGTAGGTGGTCATCTCTCGCGTAGAAAAGGTTGGCATAGAAGCCAATAACTGTCCCCATGGCATAGAAGCCAAATAGTTATCAAACTGGCATAGAGGCCGGGTAGGCGTAGAAGCCGAGCAGGCATAGAAGCCGAGTAGGCGTAGAAGCCAGATGCTGCATAGACAGGTAGCTAGCGTAGAAGATAGCGTACGGCGTTCTCCTCATAGCTGAAGATAGCCTGGTGGCGTATTCCAAGGAGATGGCGTAATGTGCAAAAGTGATGATGTAGACGTTTTAGCCAAAATTATGGCTTTTGGAGATATAATCAAATCTCTTGCATTAAATACAGAGATCTGCCACCATCCTGTGCATTAAATGCAGAGACGTGTCTTAAAAATCTGCTATCATTCCGTGTATTAAATGCAGAGACGTGTCTCGAAGATCTGTCACCATTCTGCGCATTAAATGCAGAGACGTGCCTCGAGCCCTGTACGAAGAGTAGCTTTTAACGTGGCAGTCTGTTTGTCTTCTGCGGAGCATAAAAAGTTTACATCTGCCTGTGTAAAACTAGGCAGCGTATTCCCTTGTATGCGTAAAAGCACTTTGTATCAGGGAAACTTCACTACACGACGGTATGGGTCGCTATGCCGCGCCATCATTACAGCCGTCGTCTGGGTAGTCGTGCAGTACTCTTTGTCAGGAGTTAGACGTCAGGTTCACTGCATGATTTGACCGGTTCATTCGGGGAATACGAAGCATTCCTCGCACGCTTCTATGCTGCAATAAAAGCGGATGAGTTTTACGCCATAAAGGCGGTATAACACCCTTTTTACGCTGAAGCAGCCTGGACATACTGCTTTACGCGGATAGTCCTTGAGCTTGTATTTTACGCTGTGCTTAGCGAGAAAGCTCTGTTGTACACCGATGGCTCTGAAGTCATATTTTATGCTGCCCAGCACTAAAGTGCCGCGTATAACTCTTCAGCGTATTTTTCATGCTTCTACAAGACCCCCTTCAAAGTTTTCAAATTCCTCGTAATTTGAAACACTTTGAATAAAGCATGAAACGGTCAAGTCTGACACATTCTTCAAGGCTGACTTCTTGACGGATTATCGGGGATTTGTTGGGATTTGATGTGTCCTCTTTTGCCTATATAAGGGATGAGAAATTAACCTGTTCTTCCCACATTTCCTTCACCACACAGAGATGATGGCCGAAGTTTGTCGGGTCGACTTGAAAAAGAAGACCATGTTCTTCCAGCATGTAAGAAGCCAAAAAAGAAGGCATCTTCGAGCAAATGTCCTCTGCAACGATGGATCATGGAAGGATATCATAGCTTCCTTTGCTCGGGATAATCAGCAACTTCATATGGTGGTTCGTCCAGGAGAGAGGAAGGGTCACATTCGACCATACAGCTTGCAAGCTGTATCTTCTTCTGTCGTTCATGGACGAGAACAGACAAACTAGCTCTGTCCTCCAGTATTGAGTTGGGTGTAAAATCTCAACTCAATCTGTCATGGCGTATGGAGGATGGGCTCTGAATAATTCAGGCAGGCCTAATTTTGTATCCTCCCACCATTAATCATTTTATTGTTAATCGGTAGCAGAAACCGACTAACTGCTGAAGAAGACGGATAAAGATCTCCACCCATGCGAGAACCTGGCAGAACAGATTCTGGGTGTGATCTTTAAATGAAAATAAGAAACCCTTTATAGACGGGATTTCCCTCATATGTAATCATAAAAATAAAGAAAAACCCTTTGTAGGCTGGATTTCCCTCATATGTAATCATGATTTTAATAAAATCGTCTTCTTCTGTGCATATGATTATCTTGTCATATGTTGCTGTGATGAAGTCTGAATATGTGTAGCTTCGACTAGTCTGGATAACTTTATGCCAACTCTGATAGAAAGAGTACTAGGTCCCGTCCTGTCTTTTACGTATAACTAAAGATGCACAGAAAGCCGCTTAGCATTTTAAGTCGAGTATTCGAACTGTCCTGCTGTTAGGAATGGGGGGCTGCGTAGAATTCTAAACCGTCACTTCTGATAAGAAGAATTTTTATTCAGACCATCATCTTCAAGAATGATTTCTCGAAAATCCTTTGAAAATAGGGCGAGAAACGACTGTCAAAACTGAGTCGCCATCTTGAACTGTAGATAAAATATTCAGACTGGATTCTGGGTGAACCTCCAATCGACCCAAGAAGAAGAGTCATTTTTAATGCTGAACTCTGTATGCTTTGGGTACTTGGTATATTTTGAGGCCAAGAAGGAGTATCTTCTGCGTGAACCCTTCTAATTGGCCATCTTGAGAATGGTTCAGATGTACGCATATTCTGGCCTGCGTATTCTCAGATATGCGGAAAGTCATATATCTGTAATGTAGATGAGCATAAAATCATAAGTTTGTAGCCTCTCGAGCGTAAAAGCTGCTGAGCATGAGAGCATCCGGGCGTAAAACTGTAGATCTGTAGTCTCTGTAAAGAAAGCTTCCGAGCGTGAAGTTGTAGATTTATTGCCTCTGAGCGTAAAAGCCACCGAGCGTGAAATCATAGATTTGTAGCTTCTGGGCGTGAGGTCGTAGGTTTGTAGCCTCTCGAGTGTAAAAGCTACCAAGCATAAAAGTATCCGGGTGTAAAACCGTAGACTTATAGCTTGTGAGCGTAAAACCATAGATTTGTAGCTGCTGAGCGTAGAAAGCTCCTTGGCGTAAAACAACGAATCTGCTTTGCACAAAAACTTTTCGAATTCGTTGACTGTCCGCCTTCCCTGAGTAATAGGCTGACGTAGTCCCCAATCATAACCGAATATTAAATGTCGGATTTGGTTAGGGATTCGAGGAGTCCATCCGAACTCTATATATATTCCAAGATTTTCAGAGAGAAGACTCTTCACTCGTCTTTTGCAAAAGAAAGCTTTCTTCTCTTCGAGTTCTCTCATTCGTTTCCTCTGAGCAACCTGAGTTTTCAGCAATGGCACCAAAACCAATCTCCTCCTCTAAGGGAAAGAAGGCTGTCACTACCACATTCCGAAAACGGGGGTATTTTTGACTTTTTACACTATTTAATATTATCGTAGTTATAATTAATTAGTTGCATGATAGTATATTTGATTTAAATAATTATGTGTGATGTGTAATTAAATATAGTATTAGATGCAGTGTTCATTTATTTTTGCTAGCAGACTAGACCTAGAAGCCCAGTAGAAGACCACCTGTCCGAATTATAGAATTCTAGATTTTATTATTTTATTAGAATTTAATATTTGGAGATTGTAATTAATTACTGTATTTTATTTAATATTTTTGCGCATTGCCTTTGCTTCGATATTTGGAGCACTATCCAGACTTTTGTCTTCCAACAAATTTCACAATCTTGCCCTAGACATGCCCGTCTTCCATTCTGCTATTTTTGTAACTCATAATTTTGCTCCCTGTGCATTATTTCTAGCCGCACAAAAATTATCGCGGACGTTATTTAATAAATTCCTATTTTGTATCGTTGTGCGTTCCAATCGAAAATTGGAGGCCATCTTGACCTATTTTTCGTGCGACCCAAATTAGGATAATATTCTGTTCTGAGTCTTCTTCATTATTGGTATTGATGACCTGACCTGATTTTGGCCCCATGTACTCCTAATTAATTGTTGAACACAACTTGCATTTATTTCTATTTAAATTGAGGATACTATTTTATCTGATTCTGAAATCCTAATTTAATTTCAGTGCCCTGCTAATTTGAGCCCGTACCAGTCTTACAGCGTCCCCTGACCCTACAAAATACCGGACCCCGAATCGCCCGCCAAATTTTTGTCATTTTATGTGTTTGTGCAATTTCTCAAATTTAAGGGGGCTAAATTACAAATTTGCATTTTGTGGCCTCACCCAATTGTTTAAACAATGAGGGAACCTAATATTTTAATTAAATCTCTAACCCTCATCCCTACATGAATTACTTCCCTTCATGAACAATCCTAGCCACCCATTCTAGGGGTCAAATCCTCACCCTCCATCACACCCTCTCTCCCTATTTAATATCTTGTACCCTCAAACCCTAATCAATAGAAACCTAGATTTTCCCCCACCTCACAAGCCTCCTCCCTCTCTCCTACGTTGGAAACTTCTTCCATTTTTCTTCTTCTTCTTCCTTTCTTCTTCTCTTCTTCTCCTTCTTTTCTTCTTCTTCCTTCTTCATTATTTTGAAATTCAAATATTTAGAAAAAGGGGGGAATCCCATCTTCACCAATCCACTGTTCCCCGGCCCCTGTACTCAGACCTCCGGCGGCTCTCCCTCCTTCTCCTCCGACTATATCCACTTCTCCGACCCCCTGTGCACCCGGCGGCCATCAGCCCGGCCACCCGGCCAAGTCCCCCTTCAGCCCGGCGGCCCATCCCCCTCGCCACCGACGGCCGCTGCTCGACCACCATCCCCGGCTGTAACCTCCCGCTGCCCATCCCTTCCCGCTGCAGTCATCCACCACCTCCAACACCATCTACTGTCATCTCCGCCACCACCATCAACTCCGGCGGCCCGCAGCACTGCTCCGTCGGACATCATCACCCACCATCTTCGATCACCACCGAGCCGAGCTCTCTCCCTGCTGCATCCAGCCCGGCGGTCCTCTTCCCGGCGACTGATCCTCCCAGCCGAGTTCCCTTGCCGCTGCTGTGCTTCCGGCCTCCCTGCTCAGTCCGGCGAGAACTCCGGCGGCCGGCGACCCCCTCCACTGTAAGTTTTCCTTCTTCTCCCTCTTCCTTCTCTTTATATATATATATATATATTTATATATATATATATATGTATATATACATATGTATATACATGAGTATACATATATAATATGTATATGTATTTGTAGGTATTTAATTAATGTATGTATTTAATTGGTATATGATTATATATATATACTACGTATATGTCTGGTATATTCTGAAATCTATTAGTAATGTATATTTTAATAAATAGTGTATGTATATTTATATATATATATATGTATATAAATACGTATACGTAGATATGTGTATGTGTAGGTATATGTGTATAGTATTATTTTTATTAATGTTAAATAGTATATATAATATTGGTATACGTATATATATATATTTCGTATATACTTAATATATTTTAATATAAAATGGGAATACATGTATATATGTATATATATATATTTTGTAAATGTATGTATTAATATATATGTATAAGTATATATTTTGTATATGTATATTTATGCATTTTATATATATACTTTGTATATTTTAATATAATTAGTATATGTATATGTATATACTAGTATATGTATTGTATATAATAATTAATGTATAGTTAATGTCTATATATAATTAATGTAAAATATTTATATATTTAATTAATGTGAAAATTAGTATATGTATTTAATTTAATTTGTATATATATATATGTATATATACATAGGTTTATTTTATGACATTTATTTAATAAAAGTATATGCTAGTATAAATTTATTTTGGTGTATTAGTATTAGTATATTAAATGATAATGTTGATTATATATATGTATAAACGTACTTTGGTATAAAAATGTATATTTGGTATATATTTTAGATATATATGTATTATGTTAAATTCCTTTTGTATGTATACAATATAAATACGTATTGTATTCTTTCCATGAACTATACATATACAAGTATTATTATTATGTTTATATATATATATACAAGTATTATTTATTTTAAAAGTATATATTTTTACATATATCTATTATTGTAATTAAGGGATATTAATATATATATAGTTGGCCTATCTAGTAGATGACCCTTATCGTACCTAGCGTAGCCCTAAGGCCAGTATAATTCTTCTGTGTGTTAGGATAGCATCTGATACAAGTGTTGTAATTGTGATATGTTTATAGGACTGTTGGTTCACCCAGGGGATACTCTGGAACAGGACATCCATAAATACCAGCTAAGGACCCAGGCAAGTACATTCTCTGATAATTTCCAATTCTTTATAATTGCTATAAGTTCAATGATCTTAAAATATTACAACTGAATCTTTGATACTGTGCTACACGGACTAGTATAGCTTGGATCTGCAGTCATGAGATGTTATCTTGATTATCGTATTGACATTGTACACGATATGTATATTTAGACATCGTACATGATAGACTTGACTTGCTCGTGTATCGTGACGTGTCATGATTGGATCCACAGTACTAGTTGGGGGCGGGGAAATTGCTAGTAAGAAATGTGATCAAATACCTATCGTACAAGTTTATATTATTGGTGTTAATCATTCGCCTCACGCATGATTAGCCAGGCCATGTAGCAATCGTTCAAGTCCCAAGCCGATCACATATCGAAACTAAAATTTCAAACACTTAGAATAGTTACAGTTCTCTATTTTAAATCATATACTACATCACCCGTATATGATACTGCTCCTTGTTTCTTTTCATTTTCATACATGCACTGACTGTATCATATTGCCTATTACCTATCTTTTTTATATTGCCTGTCAATCTTAAATTGCTATTGCATTTATTTCACTGTCTTCTCAGTAGCTAACATGACATATTTTATTGTATTATAGACATTATCAATTAATGGAACTGTTATTTGAGAGTGTTGCTTTGCTCCTTCCTGACTGAAAATATTTTTCCAGACTATGCCTTAGAGGACCGCTGTCCGACACTTTATGGACCCTATGGTGAGTAGCTGCAGACTTGGTAGTTTAGCTGTGATTCTGGAAGGCCCAGCCGGAATTATTATTTCTTGTTAGTTCTTAAGTAGACTATTTGGTACCGGATTTGTCTCCGGCCTTTTGATGATTCTTGGATATTGTTGAGTTAAGTTATTACTTGTTGACTTGTGGTGTTTAAATTTAATTTCTGTTTCGAAATCTTATCGTGCTGTAATCCTGTGATTGAGTATATGTTCATCTTATTTGTGTCATCTGTGCCTCCTAATGGAGATTGGATGCTTGCGTGACATTAGTTAGATAGTATCAAGACCTTGACAGCGTTCTACCGCCGACACTGCGGCGTAGGCTGGACGTACCCACGTACTCGTGCCCCTAAACCGGGTGCGGGTCGTGACACATTTTTAGTGGTGGCCCATGCAGGTCTGACTTCGCGAGTTGTGCGATATCGTGGTAGTGTGGCATCTTTGTTACACTACTGCGTGCCTGCGATAGGATCTAGGACATAGGATACTAGGATGAGAGAGGATACTCAATCACAAATTATTTGAGAGATTCCTGGGACGACCCTTGAGAATCTCATTATAAATTCCAATTTAAAACCTTCCCCCTTGTTTTCGTTCGTTCCCACTTATTGATATTGAGTTTGATTCTTGTTGACGAGTTGTTAACTTTAATTCTTGGTATCGTTGTGGAGTTTGATTTCATATCGAGGTGAATTTTACGGGCTAAAATTTACGGTATCATCTGATGACATATATTGATGAGGACAGCGAGAAAGGTAAAACGTCTACTTTGGTTATGGAACCTAGAGTTTATCGCAGCCATATTAGCTGTCGTGACGAGAACATAGGAACCTAATTTGGATGTACATACTTTAGTTATGAGATTTAGAATTTCTCGCAGCCATACCGGTTGGCGTGGCGAGGATTCTAGATGACATGATTATAGGGTTGCATACCTTAGTTACGGAACCTATCGTTTATCGCATCTATGCTTACTGGCGTGGCGAGGATTCTGTGTGTCTTGATTTCTGACAGACGTGTATGATTATCAGGTTGTATCTTAAATTGGTTCTTAAAGTATCATCTCAAGACTTATCTATTTTCATTATTCCAGGACTTTGTTCCATCGCTTCTTTTCTTTACTAGCAGTAAAGATACCTTCCGTCCTTGATCCAGTTCTTTTTTGAGCTTATTTTTTTTGAGGATTCCTTGTTAGTATGATAATTAGTGACTTGCAATTTTGGTTGTGTCTTGTATTAGTTTGACTGAGTGTGACTTGTGAGCTTGTAAGTGTTTCTTAGTTGGACATGGGAGCATTAGGCATTAATCTAGAGATACCCATAGCATAGTACCTTGTAGCAATAGTTCTATGATAGGTGTTATTATAATTAGTATTGGTATTATAGAAAGTGCAAGTGATAGTGAGTTCTAATAAGTTTGATGAGATTTTATGTTATTAAATTTGAGGATTCAAATTAAATTCAATAAACATAGTCAAAGCTATAAAGATTTTAAAAGTGATTAAATTTTTGATATTTGAGTATCTAATTTTGAGGAGGTATATATAATTCATTTTTAAGTTGATCGAGAAGTTAAACCTTGACGATTATTTTGAGGATTAATTTTATGGTAGATAAGAGATGAATATTAATATATGAGTAGATGATATGCAGGTGTAAGGATCTGATGACTTGAGCATGATTGAGATCTCACTGCCAACTGACTTGGGTGTCAATCTAGGGTTGTATTAGAGAGAGCAGTACTTAGTATAGTGTGTTGTAATTGATATGCACTTGAGTGATAAGAATAACTAGTATCAACTATTGCAGTAGGTAAGGAAGCTAGCAGTGAGTATGCTTGTAGTAGAGTGTGGTACCTAAAGAGATAGAGGTATCAAACTTTCCATGCATCATTTGACCTATGATTATGTTAGAGATAGAAGATATTGCAAGTAACATGTTAGCAGATTCCTTCTTTTCTTTCCTCATGTTCCTTTTTGTCTTCTGATTGATTGATACCTTAGTACCGTAGCTTGTATGCATGATTTCTTGTTATAATGTAGTTAGTAGTACCCCTGATACAGAGACTGAAATACCATGACAAAAGACACCATGATCATACATATTTCCCTTAGGTTGCTTGTTGAATGGTTGTAGGTAGAATTCTCTTAGACTTTGATTGTTGAGGATTTAACTGTAGTAAAGATTAACGAAGAGGTTATGACTTGACAAAGAGAGACAAGGTGCCTTAAATTTTAAGGAAAAATATTTAAATTAAATAAGGAGTTGGGAATTTAATATGGCTTAATTAAAGTTGTGTTAAATCATTGATTTTAAAATGATTATGAAATGATTGAATTTATCATTAAATTTGAGGAATTTAAGAAGGCCATCGATATATTTATTGGACTGCAAGTTATGAACTTATATCTTGAATATTGTATTGGAGGTTTCATAAGTATTACATCGTTGCATATTATGTGGAAAAAAAAATCGAGGAATAAGAACACAAATGGATTAGTGTTGAATTCAAATTTTGGGATGAGATTCAATTTTAGAAATATGCATTGATTGGATTTCAATTAGAGGATTGAATATTAAATTCTTGTATTTCGTTATTAACCTAAAATTTTGGAGGATATTGTGCTAAGAATGGGATTTGATTTTATATTTAAAGATTTTTAGGGATATGATATTTATAGAATTTTGAAAAATTATTGTGAAATAAAAATATGGAGTAGTTCATGATTATATGATTTGATGAATTTAAATTTGATGGTAGTAAATGAATAAATAAAACAATTGAGGATTTAAAAATTCGAGGATAAACATTGATTTAAATAGAGGGTTAAAAATTTAACATGGCAGGATTTATGATGTATTAATTCCAGGAAGGATATGATATGATTGAGGTTATCATTAGAATTTGAGAAAATTAAGGAGATTGTCATTAAATTATTGGATTGCAAGTTATAAATTTTAGAATGTTATATTTGAATGCCGCATTTGGAAAATCCTTAAGTATCGTATTGCCAAGTATTTTGAGGAAGGAAAAAAAAAATTTGATGGACTAATGTTTGAATTCAAAACTTGTGGGACGAGATTACAATTATATATGTGCATGGATTAAATCAAATTTGAGGAGTGGATATTAAATTCCGAGTATTGAATTACTAACTAAAACTTTCAAGGAAAATTTTTGATAAAAATAGACTTTGATTTCATTTCGAGGATTTTTCAGAAATGAAATAATATCAGAATTTTTGACAATTGTGAAAAGACCTTGTGGACTATTAATTGATTCGTGGTTGATGAATTTAAATTGAGGAAAATAATAATGTGTATGAATAAACGCTACTTTGAGGATTTTAAATTTCGAGGACAAAATTCTTTTAAGGTGGGTAGACTTGTCACTACCACATTCCGAAAACAGGGGTATTTTCGACTTTTTACACTATTTAATATTATCGTAGTTACAATTAATTAGTTGCATGATAGTATATTTGATTTAAATAATTATGTGTGATGTGTAATTAAATATAGTATTAGATGCAGTGTTCATTTATTTTTGCTAGCAGACTAGACCTAGAAGCCCAGTAGAAGACCACCTGTCCGAATTATAGAATTCTGGATTTTATTATTTTATTAGAATTTAATATTTGGAGATTGTAATTAATTACTGTATTTTATTTAATATTTTTGCGCATTGCCTTTGCTTCGATATTTGGAGCACTATCCAGACTTTTGTCTTCCAACAAATTTTACAATCTTGCCCTAGACATGCCCGCCTTCCATTCTGCTATTTTTCCAACTCATAATTTTGCTCCCTGTGCATTATTTCTAGCCGCACAAAAATCGTCGCGGACGTTATTTAATAAATTCCTATTTTGTATCGTTGTGCGTTCCAATCAAAAATTGGAGGCCATCTTGACCTATTTTTCGTGCGACCCAAATTAGGGTAATATTCTGTTCTGAGTCTTCTTCATTATTGGTATTGATGACCTGACCTGATTTTGGCCCCATGTACTCCTAATTAATTGTTGAACACAACTTGCATTTATTTCTATTTAAATTGAGGATACTATTTTATCTGATTCTGAAATCCCAATTTAATTCCAGTGCCCTGCTAATTTGAGCCCGTACCAGTCTTACAGCGTCCCCTGACCCTACAAAATACCGGACCCCGAATCGCCCGCCAAATTTTCATCATTTTATGTGTTTGTGCAATTTCCCAAATTTAAGGGGGCTAAATTACAAATTTGCATTTTGTGGCCTCACCCAATTGTTTAAACAATGAGGGAACCTAATATTTTAATTAAATCTCTAACCCTCATCCCTACATGAATTACTTTTCTTCATGAACAATCCTAGCCACCCATTCTAGGGATCAAATCCTCACCCTCCATCACACCCTCTCTCCCTATTTAATATCTTGTACCCTCAAACCCTAATCCCAAGAAACCTAGATTTTCTCCCACCTCACAAGCCTCCTCCCTCTCTCCTACATTGGAAACTTCTTCCATTTTTCTTCTTCTTCTTCTTCCTTTCTTCTTCTCTTCTTTTCCTTCTTTTCTTCTTCTTCCTTCTTCATTATTTTGAAATTCAAATATTTAGAAAAAGGGGGGAATCCCATCTTCACCAATCCACTGTTCCCCGGCCCCTGTACTCAGACCTCCGGCGGCTCTCCCTCCTTCTCCTCCGACTACATCCACTTCTCCGACCCCCTGTGCACCCGGCGGCCATTAGCCCGGCCACCCGGCCAAGTCCCCCTTCAGCCCGGCGGCCCATCCCCCTCGCCACCGACGGCCGCTGCTCGACCACCATCCCCGGCTGTAACCTCCCGCTGCCCATCCCTTCCCGCTGCAGTCATCCATCACCTCCACCACCATCTACTGTCATCTCCGCCACCACCATCAACTCCGGCGGCCCGCAGCACTGCTCCGCCGGACATCATCACCCACCATCTTCGATCACCACCGAGCCGAGCTCTCTCCCTGCTGCATCCAGCCCGGCGGTCCTCTTCCCGGCGGCTGATCCTCCCAGCCGAGTTCCCTTGCCGCTGCTGTGCTTCCGGCCTCCCTGCTCAGTCCGGCGAGAACTCCGGCGGCCGGCGACCCCCTCCACTGTAAGTTTTCCTTCTTCTCCCTCTTCCTTCTCTTTATATATATATATATATATATATATATATATATATGTATATATACATATGTATATACATGAGTATATATATATAATATGTATATGTATTTGTAGGTATTTAATTAATGTATGTATTTAATTGGTATATGATTATATATATATACTACGTATATGTCTAGTATATTCTGAAATCTATTAGTAATGTATATTTTAATAAATAGTGTATGTATATTTATATATATATATATGTATATAAATACATATACGTAGATATGTGTATGTGTAGGTATATGTGTATAGTATTATTTTTATTAATGTTAAATAGTATATATAATATTGGTATACGTATATATATATATTTCGTATATACTTAATATATTTTAATATAAAATGGGAATACATGTATATATGTATATATATATTTTGTAAATGTATGTATTAATATATATGTATAAGTATATATTTTGTATATGTATATTTATGCATTTTATATATATACTTTGTATATTTTAATATAATTAGTATATGTATATGTATATACTAGTATATGTATTGTATATAATAATTAATGTATAGTTAATGTCTATATATAATTAATGTAAAATATTTATATATTTAATTAATGTGAAAATTAGTATATGTATTTAATTTAATTTGTATATATATAAGTATATATACATAGGTTTATTTTATGACATTTATTTAATAAAAGTATATGCTAGTATAAATTTATTTTGGTGTATTAGTATTAGTATATTAAATGATAATGTTGATTATATATATGTATAAACGTACTTTGGTATAAAAATGTATATTTGGTATATATTTTAGATATATATGTATTATGTTAAATTCCTTTTGTATGTATACAATATAAATACGTATTGTATTCTTTCCATGAACTATACATATACAAGTATTATTATTATGTTTATATATATATACAAGTATTATTTATTTTAAAAGTATATATTTTTACATATATCTATTATTGTAATTAAGGGATATTAATATATATATAGTTGGCCTATCTAGTAGATGACCCTTATCGTACCTAGCGTAGCCCTAAGGCCAGTATAATTCTTCTGTGTGTTAGGATAGCATCTGATACAAGTGTTGTAATTGTGATATGTTTATAGGACTGTTGGTTCACCCAGGGGATACTCTGGAACAGGACATCCATAAATACCAGCTAAGGACCCAGGCAAGTACATTCTCTGATAATTTCCAATTCTTGATAATTGCTATAAGTTCAATGATCTTGAAATGTTACAACTGAATCTTTGACACTGTGCTACACGGACTAGTATAGCTTGGATCTGCAGTCATGAGATGTTATCTTGATTATCGTATTGACATTATACACGACATGTATATTTAGACATCGTATATGATAGACTTGACTTGCTCGTGTATCGTGACGTGTCATGATTGAATCCACAGTACTAGTTGGGGGCGGGGAAATTGCTAGTGAGAAATGTGATCAAATACCTATCGTACAAGTTTATATTATTGGTGTTAATCATTCGCCTCACGCATGATTAGCCAGGCTATGTAGCAATCGTACAAGTCCCAAGCCGATCACATTTTGAAACTAAAATTTCAAACACTTAGAATAGTTACAGTTCTCTATTTTAAATCATATACTACATCACCCGTATATGATACTGCTCCTTGTTTCTTTTCATTTTCATACATGCACTGACTGTATCATATTGCCTATTACCTGTCTTTTTTACATTGCCTGTCTCTCTTAAATTGCCATTGCATTTATTTCACTGTCTTCTCAGTAGCTAGCATGACATGTTTTATTGTATTATAGACATTATCAATTAATGGAACTGTTATTTGAGAGTGTTGCTTTGCTCCTTCCTGACTGGAAATATTTTTCCAGACTATGCCTTAGAGGACCGCTGTCCGACACTTTATGGACCCTATGGTGAGTAGCTGCAGACTTGGTAGTTTAGCTGTGATTCTGGAAGGCCCAGCCAGAATTATTATTTATTGTTAGTTCTTAAGTAGACTATTTGGTACCGGATTTGTCTCCGGCCTTTTGATGATTCTTGGATATTGTTGAGTTAAGTTATTACTTGTTGACTTGTGGTGTTTAATTTTAATTTCTGTTTCGAAATCTTATCGTACTGTAATCCTGTGATTGAGTATATGTTCATCTTATTTGTGTCATCTGTGCCTCCTAATGGAGATTGGATGCTTGCGTGACATTAGTTAGATAGTATCAAGACCTTGACAGCGTTCTACCGCCGATACTGCGGCATAGGCTGGACGTACCCACGTACTCGTGCCCCTAAACCGGGTGCGGGTAGTGACAAAGGCTGCCTCCTCTTCTCGCTCTTCTGGCCAAGCGAGAGAGACTCCTATCGGGCAGGGTGAACCCCATTCTAAACGAAGTATCCCATCGACGAGCTGTGCACCGGGTGTTATAGGTAAGGCCTTTGGGACGACAAGAAAAACGAAGAAAATCCTTCACACACGTTGTACGTGATCGCGCTAGGTCATCTTCTGTGCTGATAGCCTCTCTGAGGAAGATGATGCACAGAGATGTTTCATCTTTTACGCCCATATTTCTAATGTGTCAGCGTAAAACTCCATATTTTTGCAGTCTGGCGTAAAAGCTTTGACTGTGGAAACTTGGCATATACCATAAAATTTGAGTGTTACGCTTCTGGATAAAAATTCCGGCGTAATAACTGAAACTTTGGTAGTCTGGCGTAAAGCACAGACTGTCAGATTTTTGTGTATACTGCCAATCTTGAATTTTATGCCTTAGAAGAAGATTCCAGCGTAAAAGATCAAGTTTTTACAGTCTTGGTGTAAAGCACAGACTGTTGATCTTTGGCATATGCTGCAAGATTGTGAGGTCTAGTATCGAAACTGACGTATTTTTTTTGTACTTTGCAGTTAACTTGCATGCGTCTCCGTTGGCTGAGGTGATGGATTCCGCTGCCGGGATGCTGTTTTCCAACTACCTGGAGGACTTGTCCCACATGACATTTTCTATCTCCGGACCCCAATATCCTGAAGGAAGGGGAATCCTGATATTGTCCCAAGGAGAGCGAATGCTGTTGAGCATGATCAACAGAGAGCCCCTGACGTCTATAGACGGGACACAATATATAAAACCGGCTTTTTTCTTCGGAGACATGATCGACAAACAGTCCCAGACGAAGCCCAAGAAAGAACTCTGGGTTTTCTCTGCCGGAGGATTTGGTCATATATCTGCCCAAGATGCTGAGGGACTATCCCATCTCGGTATTCTTCCATGCCACACATCCCAGGAGGATATCGTGGACACTGACTCCCAATCTTTACGGTCAGCCGGGGAAGATATTTCATCAGAAAGGATCTGACCAGGGGTTATTTATCAGCCGTCCTTCCTGTACAGTCAGGCCATTCAGGGGATTATTTCCGGGCATTGTCCCTAGTGAGGAAACTGCACCATTCCAGCCAGTCCAAATACCGACTTTTTGCAATGACTTCATGGGGCACGGAGGAGTATACCCCAAGGTTAACCCTCGGACAAATGGGTGGATCACCCCTACAAATCTTCGATGGGCTCGTTTAGCTGACTGGGCCCTGAAGCATTTTTAGACGGACCTGGAGAGCATTGGTCTGTTTGAAGCCGTGAGTGCCACCAGTGTTGAGTTACCTCTCAACCCCAGCTTATTTCTGGCTTTGATGGAGCAATATATCTCGCTCACCGGGACTTTCGCCACTCCACTGGGGGAGTTGGGATTGGCCCTTCACGAAATGGCAGAGATCTCGAGACTACCAATGGGAGATACTCCTTATGAAGAGTATGTTTCCACAAACCGGGAGTTGAGGGATTCAGACCCTCGGGTAGTGGCAGTGTACCAGGAGCTGATGTGCCACTACCTTGCTTGCACCGCCTTTTATAATGAGCCCTCCGATCTGGCTCATACAAACAAATGGGCATCCTACCTCTTCTTTCACCGGGCCAGGGCTGCTAAGCCAGAGAAAGTCTTGGATAGTAAGGATCAGCCTCTGAGCTGTCTGAGCGTGCTTAGTGCTCAGGTAGCCGATGATCTTATGGAAGACGCTGGGGCTCCAGATCAGATTCTCGACGAAGGGACATGGAAGTATCCTGCAGGCACTAAGGCCTACACTTATTTGAGGCATTGCCGCAGGCCTTTGTCCAAGGAAGCTCAACTGGCGGGCTTCCTGTCTATATGGCTGCGCCAATTGGTAGTACCCGACATTGTATCTGCGGATCGCATTCACCGCAACACCTTATGGCCTGCAGTGCGTCTGGTGTTCGGGGTAAGACTGGGCTTGCTTTCTGCCATGGTATGCCGGATACAAGATGGCCTGAGGGCTATGACCGATGGGCTGCTTATCGATGAAACTCGGTGTGACAGCTTTCCCAGGGTAGAATTACCATACCTGTATTTGATGGGATGGTTAATTCTCCATAACCCCAGGGTGATGTCTCCCGGCTCTGGCAGTAGTTCGGGGAGTAATTTCTTGCTGAATTACAAGAATTCTCCCTGGAACGTGACCACAGTTTTAGACTGTCGGCGAGCGTTAAATCTTGCTCACGGCTGGAAGCTCTTCTGCACCGTCCCCTCTGTACATGTCAATTAACAGGGGAGCAGAGTTCAGGACTTAGGCGACGGGAAGACCGTCCTTTCTCCTGAAGCTTTTAATTGGTTGGTCTGTATTAGACCTTCTCATCTACTGTACAAAAGTGAAGACCAATGCTTCTTGGAACCCTATCTGCCTAGTCGGTTTGCCAAGCAGTTTGAGTATGACCAATTGCATGTGGGCAATGCCGTCACCAGCTTCAAGTCCAGGGGTGGACTTATCGATGGAGCGAGAGGGTGGCAATATTTTATCATGGGTTACACTGAAGCAACTTTTAGTGTGCCCGCGACTTCACTCTCCATGGAGATGCGCATCCTCCACTCGTATGCCCAGTTTTATGTGGCAACCAATACCTTCCATCGCTATTTTGATATGCGTGGAAGTTTTAGGATGCCCTCCTCCACGTCTGCGGGGAGATACGAAATCCCCTCAGTTTTCTCCGATGAGGGTGAAGATTCCGTCAATCCAGATGAACCTTTGTTGGCAGTACCTAGGGGTAAAATACCTCCGCCTGCAGGGCCTTTGGTTATTTCTGGTAAGCGAAGGGCTTCTGTTCTGAAGGAGATTTTCCCTCACAAGAAGAAGAAGACAGTTGGCGGTCCTCTCAGGATTTCCGGCCATGAGGCTCCTAGAAGTGGACCTGCTGTTTCCCCTGTTGGGGATAATTCTTTGATTGGAGGTTTCTCGCCTTTTAGAGAGGGAACCTCTACAGTTTCGGCTGGCGGTGCCGGAGAATCTCTGCTTGAGGCTGCTGTCGCTGCTACCGCTTTAGGTAGTGGTACGAGATTGCCCTCGAGGCCAAGAAAAATAAGGATACCCTTATCCAGACCAGTAACGGGAGAAACCCCTACCGCGTCTGTAAGTATACCCAGTAAGATTCCAGCCGATGAGCCTCGGTTGGATCTTGACGAAGACCTGGAAGAATATTTGCCAGTGTCGGTTGATACACCACCTTCTCCAGGTATGACAGCTCGCTTAGCATAATTAAGAAATGATTTAGCTGTACTGGCTGCCGACGCGACATATATACCATCAGCCATGGGTAAATATTGTCTTTTACACCTTTTTTAGAAAAATTAACATCATTTTAATATTAACTTTCTTTTGTCTTCTTTTCAGGGGAAGACATCTACGGGGAGGGTAGTGTTGACGCGCCTTTTGGCTCTGTTTCAGCTCCTGCGGATAATATGGAGGTGCCCGACTTCGAAAAGGAAGCATTTTCGGGTGCCGGCTCGCCTGAAACAGTTCCGCCATCTCGGAAGGAGGATGAACCTGTCGTTACGACAATACCTCCTTTGAGTACGCCGGCCCCTTCGTCCATTGTTGGTGCATCTTCTTTTGTCGCACCATCTGTTGAGGCGACGACTGTGGCAACATCGTCTGCGGTCATTCCTGGAGAAAGATTTGCTAATATTGCAGCCACTCCCAGCGTCCATTCGGATCTAGCCATGCTGACTGAGCAGTATACTAGTATCTTCTACACCACTTTAAAAATGCTGATATCAATGGTGCTAGAGAAGAATCTAGGCTTCGAGGCACTGAGGAGATCCTCGCAGTTCGTGATAGTGCCGATCAGAGACTTCGACGATACTGGAAGAGTTGATACCCTGGAGCAGATAGTTAATGGTTTGGAACAACCTATTAACGAATACTTGCAGCTATCACGAGGCAGTATTAAAGACCTGGTCCAGGCTGAATATGACTCCCTGACTGCGCAGCTTGCTGAACAGATGGAAGGCCTAAATAAATCCATCCAGACACATCAGCAGGAGATGGATGAAGGAAAAGCTGTCTTGGAGGAGGTTATTCCTCTGCAAACAAAGTGCCAGGCCGAGCATGAAGGGAATGTAGCGAGGGTTCGCAGACTAGAATCAAAACTCGCTCAGGCGAAGGAGTGGGCTTCTCAGTCATCGGAAGCTCTAGATGTGGTGAATGGTCGACTGGGCATAGCTCAACAGAACTTGGCGCGTGCAGGAGTTGCCTGTGCTGGTTTTGTTCAGGCTAGATCCGAACTGTGCCTCCTGAGCACTGACGAGGTACGACTGGAGCGGGCTCACGCTACCGTTTTAAGCTCCAGGACTGAGAAGATGATCGTGTTGGCGCAGCAGATTCGCGACCTAACCGCTCCCCCCAAATGATGTACTTTTTGCTTATGTAATTTTGCTCTTTCTGGGAATAATAAAGAGGTTTTCATCTGACTTTGTGGATCCATCATTTTGGAATATAAATGACAGGTTTGGGTGAAAGTGATATCAGAGGTAATATGGACGTGATATACTCTCGGTAAGCTTTAGCTGGACATATCTATTCAGAGATTATATGGACATGATAGAATATGCTCCAACTAAAATTTGTACACAAAACACTATCAGAGGTAATATGGACGTGATAGGTCTTGAAGTTCCAAATCAGTTAAACATATCTATTCAGAGGTTATATGGACATGATAGAATACGATCCAACTAGTTTCGTTTTGGAAGTAGTATTTTCAGAATGAGGCCTTCACCATACTCTATTTGAGCAAAGGAGGTTAAGCATAGTACCTCTTCAGGAATTTGCCGTTGATAGGAGCCATTAATAAATCTCCGTTAGGCTTGGCTAACCTGTAAGTGCCGTTTGAGAACGTCGTCTCTATCACATAAGGGCCTTCCCATTTGGGTTAGAATTTGCCCTTACTCTTGTGAGTAATAATCATTGGCCTTCTCACAGCTAAAACTAGCTCACCAACTTTGAACACTCTTTCCTTTACTTTTTAATTAAAAGCTTTGGAAATGCGTACCTGGTAGAGCGTGATGCGCTGTTGAGCTTGGAGGCATTTCTCGTCTAATCCTTCTAGCTCTTGAAGCCTTAATAGGTCATTCTTTTCTTGAGTCAACTCATTAGCCACTGCTATCCTGAGTGACAAAATCTAGATTTCTACGGGGAGAACTGCTTCACTCCCGTAAACCAATAAGAATGGGGTACAACCTGTAGGTGCTCGTACCGTTGTGCGGTATGCCCAGAGACATTCTCCCAGCTTCTCATTCCAATCTCTCTTGTTCGAAGAGATGAACTTCTTCAAGAGTTTGATAATGGTTTTGTTGAAAGCTTCCGCCAAACCATTAGCAGCAGGATTATATGCCGTAGAGGCCACATTTTGTATTCGGTTTTTATCGCAAAATCGATGAAACGCTTGACTGATGAATTGAGGCCCATTGTCATGAATTATCCTTCGGGGTATCCCAAAGCGATAAATGACATGATGCTTAATGAAGCTGATCACATTAGATGCCTTCTTCTCAGCAAGAGGGATCGCCTCTGCCCATTTGGAGAAATAATCCGTGATGGCCAGTATGAACCGATGACCTCTGGAAGAAGACGGGTGAATAGGACCAATGATATCCATACCCCATGCTTCGAAAGGCCAGGATGCAACCATAGGATGTAGATGTTCAGAAGGTTGATGTATAAAGTCTGCATGAACCTGACAGGCTTTGCATTGTCTTGCATACTTTATTGCATATGTGATCATAGTAGGCCAGTAATAGCACATCCTCCTGATACGATCCTGTAGCTTAGGACCGGGTTGATGCGCTCCGCATACTCCGTCGTGAGCTTCACGGATAATCCGCTGTGCCTCATCATCGGAGAGACATCTCAACAGCAGTCCGTCGTAGGTCCGGCGATATAGACATCGTGAAGACGCATCAAAATAGAAGCGTAATGATCATCTTTTGACGGATACTGCCTCTTTAGGGTCCTCCGGTAAGATTCCGTATGCCACGAAATCTATAAAGGGACTTCTCCAGTCTCTCTTGGGAGGATCTGTGTTCGCAGCGTAGCTGCGTTCTATGTGAAAGTTATTTTTCACACAGAATAAATCTCTGTTAAGAAGGATCACTGAATTCTGCCTTCTTATAGGAATAGCTAGATCTGTAGCTAGACTGGCTAGGACATCAGCTTCCAGATTTTGAGATCGCGGTACATGCTCTAGGAAGAATCCTTTGAATATTATGGCTATCTCGACCATTGCTCGGTGATAAGGGATGAGGTCTGGATTCCGGACTTCATATATTCCTCTGACTTGGTTGACGATCAGCAAAGAGTCACCGAAAGCTTCCAGAGATTCGACGTCCAATTCTTTAGCGACTTGGAGCCCGATTAGTAGAGCGTTATAATCTGCCACATTATTAGAACAGGGCTCGCTAAGAGAATATGCTCTATAGATGATGAGTCTTTCGGGAGTGACCAGGACAATTCCTACTCCTGAGAACACGTTTCCCCTGGGACCAGTCCTGGAGGCACCATCGAAGAATAGTTGCCACGTATCACTTTTCGTTACGGAATTATATTCTGCGACTTCGTCGGGAATGTCCTCGTATAGTTTGGAGGTCTCCGGGATTGGATGAGCAGCTAGGAAATCAGCCAATGCTTGGCCTTTGATGGACTTCTGAGGGATGCACACCATGTCATACAGTGTTAATAACATCGCCCAAGTCGCGAGTCAGGAATTAAGAACACTTGGCTTGTTCATCAATACCCGAAGGGGATTGATCTTGGAGATGATATGAATAGTCTGGCCTGTGACATAGTGTCACATCTTCTGGATAGCGAACATCAGAGCCAAGCATTCTTTTTCCACTGGACTGTACCGGTGTTCAGCCCCGACCATCATCCTGCTTAGGTAGTAGATAGCCTGTTCATGACCTACCTCGTTCTTCTGTGCGAGAAGAGCTCCCAGAGAATGATCCATCGCTCGAACATACAGCAAGAATGGTCTTCCTATGACGGGAGGCACCAGAACTGGCGGATTAGTGAGGTAGCGTTTGATATCATTAAACGCTTGCTGACAGGCTTCGTCCCATACGAAGGATACACCTTTCTTCATGAGACGAGAAAAAGGCTGACATTTCCCAGAGAGGTTGGATATGAATCTCCGGATATATGCCAGACGACCTTGAAATCCCCTGAGTTCCCTCAGATTACGGGGTGGTCGTATTTCCAGGATGGCCTTGACTTTATCAGGGTCCACTTGAATGCCTTTAGCGGTGATGACAAATCCCAGGAATTTGCCACTAGATACACCCAGAAAGGACTTTGTAGGATTCATTTTGAGTTAATATTGGCGCATCAACTCAAACACTATCTTCAGGTGTAACCCCCCTGATTTTTTCAAGAATTTTTAATTTGGATTTTTCATAATTTTTTGGTATTTTTCTGTAATTAAAACTAAGGTATTTTAATATTAATGATTTTTAAATGTTGTTAATTAATATTAAAATATTATGGAAATAATCTTTTATGGTGTAAAACGGAAAAACTAGACATAGGATAATTTTCCGAGAATTTATTGGACCCCGGAAGCATTTTAAAGTCCTAAAAACTAAGCTTAAATAAACCAAATTAAACCCTGAAATAAACCTGGTTTATTTCCAAAATAAATCAAACCAACCCATACCCGGTTCAACTGAACCGAACCCAACCTTATCGGGTCGGGTCGGATCTAAACCTGACCCGAAACCCGCAGACCCAAACCCGCACCCTAGCCTTAGCGGATCGGGCCGGATCCGTCGCCCGACCCGCTGACCCGGAAACGAAACCCTCACTGAAACCCTAATCCTAAACCTAACGAAATCACTATTCCGGTGCCCTATTTATTGCCCTCGATTTCCACGCTCCGCCGCCAGATCACCCTCTCTCTCTCTCCTCTCTCCTCTCTCCGCCGCCCGCAGCTCCGCCCCGGTCACCCCCGGCTGCCCTAGCCTGAACCCTAACCCTCGTCTCCCTCATCCCTCGACTTTCCCCTCACCGTCCTGTGCCACGGTATCTCGCCTTCGTCTCCCTCTCCCCGCTCCACCATCGAACACCACCCTCTCCTCGACCACCCCTAGCACCGCTGCCCGAGTCTCCGGCCACCACCTTCCCTCTTCTTCCTCCGCCATCATCCTCGGCCACCTAGCCGCCTATTTAATCCCCTCGATCCCCCACAGCCGCCTGCCGGAACCCTAGCTCCGCCCCTCTCCTCACCATCTCCCCTCTCCTCCGCCTTCCTCCGGCAGC
This sequence comes from Iris macrosiphon, assembly GCA_036927795.1. NCBI lineage: Eukaryota > Viridiplantae > Streptophyta > Magnoliopsida > Asparagales > Iridaceae > Iris > Iris macrosiphon. The sequence continues at coordinate 69,625,728 of JAYESA010000015.1, forward strand.
AGCACCGAAACACTAGCACCCTAATCCCCTCGCCGCCTGTCTCCCCCTCACTCCCCGTCCCCAGCCGTCTATCTCCCAGCCCCCTCGACAGCCCTCGACGAGACCCGCTCCGTCGTCGTCCCCGTCACGACGCCTTGAGACCCCGCCTGAACTGTGCCTTAGCCGCCCCGATGACCCGCCAGAGACCCGCTCCGCTCTTCCTGAGCAGCCTCCACCGAGCAGACCCTCCCCGGCGAGCTCCTCCGGCTAGCACCGGCGAGAGATCGAAACCCTAGAACCCGGACACAGTACTCGGACACGGCCGCACAGTACCCGGACACAATTTGTGTCGTGTCGCAACTCCTCGCGGACACAAAGAACATCCTTCCACGGAGCCCTGTTCAGGTAGCATTTTCTCTCTCCTCGTTGCCCTGTTTTCCGTTCCGTCAGTTGTGACGCGTAGACTGTGTAACCTTCTCGATGCCCGTGTAACCCGCTTGGTGCGTCGCGTCCTGTGGCGATCGTGAACTACGATCCAAAAACAGGAAAATCAATACCCCATTTTCTCCCGGAACTGAGTGCGTCCTGCCAAACGGGATGACTTGGTCGTGTGCGGTCTTCACCAAAATGTGCGCGCCGTTGATACGGACGTACGAGATTTTGTAGAAGTTGATTTGGATGTGCGTGCACACCGAAACCAACGCGTATCCGCCGACAACGCCCCGTAGTTGCCTGTTCTGGAACTCATTGTAACTTGGTGTACACACGTTGAATTGAAACAAAACTTGCACCATCGGACTCGTAGCAATACGCTGGTCCTGTGATCCAAGTTTGGTTCGATTCTGAGAACGTTGACAAAATCGCGTATCGTGGGCCCCGCGGCTCCACCTGACGGGCAATTTTCTGATCGGCTCATCGGAATCAAGTTCTGGAAGTTCCGTTGGGTTCGTATCATCGTTCTGGACTTGTTGATACTAAGTTTGATGAATTTGGAGACCTTTGACCCTGACACATTTTTTGGTACAAAGCGGCCCACATGGGGACCCTACTTTGACCAGAAATGGTCATTTTTGTCCCTGTGTCCAAATTGGACTCAAGGACAGGCATTTCTAGCTATTTGATATTTTCTGAATCTAATGGTGTTGCTTATTTTAGCAATCAGAGTACTACCTGCAGATCACACTGAAGTTAGAGCTACAGTTGGAACCAGAACCCCAGGCAAGTGTACCTTGCCAAATCCTGCAGTTTTGCTACTTGTTTCCTTGACTTATTTATACATTGTTGTGCAAGTGTACCTTGCCAACATTACAGTTCTTGTTACTTATTTCCTTGACTTATTTATATATTGTTGTACATGCTTGACCTAGAACCGTGTGACTTACTTAGCGTCCGATTAATAGTCGGGTGCCAACCTCGTACGCGGAGTTGTGTAACATCACCTAGACATGGATACCGAGACCCTATACTTCTCATGCTTGCATTATCAAGTACATCATAACCCAGGACACTTGATACTATTCATAAGACAGAATCTTCCTGAGATATTCATGGTGATTCTGTATAGGATACAAGTTTCATGACATAGACATTATATTCATAGACATTATATTCTTAGATATCATTATGACTTACTGTATTAGTTATGATCATGCGTGGCATGGACATGAGATGTTGTGGACATGAGACATATGATTACATTAGGTGGGGAGAGTCACACAGGCTACAGGTTGACTATATTATGCCGGCGTCTCAGTCTCTCTCTGAGCTAGACAACCACATAATACCACTGCTACCGGCTCCCTGACACAGAGCTTGTAGTGGTTTCAGCCTGAGTTATAGTGCTGCTCTCATCTTGCATATCACTTAGTTGGTTATATATTTACCCTATTATTTTATTTATTGCTGGAGAGTCACACAGGCTACAGGTTGACTATATTATGCTGGCATCTTAGTCTCTCTCTGAGCTAGACAACCATATAATATCACTGCTACCGGCTCCCCGACACAGAGCTTGTAGTAGTTTCAACCTGAGTTCTAGTGATGCTCTTATCTTGCATATCACTTAGCTGGTTATATAGTTTACCCTATATCGTTTTATTTATTTCTGCACTGCATTTATTTTGGCTTGTTTTATCTGTACCTTGTTATGTCCCCTGAGGACCTGGATCCGGATTATGTCCCCAGGATTAGCTGACGAGATCTATCCCGAGGTATACGGGACAGGAGCATTAGCAGAGCAGGAGCAAGAGCAGACACTGGAGCAGTACCAGATCCAGTAGACGAGTGATCCCTGAGGGTATCTTCTGAGTATATACTGTTTCCAAACTCAGTATTTATTGTGGTTATCTTTATTCTTGTATCTTGACAGATGTATCAGACTCATTATCGGGTTATTTCTCGAGTTTATATTTTATTGAGATTGATCTTGCTTTATGATTCTGATATTGTTGTATTCATTTCTGTGGATGAGATTAGTATATTTAGATCCTTATTATTTTACTACAGCTTAAGTATGCCCCGATGGATCCACTAAATTGGGTTTGTCCATTGGTGTGTGCTGCTGGCCATTATCACGCGTCTAGTCCCACTGTATTTTGGGACTGGGGTGTGACATCAGGTCTTGGATGTGATTATCCTTAAGGTAACTTTTGACAGCTATATCATCAACGTAACATTCTACTGTTTTGCGTAAGTGCTCATAAAATATGTTACTCATAGCCCGTTGGTATGTAGCCCCGGCATTCTTCAATCCGAAGAGCATGACCGTATAGCAATATACCCCCAATAGTGTCTGGAAGGCAGTATGCTTCTCGTCTTCAGGATGCATCTTGATTTGATTGTATCCTAAAAATCCGTCCATGAAAGACATGCGTTCAAACCCGCAGGTATTATCAATCATGACGTCTATAATGGGAAGAGGAAACTCATCCTTGGGGCAGGCTGCATTCAGATCTCGGTAATTGATGCAGACACGTACTTTCCCATTTTTCTTCATGACTGGGACAACATTGGCGACCCAGTCAGGATGTTGTTCTTCCCGGATGAAACCACAGGCTATCAACTTCTTGATTTCAGCTTCAATGGCGTCCATCATATCCGGGCGGAATCGGCGTTGGTGCTGCTTTACAGGCTTCGAATTGGGCAATATATTGAGTTTATGAGTAGCCACCTTTGGATCAAGATCTGGCATATCCTCATAATTCTACGCAAAGACGTCGATATATTCTTTTATCAGTTGGACAATTTTTTCCCTTTCTTCTTCGGAAAGACTTCTACTGATAAATATCGGCTTTGGTGAAAGTTCATCCCCAACGTCGATCCGGATAACTTCATCTTCAGTGGGAGGTTCTCTCTGCTCGAACCGGAGTTCCCATTGTGTATCCATTTATTAAGCCCAAGAGTCATTCTCAAACGGTTCAGATTCTTATTCTTCTGCTTCGAAGGAATCTGTCAATACCGTATTTACTGATAATGTTCGTTCGAGAGCATCAGATGAGCCGGAGGGTGGCGAGCTGTTTTAAGGAGAGGAAAAGATATCCTCGTTTGACTCAGAAGTTGCAAGGAAGGTAGTGTACCCTAACCCGAAACGAGTTCGTTGATAGTAGGGATCACCGTGCAGCGGCATTCGTCTGCCTTTTCCGTAGTTGAGGCATGGTTCCAGCTTCAAGTCATAACCCATAATTTGTATGATCTTCAAAGCTTGCGGGCTGTATCTGTGAACCTGCATTTTACCAGCATCATCCTCGGGAGAGTCTTCTTGTACAGTCGGTTCATTGCACATGCGGCCGAAGACTATTGAACGCTGACTGCTGCAAGTAGGTGGGACAATAAAGATAGAATCTTCTTGTGGTCCATATGTCATGATGACATTGGATAATGATGCTACTTCCCACAAATACGGATGATAGGAATCTATAGCTTCCAAGAATTTCCGTGCTATAGGTTCTATATCGTCATGGGGAGAGAATTCCTGATTTGGAATTTGAGCGTCAGTATACTGGAAAAGAGGATCTTTATTATCATCATAAACTGCATTCCCGATTGTATTTACATCACTTGGTTGCCTGTTGCGCCGAAGGTTGATGACCAAGGGTGGAGGCTTCTGGTTCAAAGTGATCACTAGAGGATCACCTCTTTCTCCTGACCTGGTCTTGTTCAGGTGGGTAGCCACGGGCTCCATGGCTTGCAGACGAGTAGTTCTCCCTTTCACCTTGATTGACAGAGGTTGTTTGGCAGAGGGTTCTTCTGGCTCCCAATGGGATTCCTTTTCTGTCTCTCCTGACTCCTCCTCCATGTAGTTTTGAGTGTACAACATGGCATCAGAGTAGTAGGATTCTACTCCTTTAAACGGATTCAGGTCAGCAAACTCCGTTTGTACCGTTCCTTGGGCATCTACATATTTAAAGCATTGATGTAGAGTCGAAGGAATGATGTTATGTTCGTGGATCCAAGGTCTGCCTAGCAGAATATTGTAGGACACCTATGAATCAATGACATAGCATGTAGCCGCTGATCTGAGGTCGCTGATCTGGATCCTCAGATGAATTTTCCCAAACGGCTTACTTTTCCTGGAGTTGAAACCCATGATTGTAGTGGTGGTGTAAGCCAATTCGCTGGTAGGGATCCTCAGCGGTATGAGCAGACTATGAGGAATGATGCTGATCGATGATCCCGGATCTATGTGAATTCGGTCAACCTCCATGGAACCGACGTATCTGGTGTAATAGAGGGGTCTGTCATGCCTGTTATGTTTTAACAGCTTGTCATCTTGAGTGAAAGTGATATTCGGGACCACCTCCATCACACTATGGTATTGAGGACATGCCACGGGTTCTTTGTCAAGGGACTTGAGCTGGGTCAAGTATGCATCCGCCTGCATTAATGCTTCACTCAGGGCTTGACGAGTGTCTTGAGAGAGCCTGAGTAGTTCGAAGATGGACAACCTAGCTGGTGTATTAGCCAATTGGGCCAGGATATCGAAGTTGTATGGCTTCTCTAAACCTTTGTTTTGAATATTTTTCAAAGGTTTATCGAAGCGCACTTCTTTTTGCTTCCCTTTATCCGCCGAAGTTGGTCTTGAAGGACCGGCTTCTGGTATGGCGGGTTCCGATTCTGAAGGCTTGGCGGCTGAAGCGTCTGTCGGTGCATCTTTCTGACTTGTTCCATAGTCCTTGAGGTAAGCTTTCCCTGAACGGGTTCCAGTAGCCAAAATCTCATCTTCCGATGCCGAGTGTACCGTAATCATGTGACATGGTTTACGCTTCGAGTTTCTCTTAGACTTAGCCTCAGCAGCTTGAGTCTCTTCCTCGATTTCTGATACCAGATCTGGATGAACCTACATAATCTTGTCCCGTTGGGTAGTTAGGGGTATCAGGTCATAATTTTGACCCCTAGCAGGAGGGAGATTAAAGATGTTCATCGTTGTCCGGAAAATAGGTGTAACACCATTCGGGACTTCTTGGGGAGGCAGATTGCCAAATTGCAGAGAGATCATGTTGGCTGTGACCGTCCTCTCGGTGTTGTGCAGAGTGATGGCCTTAGCATCGATCAGCTCCTAGAGCTTCCTTTTCAGTACATAAAATGCTTTTGTAGGGTGGTGTATGTATCTATGGAAGATACAGTACTTGGGGTTATTAGTACTGCCGACCTCATTAGGCCATTTTACCTCAGGAAGGGTAATCTTGCCGCTCTTGACGAGACACTCGAATATGCTCAGAACATCATCGTCATCGAAAGAGTACATTTCAATGGGCCTGGAAGTCCCAGGTTTTATCTGTGTGGGTGCCGCAGTCTTTTGCCTCTATCGGAGGCAGAGATCATGATGCCATTATCACGCACCTTCTGACTGTTGTCCTCAGCGGCTGCCGCTGAGATGATAAAAGAGGGCCAATCATGGAACTGATATGGTCTGTGAACACCGAGATCACGGAAAGAAGGTTCTTCCTGCAAATGTCAACTAATGCCGAGTCTGGAACTCCGGGAGGCATTTGCAAAGTGGCTTGACAAAAACGTACGATAAAAGTACGAACGTTCTCTTTTTCCTTCTGTTTTACTTTGATGAGAGAGGACATAGACATGTCCATTCCTCCCTCGTAGAATCGTACGAAGAATAAAGCCTTGAAGTCTTCAAAGAAAGAAATGTAGTTGTCCGCAAGACTACGGTACCACTGATAAGCCACTCCCGAGAGACAGCCCTTGAACACCCGAGTGAGGAGGGCGTCATTCCCTTGTAATAATACCGTCATCATACTGAAGTAGTTCATGTACTGGGTCGGTGATATCTTTCCCTCAAATAATGCCATAGCCTGTGGTTTGTACTTAGGAGGGAAAGGGACCTCATCCCAGATAGCCAGGTAAGGCTGGTTGATTCCCAATTTCTTGAGCTGATCTTTGTGCTTCAAGGTATCAAATTGGGCTTTCAACTCTCGCACTGCCTGCATCGGATCTTCAGCCGGTAGAAGGACTGTGGAGTGGTGCGGGATCGATTGTATCGCGACTCCAACAAGAGGTAATACATTCTCCAAGTGGGGATGTGGGGGAGCTGCAGACTCTTGATCTAGAGTAGGCTCCTGATTCGCGTTGGATGGTGGTAAGTCTACCCCCACACGTATCTGAGTTAGAGGGACCGATGCTTGAGCCATAGCAGCTGTGTGTTGAGTCAGCATCATCTGGTGCATATTCTCTATCATGGACTGTATCTTCTTCAGAGATGTCTCCAGTACAGCAATGCGTTGCTCAGTATTCTCCGACGGGGAAGCTTCCTCGCATTCATCTCCAATGGCATAGACTCCCATTTCCCTGGGTGTCATTGAAGGATTAGTATAGGTCTCTGTAGAAGTTGACTCTATACTTTCAGCATCTAATTCGGGAAACTGGCGACCCCCAGTATCGGAATCAGAAGAGTACGAAGCCGGTTATCGTGACCTCAAACGGGTATTTCGGAACACCCCAGCTTCAGCGTTCTTAAGGAGCTGGTTGAATCTCCTTTGGCTTGGAGTTCTAGAGGGATGACGTCTTGAGTTCGACCTTCCTCTAGGTACGTGTGAAGCCATGTTCACTGATGCATGTGCGGGTTCTACTTCCTGGAAAGACAAAGAGTAGTTCAACCGGTCAAAAACCGACTGTTTTGCTTCAGAACAGCAATAGTTAACTATAATCCTATGACTATTACAATAGTGCTCCCTAGGAGGCATAATAGATATGTTGGAAGATCCCCTCTCCTTGCGTTTCTGGATCAGATACTCACGCAAGTCCGGAGGGTTTACAGAAGAAGAAGAAGAAGATGGCTTGTTCCTCTTTTTTATATCAGTCGGAATGCGGATGTTGGAAACCATAGTTCTCCCTGTGCCACCCGTATATAACAGGTTGGCCATCTGGGTAGCGGATGATCCCTGGGGAGTGTGTCTAAACTGAGACTTCTTTACACTGAGGGGTTTCGCCTGGCATAATTTGGAGCTCTGGTCAGGCTGGCGTAAAGCTGAGGAGGTCCTTAGACGGCCATCAGTTCCTCGCGTGATCCGGAGGGCGGGCAGATTCTTCCCTTGCTGGTATAAAGGCCGAGAAGTTGAGTAGTCCGCGACTTGCTTTTCCTTGCGTAGATTGCAGGGATCATCTGCTTTTCTGCAGAGAGCAGATGCATCTTTACGCACGGAGCGCATTTGGAATTTTTGATTTGGCGCTAAGGCTTTGTCAGAAATTCTGTCCGCCACGTCATCGACAGGAGGCTGAATTTTACGCGCAGAGCGCGTAGTAGACTTCTGGACTAGCACTGAGGCATTGTCCGAAGTTTTGTCTGCCATGTCATAGACGGAAGACTGATTTTTATGCGCGGAGCGCAAGATAGACTTCTGGACTAGCACTGAGACGTTGTCCAAAGTTTTGTCTGCCATATCACAGACGAGAGACAAAGCTTTATGCGCGGAGCGTGAAGGTTGTGCAGCTACAACCTGGTCGGTCGGAGAGATCGGAGAGTCGACAGGAATGGTAGGGGATGTCTTAGGCATCCAGACCTTACGCAGCTTCCTGTTGTCTTGAACAGAGAGAGAGTGAGAGCTACCCCCTGCTTGAAGCATATCTTCGTAGGCAGACTGGCCGAACTGGACGACCAAGGTCTGCTTCATGGATCCTACAGACACCGCATTATGTTGAGCAATTGCTTTCTCCTCAGAAGAGAAAGATATCCCCAACAGAGTCACCAATTCTTGTTTCGGATAATAAACGAAAGAGATAAAACAAGGCTTATACGAAACCCATTCTTTGGTTTACAAACAAGAAGTACAATTAATCCTATGCGAGGATGTCAAGTACAAATTTAATCTGGGTAAATATTGCTATAGGAGTCTGATCTGCAGTCGATCACTTTGTCCCTTGGACAACACGATGATGAAGAAGTGCGATAGAAGAAGGAGATGCTTCACAGATTGCAAGAGGGAGTGGATGCTCGATGCTAAAATCGTTGATCACTGCTCTCTATCTGACCTCTTTTCTCTCTGTTCTTCGACCTTTCTCTTCAATTCCTCTCTCCACTTTCTTGACCTTGGAGTTGAGTTTTTTCTACCCAAAAGTTCCACACTTCAGTTTTTCGACCCTTGACCTCTGTCGATAGAGGTCTCTATTTATAGGGTTTTAGTGACAGTAACCATCCAATCGGTGTAGAAGTCGGGTAGTAGAGAGTGTAGCACCTTTTACGCGACGGTTATAATAACCGTTTCCCACGTATAAATAATCTTCTGAATCTGCGTGTGACGCGTGTCCCATTAAGAGATAATGCGTATAACTGCTGCGAAGATCATGGCGTAAAAGCCACGTAGGTAGTCATCTCTCGCGTAGAAAAAGTTGGCGTAGAAGCCAATAACTGTCACCATGGCGTAGAAGCCAAATAGTTATTAAACTGGCATAGAGGCCATGTAGGCGTAGAAGCCGAGCAGGCATAGAAGCCGAGTAGGCGTACAAGCTGGATGCTGCATAGACAGGTAGCTAGCGTGGAAGATAGCGTACGACGTGCTCCTCATAGCTGAAGATAGCCTGGTGGCGTATTCCAAGGAGATGGCGTAATGTGCAAAAGTGATGATGTGGACGTTTTAGCCGAAATTACGGCTTTTGGAGATATAATCAAATCTTTTGCATTAAATGCAGAGATCTGCCACTATCCTGTGCATTAAATGCAGAGACGTGTCTTAAAGATCTGCCATTATTCCGTGTATTAAATGCAGAGACGTGTCTCGAAGATCTGTCACCACTCTGCGCATTAAATGCAGAGACGTGCCTCGAGCCCTGTACGAAGAGCAGCTTTTGACGTGGCAGTCTGTTTGTCTTCTGCGGAGCGTAAAAAGCTCACATCTGCCTGTGTAAAACTAGGCAGCGTATTCCCTTATATGCGTAAAAGCACTTTATATCAGGAAAACTTTACTACATTATGGTATGGGTCGCTGTGCCGCGCCATCATTACAGTCGTCGTCTGGGTAGTCGTGCAGTACTCTTTGTTAGGAGTCAGACGTCAGGTTCACTGCATGATTTGACCAGTTCATTCGGGGAATACGAAGCGTTCCTCGCACGCTTCTATGCTGCAGTAAAAGCGGATGAGTTTTAAGCCATAAAGGCGGTATAGCACCCTTTTTATGCTGAAGCAGCCTGGACATACTGCTTTACGTGGATAGTCCTTGAGCTTGTATTTTACGCTGTGCTTAGCGAGAAAGCTCTGTTGTACGCCGATGGCTCTGAAGTCATATTTTACGCTGTCCAGCACTAAAGTGCCTCGTATAACTCTTCAGCGTATTTTTCATGCTTCTACAAACACGACACGACATGAAACTACTGCTACTAGTACTTTGTCTTATCTCGACACTTGTCTTGTATACTTCTGTGCCTTGCCCTGTGTTGGCTGTGCTGCTCTCCTCAGGACCGGCCCTAGCCATCAGTTAAGCAGTTCATATTCAAGAAAATCTTCGGTTAAGGACTGTAATTTGTTTCCTTCACGATAAGAAACCAGCATACTATTGATCTTGCCAACTTGCTGTGTGGGCACAAAATAGAGTACTAGAAGGACAAAAATATAAACCATATTGGGTTTGTTTTCCAATAATCCAGAAATTATGCACAATAGTAGAGCTAACTATTGACTCCATGATTCAGTTTCATGAAAGTTTCAAGGAATTCCTCAACGGTTTTCAACTTTTAAGATGCTTCAACAATAGCAAGTTCATGCATTGACTTCTTATGTATATATATTCAACTATAGCCAATCATATTTTGAAGCATTATATTATGTTGTTAGGATCGATCTCATAATAATGAACAACAAACATTAGCCAAAACTACATTCAAATTTTAATAATTGGCATTATGATGACTCATTAATCTAAAGTTGAATTTGAACTAGACTATATATTAACATTATTCATTCCTCTCCATATATATTGGTGCCTTGTCCGCATTCGATACTCTCCAGAATACACAGGACATGCCAAAATTAGTGTCGTATGGACCGCTTTGTATTTACTGCCACGTGCTGTATACATATCTGTGTAATATCCATTGTAGGAATTATAAACAATGAAGAGGTTGATGTCGAGTTCAAGGAGGTTGATGAGGTAAACAACTTAGGCAATATGTTGTAGGTGCTGAGAAGGCTATTGCAGACTGCTAAACCTGTTGTTGAAGGCTCTACAGTGCACTGGCTCTGCTGCTACTTGCTGAGTTTACTTGTTGTTGTGCATCCTTCCTGCTGTGCACTGCACAATATTGCTGCACACTGATTCCTCACTGTTGTACTGTGCAGTACAGCTAGCTGCTAGCACAGAGCTGGCACACTGCTCTTCCTTCACTGCCAAATGATGCACACTAAAAACTGTGAACTGCTCTCCCTAGTGACCCGAGCTCACTTAATTACTCAAACAACCATATGCACACACACACACACACACACACACACATACATAGGGCATTGTGTATCAAGTTAGAGCAGTTCCTATCTTCCTCCAGAGAATCATACTATATTTAACGATTTATAGGATACATACTGTCATTTTTGCAGAAGTATCTAGAAATAGATATGAATTACTATCTGCGTCATCGTTCGTGGATGTACAACCGTCATCCTGATAACATACGTGGTGTGTGGGATGAATTCATTGAGGGTGTCCAGCAGTTCCTGTAGTTCGCCAAGGCGTTCCCTTAGTACATGGACGGTACCAAAATTAAGTGTCCATGTGTGAGATATCGCAACTTGAAATATCATTCAGAAGTGGAAGTCACATATCATTTGTACTCGAAGGGCTTCACGCCGAATTACTATCAGTGGACCGCGTACGGATAACTTGTGTCTCTAGCATCGGAGTCGGAGCCTTATGTGGAGCCGTATATGGATATCCACGACCACGCTGCTTACGACGACGGGTGCATGAACATAGTTTTGATGATATTTTGACTGTATAATGTACTATTTTGATGAATATATATATTATATTTTGATTGTAGAATGTATTATCCATTTAGACTTGTGACACCACTAGTTATTTACTGTACAATTCTATGAATGCTGTGAGATATGCATAATATTTTGACTGTAGAATGTACTACATATTTGTGTATTTCTTTATTCATCATATGTTGTTATCAGGTATGACAGGACGACATGGAGGGTTCGGCAGTTCCCGAGGTAGACAAAGTGCTCCTCCGGTACTGCCTACTGTTGGTTTTGGATCCTCGTCGCCCAGTACTCCAGTATATCGATCAGTCACATCTCCGACTGCGACGACGTTACGTGGCATCACTACTGGGATGAGTAGTTCCAGGCCTGATAGTACTCCCTCGTACAACGTTCCTCATGCTGACGGAACCATGAAGACAGATGAGTATATGGAGGAGGTCGTGCCGACGTTGTCCCAGCATCAGCTAGATCCTCTATGCGCACCTCCGGAGGAGACAATGACAGAGATTTGGGCCGACGGTACAAAGTAAGTCAATTAGATTGTTTAGCATCATATATATCGTGTATTTCTTTATTCATCATATATTGACTTTTTCGATCAAAATAATTATCTCTGTATAGATATCGTCTATCGTCGGTTCAGAGACGCCTGGGCCTCTTTCTGAGGAACAACTATGGTGGCCCTTGGATCAACTACTCTGAAGCTCCGGAGGAGAGGAAGGCGTTCTGGTTTGCGTACTTCAAGATAAAAGTATATTATATAAATCCTTTAATTTATGCATATTATATAACTTATCTGTGATGCTCACTTACTAAATTATTTATTGTAGCAAACATATTTCTATCCTCCGCACCGGACCGAGTTGATCGAGTGGATATTTCCTGCCGTTGCCGCCAAGCTTATCCGTGATGCTCTGGATGACCAGAAGGCTCATGATCGTGCTGGAAAACCGATCCAAGGTTGGATCACGCCTGAGCAGTGGACTACGATGAGGGCTAGATTCGACGATCCGAGGTACAAGGAAAGGTTTGAGAAGGCCAAGGCGGCTAGGAAAAATGCTGCAAAGTGGTATGGTAGCTCGATTCCGATGACGGAATATTTTCGTCGTTTGGTATACTTTTATTTAAGATATATTATTTTAATGTAAGTACGATAAAATGGTAGTAGAAAAAAATATTTAATTTTAGTACTAAATAATATATTTTTAACAGAAATCTAATTGATGAGAGGGTCTCGCAGACCTATGTAAGTATTACTTTATTTGTGTTAATTTTAATATAACTTAGGCAATTATCGACTATCCAAACTTTTCTAGGCCGAGTATCTTAGGCTGCGTGAGCGGGTGAGTGCTAGTGCACCTACAGCTGGAGAGGCTGGTACTTTCTCACAGCCCACTCCAGCTCCATCGATGAACGAGCTGTGGGTGACCGCCGCTGGTGGTCTCCAGAGGGGTACGTACTACGGTATGGGATCCTATGGCGCCCTGGTTGCGACGCAGTCATCTAGGGCCTCCCCGACAAGTGCGCATTCTCCACAGCCCTCACAGTCGTCGGCCCGAGTCCAGGAGGCTGTTGACCGTCAGATTGCGTCTCTCCGTGACGAGTTGCTGCGAAGGATAGAGGAACAGTCCCGGTCCCAGCCGTAGGCGAACGATGCGACGTTCATCGTACGATTTGATATGCTCGAGCGCAGCATCATGGAGCTCCAGGATTTGACAGCTGATCTTAGAGCCTCGTTAAAGCACAGCGTAACGGAGCTGCAGGCATCACAGCTATCCATGGGCGAGAGACTGACGATGATGCAGGATTCAATGGTTCATATTTATACGAGGTTGTTATCTACCATGGATTCTTACAACCAACGACTCACAGAGTTAGAGCAGATACGTCCTCCTGGTACGCCTACATCGACACAGACTCCACCGACGTCACTGTCTTCTCCATCAACATCGGTATCGATTTCACGGGAGCAGTATGATATGTTCTTATCCTTCTTGCGCGCCGGTGGTCATCCTCTTGCAGATCCACAGTAGTCCTAGTTAGGACCGTTTTATTATTGATTGTTAGTATTTCAGACATTATTTTTTGTATTCTTTAGGACGAGGCTTTTAATTTGCTGTATTCTTTGTATTCTTTAGGATGAGACTCAGTTGTATGGATATTTGCTGTATTCTTTACGACGATATTTTCTCCTGATTCGGTTTTTAATTTTAATGTTTTATTTTCTTCAAATTTTATTATATTATTCATATTAAATATATGTTAATTTACCGGTGTTGAGTGTTCAACCCAAGGGGGTCGGCGAATCCAGTAAATTCAACGGAGGGTTGCTCCGGGTCTATTTGTACAGATTGTGAATTAATAAACTGCAGGAATAATAGTTTGAAAATAATTTAATATTCAGTTTTTTATTTTTTTTACTATATCATTAGCGACATTTTTAGCGACGTTTAGAGGCGTTAAGCCATGTCGCTAAAAATGTCACTAATTATGTCGCTAATGACGTTGCTAAAAATATTGCTAAACAAAGTCACCGTCCGTCGTAACTTTCTGATATGGCAGTATTGTCAGGTCATAGTAACGTCGCTATAAACATTGCTACCTACGTCAATAATTTACGACATAAAGCGACAAATATACACGTCTCTAATTAGCGACGTTGTGTCGCTAAACGTCGCTAATCTAGCGACGCATTTACGTCGCTAGAAAACGTCGGCATAGCGACGTTTGGCGATATTTTTCCTGTCAGCGACTATCTTAAAGGCGACTTCAGTAAAACGTCGCTAAAATTATTTAGCGACATTTATTGATCATTTAGCGACGTTTGTTTACGTCGCTAATTTAACTTATTCTGGTAGTGAGTGCTGCCCTCATCTAAAAATTCTGCTTTCTAGAAATATCGTACATGTTGGCACCTACTTCCCACAGCTGATTCAACTTATCTATCAAAGGCTGTAAATATACATCGATGTTCCGCTTCGGATTGTTCAAACCCGGGATAATAACATTAGGAACATATACGGAGTCTTCATGCACATCCAAGGCGGTAGATTGTACGGAGTGACAATCATAGGCCAACACGAATATTAGGAGCCCGAAAGTCCGAATGGGGTAAAACTGTCGGAGGAAAGCCCCAATCTGACATTATGCGAATCCGAAGCAAAATCTGGATACTCTCGATCAAAGTGCTTTCATGCTTCTTCATCGGATGGATAATCCAATACTCCTTCGATCTGTTTCTGCATGTGCCAACTCATGTTTTCTGCAGTCTCCTTCACCATAAACAACCTCTACAACCGTGGTGTCAAAGGCAAGTAGTACATCGAATCGGTAGACTTCTTTGCACCGACAGACTTTTTTCTTCCAGTAGTCTTATAGCGATCAGCACCACAGAATCTACACGCATCTTCATCATTGTCATCTTTGTAGTACAACATGCACCCGTTGCGACATGCATCGATTTTCTCGTATCCCATCCAGAGTGATCTCACCATCCTCTTGATCGATTGTAGTCTTTAGGCAACTTTGCACCCTCTAGTAAGATCTCTATAATCAAATCCATCAATCGGTTGTAAACTTATTGCGATATATTAAAATTAGACTTGATGCTCAACAATCTTGTAACTACCTCTAACGGAGAATGATCCTCACAACCAGAATATAATGGAGTCCTTACATTCTCCAACAACTCCATGAACTTTACAGCATCGACATTCGGTGCCTCCTCAGCTGCATCATGATTGTCCGGATCGAAATTAGGCCCCGTCTCATCAAAAACTATGTTTACCCACTCGTCGTCGTAAGCTGCATGGTCGTGGACATCCATATACGGCTCTATATAAGGCTCCAACTCCGATGCTAAAGACACAGGTTCTCCGTGCCCGGTCCACTGATAGTAATTCGGCGTGAAAGCCTTCAAGTATAAATGATATGTGACTTTTACTTTTGGATGATATTTCAAGTTGATACATCTCATACACGGACACTTAATTTTGGTACCGTCCATGTACTGGGGGAACGCCTTAGCGAACTGCATGAACTGTTGTACATCCTCAATGAATTCATCCCACACACCGCACATATCATCAGGATGATGATTGTACATCAACGAACGATGACGCAGATAATAATTCATATCCATTTCTAGATACTTCTACAAAGATGAATATACATCGTTCAAGTATATACTCATCGTTAAATACAATACATGCACTGATACTCCCAGTCCTAGCATATATACTCAGGAATACCCAATTATTTTATACACCTACTCGTCTACACACACATAAGAATACTCAGGAATACAGTATATGCACTGATATACATAGTCCTAGCACTGATACTTCTTCGTTCAACTCTGTATCCTGGATACTCATATTGCAGTGTATCAGTGAGTGTCAACTCTGTATCCTGTATATCCATACTTGACATTTGTTTCTAAAATATTACTTGGTAAAGCCTAATTTACATTTAATTATTATAGTCCTAATGTGGACTAGACAATACCACACACCCAGTGCCTGTACTTGTCTCATTTATGACTGAATATTCTCACAAAAATACTTGAGATGCCGGGTATTTGTGAAAAGTATTTCTCTATACAATTTATAGGACACTCACATGCTAATAAGTTGTATGATTAGTTTAAAAAACATCGTCTAATAGTGGGTTATGTTTTGGTAAAAAGCAGTCTGATAAGTTGTTGGTAACAATAGTTAGTGTATGTGTCTGTGTCGTATCCCGTGTCGTATCCTGTGTCGTATCTATGTCTGTGTATGTGTCATGTCCGCTATCAAATATCGTGTTCGTATCTTAGAGAGAGAGAGAGAGGGTTAGGGTTAGGGTTAAGGTTAGGGTTTACACCCTCTGTGACAGTGTCTGTGTCGTGTCAGTGTCAGTGTCATATCGTGTCTGCATCTGTGAGAGAGAGAGAGAGAGAGAGAGAGAGAGAGAGAGAGATAGGGTTAGGGTTAGAGTTTACACCCACTGTGATAGTGTCTGTGTCTGTGTGTGTGTGTGTGTGTCGTGTCTGTATCAGTATCATGTCGTGTCTGCATGTGTGACAGAGAGATAGAGAGAGAGATCGGGTTAGGGTTAGGGTTTACACCCTCTATGACAGTGTGTGTGTCGTGTCTGTGTCAGTGTGTGTGTGTCGTATCTGTGTCAATATTATGTCGTGTCAAAATCTGTGTGTGTGTGTGTATGTGTGTGTGAGAGGGAGATCGGATTAGGGTTTACCTAGAGGAGGAAGAGGAGGAGGAAGAGAAGCCCGAGGTCGTTGGAGGGGAGGAGCCACGGCGGAAGGGAGTAGCCATGCGGGAGGGGGCACTTGGGGGGTCTGCTGGAGTAGGGGGGCTGGGGGGGAGCCGGTGGGGGTAGGGATATGGGAACGTCGTAGTAGGGCGCTGTGGAGGATGTCGGAGGGGGCACTTTGTCGGAGAAGGGGGGGAAGAGGGAATTTTTTGAAAATTTGGGGAAAGATTTCGACAAAAGGGGGGAAATGAAACCTATATTAAAAAATTTAGCGACGTTTAGTAACGTCAACTTATGACGGCGCTAATAAAAAATAGCGACGTCATAACTAGACATCGCTAAACGTCACTAATTTAAAGGTTTGTGAGATTATAGACGTCGGTAAAAACGTCGCTAAAAATTAAAAAAACTAGCGTCGCTAAATGTCGCTAAATCAAAATACTCAGCAACGTTTAGCGACCTTAAAGAAGTTTATAGCGACTAATCTTTTAAAAAACTGAATTACAGTCGCTAAACGTCGCTATGTATTGCCAATAGCAACGTATAGCGATGTTTATTTTTGGAGTCGCTCAAATCTTTAATATTAGCGACGTTTTAATATGACGTTGCTAAAAACGTCGTTATTTTATCATATTTTGGTAGTGGAAGGATGACGTCATTTTTTGCGTCTTATTTTATTTGTTATGCCTATTAATCTAGATTTAAGAGACCACCCAATGATTTTGATGCATCTTTATGTTTCATATGGCCCTGACACAGGTGTTACACGAGTTGTGAGTCTTATGTAGATCACAAAATTGCGTATTAACTGGCCATCGATACGTATTGGACGTGAGATAGAAAATAACTGTTAATATAGATATGCTAGAAGACTTAGCAGTTACTAGAAGTATTTGTGTGTCATGGATGTGGCACAGCTAGTAGCATTGGGTGGGGAGAACAATGAGTAAGCGTATGTGACTCCTTTACACTTTCCATATTCAGGCCGTACGCTCTACTGGAGATACGAGTCATGATGACCCAATATATACTTGTCACGCACCAGTCCCAAAATACGTAG
Organism: Iris macrosiphon; assembly: GCA_036927795.1. NCBI lineage: Eukaryota > Viridiplantae > Streptophyta > Magnoliopsida > Asparagales > Iridaceae > Iris > Iris macrosiphon. Next base: position 69,643,448 of record JAYESA010000015.1, read on the forward strand.
GACTAGGATACGTAAGCATGCCAGCCGCATGGTTATGGCACTCCAATATATGAAAACCATAACGCATACGTACGCTGTATTATGAACAATAATTTACAAGTGGTAAAATTATCACAAGTTACAGGGTATAATCTAAATCTCATCCACATAAATCAAATAGAAATGAATAACCAATAACCATGTAACTAGATCTCAATATAAAGTATCTAAAGAATGACAGTCGGATGGAAACAAATCCACTACCGAAATAGAATATAAAATGAACAAGATAAACCCCATATAAATACAACATCTAACCATCACGAGGCTTGAAGAGAAGACCTCCTCGGAATATAAGTAACCAGTCCGGATCTGCGCTCCTGCGAATACTCATGAACATCTACACCTGGCAAGGGACCAGGTCTTCAGAGGGACATAGCAAGATACATACAAGCATGCCATAAAGTAAATACTGAATAAATAAAGGGGTGTGCTAACCATCTAAGTGAAATGCAATTTGAGGACAGCTTAGTGCGTAGGGAAAGTGTAGGCTGGACATATGCTGACGTAATTCACAAATCGTCGTGACTGGCTAGTATATGACACATATGCCCCCTAATACTTGGGCGCATGATAACGTCCATCTCTGAGGAGCATGGTATCTGAAATAGTATAACGTCCAACATTCTATAGAGTCTGGTATCTGCAAAAATAACAAGTGACGTCCAACACTCTAGAGAACGTGGTATCTGCAATATATATACGTCCGTATCACTCCGTCGAGTGCGGTATCTGTATAAAGGAGGTGGGTGTCCCATACGCCTACTAGTCGTCCTCCCCGCCCAATGTAGATATACAAGTCGTGAACACGACGTGGACATCTCGTACTATGATGCAAGTCTCTATAGAATAAACAAATAAGCTAAATACCGTTACACGTGTTGCTCATATTGATGGCCAGTCGCGCATGAGGCACGCATCCCTATATGAACTCACTCTGTGACGTATAATAATACGTGTCAAGGCCTGGGGAGTCATATCAATAACTCTACAACTTTAGGTGGTCCACTAGACACTAGGTCAGACACAAGTCCTAACGTCAACGCATTCGTTGACTGCACCCGAGTCTCTCTCGGACGCGAACAGTTATATAATATTAAAATAAATAAATATGCAAATAAAAATAACTAAATTTAAAATAGTACAACAAGACAAGGTATACTTGCCTGGCAAGAGAGCTGCAAAATGTAACGTCCAGATGTCAAATGCCAAAAGTCAGAAACTATGGCCTCAAAATAAACATCTCCGAATGCTGAAATAAACATCACCAACATTTCCAGAATAAGCAAAATAACTAGAAAATACTATCCTTTCGTCCAATTTGGACATAGGGGCAAAACGGTAATTTTGGGTCAAAGTGGGGTCCACTGTGGCCCACTTTGCACCGAAAAGCGTGCCAAGGGTAAAGGGCTCTAAAAGGGACAAATTTTAGGTCAAACAAACTCTAAATGTCAGTACAAACTCAATGATATGTCCATATGTAGATTCTGATGAGCCGCACACAATTTTGCCCAAAAAGTCAACTGTAGGGCCCGCCAATTGGCGACTTGGTCAACTATCTCAGAATTGTGTGAAAATTGGGTCACAGGACCGACACGATACCACGAGTCCAGTGGCGCAAGTCTCGTCGCATTCTGACGAATGTGCACAAAATGCGTACGGATTTTGTAAAAGTTGTGACACTGGAAATTTGCTGCGGATACCGGCTGATTCTGACGCGCACACGCGTCTAAATCAGTTTCTGCGTGTCACGCCCCAGTCCCAAAATACGTAGGACTAGAAATACGTAACACGCTAGCTGTATGTATATAAACTCTAATATATGGAAACCATATACACACATACGCTGAATATCCAATCTACAGTGGTAATATACTGTCACAACAAGTCATACGCAAATCTATATCTCATCCACAGCACAAATAATAGATAAATGGAAATCAATAACTGAATATCAAATCAGCAGTCTCAAATAAGAAATCTCAAAGTGTGATAGTCGGATGAAAACAAATCCACTGCAAATCGACTATAACCAAAACTACTAAAGAGAGAAAAGAATAAACTCTAATATCAGAATAATGTCTCGAAAATGAATAGCAACTAGAATCTCTAAACAGCTGTAATGGATCACATATAATCCGAAGGTAAGATCTCCTCAGACTGATAGGTAGCGTCAGGTCCAGGTCCATACTCCTGCGGGAACTCCTGCTCATCTATATTTGGAAAGGGACCAGGTCCTCAGAGGGACGTAACAAGATACATAAAAGCATGCCAATAAAGTACTGAAATATAAACATCTACTGGGGTCGCCTAACCGTCTAAGTGAATGCAGTTTGAGAACAACTTTCCACCAAGTGGGCTATCTGACTAAAATAGGATTGGCATGATTCTATTGGAGATCCAGGGGCCTACAAAGGTACGTCGTCTTTTGAACGGCGGAGGCCCGCCTGATAATATATAATATATAGTGGTCATCATGACCGCGCATCTCTGGCGGAGCGTACGGGTTATAAGGGAAAAAGTACAAATGAGCCCAAATGCCTTACTTGTTGTTCTCCCACCCAATGCTCTAAGCATGTTATGTCCATGACACGTTAAACCTCTAGGTCTACTAGCATGCAAAGTTTCTATTGGCAGTTATCCCTATCCGTCGCACGACCTGTACGTACCAGTGGCCAGCCGAGTACGCAAGTCCGTGTCCTACATGTGACTCACACTCGTGTAAGAATAGTGTCATGGCCAATGAAATATGAATGCCTCATGAAGATGGGGTAGTCTCATAAAGTAGGTCCAATGCATATACATAAATAAAAACATAGTACGACGACACCGTCGTTGCACCCAAGTTTTCTTGGACGCAAAATTTATATAGCAGTTAAAATAAATAAACTAAAATAAGCAGAAATAAACATACATGCCTCATATGGAATGTAAATACAATACAATGGCAAGGTATACTTGCCTGGCAAGAAATCTGTAAAGTGTACGCACCCAATTGTTAAGGACACGGAATCAGAACTAAGGCCTCCGAACAAACGTCCCCGAATGCTGAAATAGACATCACCAACATTTTCGTAATGAGCAAAATAGCTAAAAAGCACTCCCTTTCCGTCCAATTTGGACACAGGAGCAAAACGGTAATTTTGAGTAAAAATGGGGTCCACATGTGGCCCATTTTGTACCGAAAAGTGTGCTAAGGGTAATAGTCTCTAAATGGGACAAATTATAGGTCAAACAACTCTAAATGTCAATACGAATCCAACGGTATTTCCAAATATGGATTTCGATGGGCTGAACACAATTTTGCCCAAAAAGTCAACCGTGTGGCCCGCCAATTGGCGACTTGGTTAACTGTCTCAGAATTGCGTAAAAATTGGGTCACAGGACCGGCACGTTACCACGAGTCCAGTGGCACAAGTTTTGTCGCAATCTGACGAGCGTGCACAAAATGCGCGCGACTTTCACAAAAGTTATGACACGGGGTGTGTCCGCGGATACGGAATGATTCCGGCGCGCACACGCGTCCGAATCAGTTTTCGATAATTTTTATGTTTCCGGTTACGCTGCGCGCACCGTTCGGAACACTTGGTATAAGACGGGGCGATCCCGTTTGGCGGGGCGCGATCCGTTTCACAACTTTTGGAAATCTGAAAAAGTGTGTCCGCGGAATTTTTCAACGAATTTAATTCTGTCTACAGCAGTTAATAATCTAGTGTTATTTAACAGAAATTAAACTAGGTCAAGTGGTCTAAGCATACCAAAAAGAATCATCGAATTTGGATCTCTGTGGTAGGAGATACGAACTCAGAAACATGGGTGATCACCGCAGTTTTCTGCGATCCCAGAATTTGGTATATTTTTGTCAACTTTGGCGCTATTTTCGTCTATGGTTACACGTTGTTCGAGGTCTACTATCACACTGATATGGAAGAGGGTTAAGGGATGAGCATACCGGTGAAGACGGGGTGGCGTTTGGTTGAGCGAGGCGACAGAAAACTGGTACCTCGCTGCGACAATCTGCAGTACGCGGGGTCACGGTCGTCGGGATTGTTTTGGACAGCCTGGCGGGGTTCTCCGGCTGCAGTGGCAGCGCTCTCTAGGTCTAGATGAGAAGAGGAAGGGTTTGGATGATTTAGGTTTAGGGTTTTATAAATAATGATATATATACATATATATGTATAAGAGAGGAAGGGTGTTCCGTTCGCGGGCTCGGGTCTGAGGGGGGTCTGCTGGCTACTTGCTAAGTTGGCTCACAAAGCTACTAGGGGCAGCGGGTATTGGCTGGGAATGGCTAAGGGGGAAGTGCTTTGCTGCAAATGCAAAAATGTGGTTCACTTTACAAAGGACCAACGGGTTGGGATTGTAGTGGTTTAAAATCCTTTTTTTTTCTTTCTTTACTTTTCTTTTATAACTCTTTTTCCATTTAAAATATATATATATATATATATATATATATATATATATATATATATATATATATATATATATATACTCATAGAAAAATTTTAGATTTATATTAATGCACACCGTTAACTAGCAACTACTCAAAGGGTCTCCTACATGAAATAAATTTTAAAAAATTCCTGATGGTCCCATAAATCTCCTAAGTGCACGAACACCTAAAATAAAAATTAATAAAAATCTATTTCTCCTAATTAGCCACTAATTACTATAATTAAACTAATAATTATTAATTAAAAGGGTATATACGATTTCTAGGAATAGGGGTTTTACATTCTACCCAACTTATAAAAATTTCGTCCTTGAAATTAAAATTAAGCCGCGATAGAATGTCAAGGATGGTATAAGATATAAATTAACAAAGTAAATTCATACCTTGGTCTGCGAATAGGTTCGAAAAACGCTTGCGCATGTCGTCCTCACGCTCCCAAGTTGATTCTCTTGGCGCGCCATGCCTCCATGCTACGCGAACCAAGGGAATAGACTGGTTCCTCAACACTTTCTCTCGACGATCAAGGATTCCCACAAGTTGCTCTTGGTATGACAAGCTCGACCCAATGGTGATCTCCGAATGGTTGAGAATATGACTGTTGTCTGCCATATATCACCTGAACTGCGACACATGGAATACGTCATGTACTCCCTCAAGTGAAGGTGGTAGCGCAAGTCGATATGCCACTTCTCCTACTCTTTCGAGCATGTCAAAAGGTCCAATATACCTTGGACTCAACTTGCCATGCCCTCCGAATCAAATGGTGCCTCTGGTCGGTGATATCCTCATGAAGACATGATCGCCCTCTTTGAACTCCAAGGGACGACGATGAAGGTCTGCCCACTGCTTCTGCCTGTCTTACGCTGCCCGCAAGTGTCCCTGAATCTTCTTAACTGTCTCTACGGTGTTGACCACCAACTCGGGTCCTAGAATCTGACGTTCTCCCATGTCACTCCAACACACAGGAGACCTATATTTTCTTTCATACAATGCTTCAAACGGAGCCATCTGAATACTCGCTTGATAGCTATTGTTGTAAGAAAACTTCACAAGATGTAGGTGGTCCTCCCATGATCCTCCGAAGTCTAACATGCAAGCCCTTAACATATCCTCCAATGTCTGAATAGTATACTCCGACTGCCCATCTGTCTGCGGGTGGTAAGATGTACTGAACTTCAAACGAGTTCTAAGATTCTCTTGCATGCTCCTCCAAAAGTGTGATGTAAAGCGCGAATCTCTGTCTGATACAATGCTGACTGGTATGTCGTACAATATCATGATCTGCCTCATATATAAGTCAGCTAAAGCTTCTGTAGACTGACCCACTCTAAAAGGTATAAAATGGGCTGACTTGGTAAGTCGGTCCACTATTACCCACACTGCATCTCTTCCACTTGGACTCTTGGGAAAACCCGTGACGAAGTCCAAAGTGATGTTGTCACGCCCCAGTCCCAAATACGTAGGACTAGGAACACGTAAGCATGCCAGCCGCATGAATATGGCAACTCCAATATATGGAAACCAAATCCATACGTACGTTGTAATATGAATACAAAATCCACAAGTGGTATAAAATATAATACAAGTCACAGGGTAAAATCTAAATCTCATCCACCAAAATCATATAGAAATAAATAACCAGTATCTATGAAACTAAATCTCAATAAGAAGTATCTAAGGATGATAGTTGGATGGAAACAAATCTACTACCAACTCGAATATAAGAGCAAATACAATATGAGTACAACACCATAACACAATATAAGAATACCAGCTATCAATCACAGCTCGATGAAAAGACATCCTCAGATCACATGTAACCATCCAAATTTGCGCTCCTGCAAATACTCAAGAAAAGATACACCTGGCAGCAGACCAGGTCCTCAGAGGGACGTAACAAGATACAGAAAATACGAGCCAATTTGAATACAGTAAACATGCATAATGTTTGAAAATAGATAAGTACGCTGTACAGGACAATCTATATGAATGCAAATGAGGATAACTTTTCGACGTATGGGCAAGGGTAGTCTACTCGATCTAATCCTTACAACCTCACGCTCGTCAGTGGACATCATCAGCCGTCATACCTCGGGGGTAGCGACCCTCGGACTCCATCAATCGACATACCTCGGGGGTAGCGACCATCGGACATGACCCACCATAGTGCGTGCTAGTGACTACGGTGTTACCAGAGTGGTTAAAAGCCCATACGCCTAATGATTATCCTCTATGATACTAAGTGTCAAGTGTGTGTCAACATATCTAATATATAGTAATGACTGAAGGAACTACACATGCAATAAATAAACATAATGAAATAATTATACAGAAATATACTATGCATGTAAAATACTGTAAACAACTTGGCAAGGTATCTTGCCTGGGGTCCTGCTGCTGGTATGAATCAGAGTCCAAGTCACAGTCCAAATAGCCTATATATTACAAATTTATCACGTCAAAAGATAATTTATTTTAATTTATTTAATTCTGTAATAATTACTCTAAAATTTTATTTTAATCTTATTATTCTGATTTTTAGGTTAATGCCTAAATTTTGTCCAAAGGAATTAAATTTTATCGACTCGAGACTCATGGCACGCAAATCGAGGTGATTTGTTGACCGAAAAGTCAACCAACATAAAATCAACTTTAATGCATGATTTCCTGTAGATTTCAGCTTCAAAAATATGCTGGAATTTATGGCTCATCCGAATTCAAATTCGTTTGGGAATTATGGTACATACAAATTTTGTATTGTGCACCGATAGTTAAATTTTATCCTAAAAATTTTACAGAATTAACAATATAAAAATACTTTGAAATAAATTCTGGGAAAAACATATGTCAATGGTCTCGACATTATCTTTTCGAAACTTTAAACGGTTCGTGATTCTGATTCCTGGTTCTCCCGGAATCACGAAAACATCGAAACACGTCTATTTTCGGACATGCTATGTTCTACGAATTTTCCAGAATTTAAAAATAATAATTTTTTAAAACAAATAATATAATCAGAAAGCTAACCTCAATATCTTTCTAACACAAAAAACTAGGCCTCATTTGGAGTCCGGAGCTATGCGCAATGGCTTCTGGAAGATGAAGGAATCCTAGATGGCAATTCTCCAAAATTCGGCTGAAGAAAAACCCTAGAAATAAACTTAAACTAATATATATATAGAGAGGAGAGAGAAAGCAGTCGCGGCTCAGATCTTGACACGTGGCAGCCATCCAACGCTGCCCGCCCCGCAGTCACTGACAGGTGGGCCTGACACTGTTTGCTGCGGGCGGCTGACAGGTGGGCCCCCTGTTTGCTGACTGGGCAGAAATAATTTCTTTTTGGGTTTTCTTTTTCAGAAAATAGTTTTTAATTCAGTTTTTGATAATTAACTCAAAATAAATGCTAAAATAATCAAAAAATTCCCAAAAAATTATAGAAAATATATTTTATTATTTAGAATCTAAAATAAAAGTTTGGAATATTTTTATATAAGTTTGAATATAAAATAAATTCTTTAAAGTCCTAGAAAATTAGTGTTACTAGTTTTTAATTAACTTAAAATTATGGAAAAATTCCAATAATCTAAAATAGCCTAAAATAATTCTAAATAAATATTTACATAAGTAAATATGCTAAAAAAATTTATTTTCTAATTAACTAAGAGAATATTCTAAATAAATTCAACATCTATAATAAATATAATAATATAAAATATACATAAAATACCTATTTTGGGTGAGGGAGTTTACAATCTACCCAACTTAAAACAATTTCGTCCTTGAAATTAAAATAAGGCATAATTTGTTAAATCCTTCACATTCATACATAAGGTACGTCAATCGCAATCTCTTCCAAAATTTAAATAACAAAATCTATTCAAATCTATCGTGATCATTTCAAAATTAAGATAATCATTGTTCAAATCAAAATTCAACCTATTGTAATCTCTTCTCACTTTTCCAACTCATTAATATCCAAATTTAAATTGAATCGATATAATATCTTCAAGATTTAAATAACCCATATCAAATTTTACCTCACGATCTCCAAGTATCATAATCTCCTCTAGAAATAATTTGAGTCCAATATTATTCCTATTTTTACTTATAAATTTTTTTTCAACTTTTTAAATTTTATTCACATCCTCAATATTTCAAATAGGTAGTCCAATCATCAAATTTTTTTTATTTAAATCATCAAATTAAAAAATAATTTAAATGCAGTCCACCAATGTTCAAGTCTGAAATTATATATTTATCCTTCAAATTCAAATTGATGATTTTACCTTCAATACTCAAAAATTTAAATTATGTACTTAAGGTATAAATATTGGGTCCTCAATATCAAGATTTTTAAAATTCATTAATCCTCATCATCTTAGTCATTCTTCTAAAATTCTCAAAATTAAATGGCTTGAACCTCTCCCAATCTAATCTTACTCGATCACAATCTAAAAAAAATTTCTCTCGAGTTGCCAATGCACTGCTACCCAACTTAGAATTTACCCATCTATCACAGAAGGCTATATACTTTAAGAAAAATATTCCTTAATTTATTTACTCATGCTATTCAATTATCAAAGTTTTAACACCAAATATATCACCTATGATATACCCTTAATCAATTATAAAAAAGTGTCACTAAGTCATGTGATTAGCCTTATGCGGTATATCTAGTACTATCAGTGTTAACTTATACCAGCACGAGGTTTCGTCTTTTCGAAATAGGGGAAGACGGAGAGCAATAATAAAGAATTCAAGGTGAAGGTGACAGAATACAAGTACGAGGTTCAAAGAGATTAAAGAATCGAAAAGAGAGTTGTCAGGACAGTTGTGGATTGAAATCCTATTTTTCGTAATTTCTTATTTATATGCGCGTATCAGTACAGTTATATAACCGATACGATGTGTCAGACATGTCTAGGGGAAAGTATATCCGTCTACTATCATATATCTTAATCTACGTAAAGTAGTCATGCGAAGAGCGAACCAAGCGCACTAAGGTTAGCTAGACCTTAATACACCAATTCTAATTAGGCAATTGTATCATTGTGTGCACCCAATAATACATATGCCATGAGCAAGCTCGATAAAAGAATAAGCTTGTAAAAACTAGGCTATAATAGCAGCATAAATCAAGGTAGTACAGAAAATATAAGTACGCTGGATTATGATGAAAGAAGGTACAAATTAATTCAAGTTCGCAGAAACAAAAACAACATAAGCAATAATAATAAAAGACCCTACAATCTCTACAGTTGTCATACTAACTCCCTGTCTAAGTCGTTAGTCGACTAAATTGGGGTATGAGCCTCTAAGTCCTATAGTCTGAATAAACACTGTCGTCTTACGCTAGCATACGACAAATGTCATTCAGTTACACTTCAATAATAGGGCAAAAGACTATGTGATGCTAGGTTGTGAGGTATACTACCCAACTTATAATAATAAACTAATACTATAATTGTCTTAAGCATACCGTAGAAACTCCTGTTAAGGTCTACGAGAAGGGGTCTTGGTACTTATTAGGGTATCCTCTATACTAGGTTCAAACATTATGGTAAAACTTCTAACTAACTCTAGTAGTGTCTATACTACTCTCAAGTCTTCATAATACATCAAGGGGTAATGGTAAACCAATCTATAGAAAAGAAATTCTAGGGTTCACTAGATATTCTAAACTTAGTGGTGTGTCTATATTCCCGTTGTATTCTTAATAGGTGTGCTACCATAATCATTATCCTAATAACATGGGTTCCTATATTCTAGCAGGAGGCTATACTCAAAGAATTATTAGGGAAGTACAGGAATCAAGCAGGATATAATTGTTCAAATAGAACAGATAGGAGGAAGATGAATCGTAGTTAATTGTGGATGAGATCCTATACTCTAGTCCTAGGTGCAGGCTTGTTCGGTACAATAACGTAACCGAGACAATATGCTCTCGACCTGCATGGGCCACCACAAAAATATGTAACGCCCCAGTCCCAAATACGTAGGACTAGGAACACGTAAGCATGCCAGCCGCATGGATATGGCAACTCCAATATATGGAAACCAAATCCATACGTACGCTGTAATATGAATACAAAAGCCACAAGTGGTATAAAATGTAATACAAGTCACAGGATAAAATCTAAATCTCATCCACCAAAATCATATAGAAATAAATAACCAGTATCTATGAAACTAAATCTCAATAAGAAGTATCTAAGGATGATAGTTGGATGGAAACAAATCCACTACCAACTCGAATATAAGAGCAAATACAATATGAGTACAACACCACAACACAATATAAGAATACCAGCTATCAATCACAGCTCGATGAGAAGACATCCTCGGATCACATGTAACCATCCAAATCTGCGCTCCTGCAAATACTCAAGAAAAGATACACCTGGCAGCAGACCAGGTCCTCAGAGGGACGTAACAAGATACAGAAAATACGAGCCAATTTGAATACAGTAAACATGCATAATGTTTGAAAATAGATAAGTACGCTGTACAGGACAATCTATATGAATGCAAATGAGGACAACTTTTCGACCTATGGGCAAGGGTAGTCTACTCGATCTAATCCTTACAACCTCATGCTCGTCAGTGGACATCATCAGCCGTCATACCTCGGGGGTAGCGACCCTCGGACTCCATCAATCGACATACCTCGGGGGTAGCGACCATCGGACACGACCCACCATAGTGCGTGCTAGTGACTACGCTGTTACCAGAGTGGTTAAAAGCCCATACGCCTAATGATTGTCCTCTATGATACTAAGTGTCAAGTGTGTGTCAACATATCTAATATATAGTAATGACTGAAGGAACTAAACATGCAATAAATAAACATAATGAAATAATTATACAGAAATATACTAAGCATGTAAAATACTGTAAATAACTTAGCAAGGTATCTTGTCTGGGGTCCTGCTGCTGGTATGAATCAGAGTCCAAGTCACAGTCCAAATAGCCTATATATTACAAATTTATCACGTCAAAAGATAATTTATTTTAATTTATTTAATTCTGTAATAATTACTCTAAAATTCTATTTTAATCTTATTATTCTGATTTTTAGGTTAATGCCTAAATTTTGTCCAAAGGAATTGAATTTTATCGACTCGAGACTCATGGCACGCAAATCGAGGCGATCTGTTGACCGAAAAGTCAACTGACACAAAATCAATTTTCATGCATGATTTCCTGTAGATTTCAGCTTCAAAAATATGCTGGAATTTACGGCTCATCCGAATTCAAATTCGTTTGGGAATTATGGTACATACAAATTTTGTATTGTGCACCCATAGTTAAATTTTACCCTAAAAATTCTACAGAATTAACAATATAAAAATACTTTGAAATAAATTCTGGGAAAAACATACGTCAATGATCTCGACATTATCTTTTCGAAACTTTAAACGCTTCGTGATTCTGATTCCTCGTTCTCCCGAAATCACGAAAACATCGAAACACGTCTATTTTCGGACATGCTATGTTCTACGAATTTTCCAGAATTTAATAATAATAATTTTGTAAAACAAATTATATAATCAGAAAGCTAACCTCAATATCTTTCTAACACAAAAAAGTAGGCCTCATTTGGAGTCCGGAGCTATTCGCAATGGCTTCTGGAAGATGAAGGAACCCTAGATGGCAATTCTCCAAAATTCGGCTGAAGAAAAACCCTAGAAATAAACTTAAACTAATATATATATATAGAGAAGAGAGAAAGCAGTCGCGGCTCAGATCTTGACATGTGGCAGCCATCCAACGCTGCCCGTCCCGCAGTCACTGACAGGCGGGCCCGACACTGTTTGCTGCGGGCGGCTGACAGGTGGGCCCCCTGTTTGCTGACTGGGCAGAAATAATTTCTTTTTGGGTTTTCTTTTTCAGAAAATAGTTTTTAATTCAGTTTTTGATAATTAACTCAAAATAAATGCTAAAATAATCAAAAAATTTCCAAAAAATTATAGAAAATATATTTTATTATTTAGAACCTAAAATAAAAGTTTAGAATATTTTTATATAAGTTTGAATATAAAATAAATTCTTCAAAATCCTAGAAAATTAGTGTTACTAGTTTTAAATTAACTTAAAATTATGAAAAAATTCAAATAATCTAAAATAGCCTAAAATAATTCTAAATAAATATTTACATAAGTAAATATACTAAAAAAATTTATTTTCTAATTAACTAAGAGAATATTCTAAATAAATTCAACATCTATAATAAATATAATAATATAAAATATACATAAAATACCTATTTTGGGTGAGGGAGTTTACAGATGTGCTCCCACTTCCACTCTGGAATCGAAAGTGGTTGCAATAATCCTGCTGTCCTCTGGTGCTCCGCCTTCACTTGTTGATATACCAGACATTTAGCTACAAAGCGAGCTCTCTCTCTTTTCATTCCATGCCACCAAAAGTGCTGGCGTAAGTCGCGATACATCTTGGTACCTCCAGGATGAATAGAATATATCGAACTATGAGCTTCTGTCATCAACTCCTGTCGAATCTCTCTATTTGGAACATAAAGATGATCACCGCATCGTAATGTCCCATCCTTATGAATGTGTAATCCTGTCTGCTCTTCGGCCTTTGTCCTTTCCTTCAGTCTCCTGAATCTGGCGTCTATAAGCAAAGCTGCCTTAATCCTCTCTACCAATGATGATTGTACTTACAAGTTGGCTATTGTCCCATCTGCTCCGGGTAATATCACTTCAATGCCAAGCTCTTGCAAGTCCTCCAATAGTTTTTTCTGTGCTGTCAAGAAGTAAGCTGCTGGTTTCTGGCTTAACGCGTCAACTACAACGTTAGCCTTGCATGGATGATAATGTAGCTCCAACTCAAAATCTTTCATCAACTTGAGCCATCGACGTTGCCTCATATTTAACTCCTTCTGCGTGAAGACGTACTTGAGGCTTTTGTGGTCTGTATAGATCTCCACTCATTCCCCATAGAAGTAATGTCTCCATAGCTTCAGAGCAAATACAACGGCTGCAAGTTCCAAGTCATGAGTCAGATAATTCTTCTCATGTACTCGTAACTGCCTAGATGCATATGCAATCACCTTGCCATGCTGCATTAATACGCATCCCAAGCCTTTCCCTGATGCGTCACTGTAGATCACATAACCTCCTGATCCTGACGGAATCGTCAATACTGATGCTGTCGTCAGTCGCTTCTTCAACTCTTCAAAGGCGGCTTGACACTCGTCGGTCCATATAAATTCTTGATCCTTATAAGTCAAACGAGTCATAGGTGCCGCTATCCTCGAGAAGTTTTCCACGAACCGTCGGTAATATCCCGCAAGTCCAAGGAAACTCCTTACATCTGCTGCTGATTTAGGAACAGGCCATGTCTCAACTGCTGAGATCTTCTTTGGATCAACAGAAATACCATCTCCTGTAACAACATGCCCAAGAAATGAGACTCTGTCCAAGAAGAACTCACATTTGCTGAGCTTTGCATATAACTGCTCTCTCCTCAAAGTCTCTAGAATAATCCGCAGATGCTTCTCGTGCTCCTCGTGGCTCTTCGAATAGACAAGTATATCATCTATGAAGACGACCACGAACTGGTCCAAGTACTGGTGGAAGACTCGATTCATCAAGTCCATAAAGATCGCTGGAGCATTGGTCAATCCAAATGGCATGACCATAAACTCGTAGTGCCCATATCTCATTTTAAACGCGGTCTTCGGAATGTCCTGCTTTCGTACCTTCACCTGGTGATATCCCGATCTCAAATCTATCTTCGAGAACACCTTGGCTCCACTGAGTTGATCAAATAAGTCATCAATGCATGGCAATGGATATTTGTTCTTCACAGTCACTGCATTCAAGGCTCTGTAGTCAATGCACATACACACTGACCCATCCTTCTTGGGTACAAACAACACTGGTGCTCCCCAGGGTAATGCACTTGGTCGGATAAAACCTTTCTCCTCTAGCTCTTTCAACTGTGCTTTCAGCTCGTCCATCTCCTTCTTCGCCAGTCTGTAAACATGCGATGCTATAGGTGCTGCTCCGGGTGCTAGTTCAATGGAAAACTCTACGTCTCTGTCTGGGGGTAGTCCTGGAAAATCCTCTGGAAAGACGTCTAGAAATTCTGAAATAATAGGATGATAGACAATATCGTCCATTGCGAGCTGCATACCATCAAGGATTTCTGTAGAACCTCGTGCAAACTCAAGTTCAGGCTGGCCTGGTACCTTAAAAAGAATGCTTTCTCCAAAGCAATCGAAGAAAGCGTGGTACTTGCTTAGCCAGTCCATTCCAAGCATAATATCAAAAGATGGCATAGAAAGGACTAAGAGTTGGGTGTTTATCTCTCTGCCACGTATCACTATATGATCTGTTCTACAAATTCGGCTAACTGGTGCAACTCCTCTTCCGGTAAGAATTCTAACACAACTAGATAAAGGTGTAGAAGCAATATTGTGTTTGGAAATAAAATTAGATAATATGAATGAGTGGGTGGCTCCCGTATCAAATAATGTCACAGCAGAAAAAGTAAAAGCAAGAGTAATACCTGCTATGACATCCACCTCATGATCCATGTCATCTACCTCCAATACAAAAGCTCGCCCGTTCCTCTGCGGCTGTCAATGTTCGGTCCTCATATACTGATCCTTCTGGGTCGGTAGCGATGGTCCTCTCTGAAATCCTCCTACTGTCGGGGGTCGAGGTGCTCCCGGTCCAGTCATCTGCTGGGCTGGCTTCGTTGCTAGAAGCGCTAGCCTCTGAACTAGTGGTGGGAGTGTCGATGCCTGCATTGGGCAGTCTCTCGCCATGTGCTGTCCGGAGCCACATCTCATACACTGACCCAAGCGAGTCAGACAATCTCTCGATATATGTCCGTGTTTCCCACAATAATAGCAGTAGGGTTTCTCCGGATTTTGGTATGGTGCTGCTCGGTGTTGCTGATGCTGCTCTGCCGAGGGACGTCTGATAGGTCCTCCCTGTTGTGTCCTTGCCGGTCCCTGCTGTATCCTTGCTGATCCTTGTTGTGTTCTCAGCTGACCTCCCTTTCCTTTGCTAATAGTTTCTTGCCATCTGGCCTCTGTTAGTAGTTCATCATAAGAGATCCGGGACTGCGAGCTTGTATAATATTGTAGCTCCTGGGTCAGTCCTCGATGAAACCTCTTAGCCTTAGCCAAGTTATCTGGTATCAGGACAGCGCCATATTTGCTGAGTCGACTAAACTCGGCATCATACTCGTCCATTGTTTGGTTCTCCTGCTCCAAGTAAAGAAACTGATCATACAATGTATCTCTGACGGTGTCCGAAAAGTACTTCTTCTCGAAGCACTCCAAGAACTGCTCCCAAGTCTGGTAGGTACCCAACTGGCACTCCATGGATTTCTACCAGTGATGAGCATTACCATCTAGAAGCGTCCGTACACCCGTCATCCATAGGTCCGTAGGTAACTACGATGCCTCCAGTAGCTTCTGCGTGCGAGTGATCCAGTTGGTAGTCTCCTCCGGGCTCTCAGTGCCCTTGTACGGCCTCGGACCCATCTGAATAAAGTCCTTTACTGAACCAACCCTAGCTTGAGGTACTGGAGCTAGTGCTTGGGCTGGTACAGTAGCCTGTGCAGCCATCCTCTCAAGTGCTGCCAAAAATTCTTGCCTCTGCTCGGCTGCCTGCTGCCTCTGTTCCTGTATCATCATCTGAAAGAATTGGAACATCTGCGCTTGGCCATCTTATGGTACTGAGAAAGCTGGAAGGTTCCCAATAGGTGAAGCGGGAAGATCAGATGGAATTGGAGTGTGAGTCTGTCCATCTGGTCCCGGAAGCCTAGGAATCGTTGGGGTCCCTCCTTGAGTCTGACCATTGACTCCAGAAATTGTGTCACCATCGGCGGCAGTACATCCATTTTGCATGTCCATCTCTCAGCAGGTGATGTACGAAACGATTAGAAAAAGTACAGGAATCAAACAGGATGCAAGCATTAAATAGGAAGTATGAGTTTCAGTCAAGCATGGATGAGATCCTTATACTCTATTCCTATACGCAGGTTTGTTCGGTACAGTGACGTAACCGAGACAATATATTTTTGACCTGCATGGGCCACCACTAAAAATATGTCACACCCCAGTCCCAAAATACGTAGGACTAGGAATACGTAACACGCCAGCCATATGTATACGAACTCCAATATATAGAAACCATATACACACGTACGCTGTACATGAATATCCAATCCACAGTGGTAATATACTGTCACAACAAGTCACACGCAAATCTATATCTCATCATAGCACAAATAATAGATAAATGGAAATCAATAACTGAATATCAAATCAGCAGTCTCAAATAAGAAATCTCAAAGTGTGATAGTCGGGTGGAAACAAATCTACTACAAATCGACTATAACCAAAACTACTAAAGAGAGAAAAGAATAAACTCTAATATCAGAATAATGTCTCGAAAAGGAATAGCAACTAGAATCTCTAAACAGCTGCAATGGATCACATATAATCCGAAGGTAAGATCTCCTCAGACTGATAGGTAGCGTCAGGTCCAAGTCTATACTCCTGCGGGTACTCCTGCTCATCTATATCTGGAAAGGGACCAGGTCCTCAGAGGGACGTAACAAGATACATAAAAGTATGCCAATAAAATACTGAAATATAAACATCCACTGGGGTCGCCTAACCGTCTAAGTGAATGCAGTTTGAGAACAACTTTCCACCAAGTGGGCTATCTGGCTAAAATGGGATTGACATGATTCTCTAGGAGATCCAGGGGCCTACAAAGATGCGTCGTCTTTTGAACGGCGGAGGCCCACCTGATAATATATAATATATAGTGGTCATCATGATCGCGCATCTCCGGCGGAGCGTACGGGTTACAAAGAAAAAAGTGCAAAGGAGCCCAAATGCCTTACTTGTTGTTCTCTCCACCCAATGCTCTAAGCATGTCATGTCCATGACATGATAAACCTCTAATAACCACCAGGTCTACTAGCATGCAAAGTTTCTATTGGCATATATCCCTATCTGTCGCACGACCTGTACATACCAGTGGCCAGCAGAGTACGCAAGTCCGTGTCCTACATGAGACTCACACTCGTGTAAGAATAGTGTCATGGCCAATGAAACATGAATGCCTCATGAAGATGGGGTAGTCTCATAAATTAGGTCCAATGCATATACATAAATAAAAACATAGTACGACGACACCGTCGTTGCACCCAAGTTTTCTTGGACACGCAATTTATATAGCAGTTAAAATAAATGAACTAAAATAAGCAAAAATAAACATGCATGCCTCATATCGAATATAAATACAGTACAATGGCAAGGTATACTTGCCTAGCAAGAAATCTGTAAAGTGTACGCGCCCAATTGTCAAGGACACGGAATCAGAACTAAGGCCTCCAAACAAACATCTCTGGATGCTGAAATAGACATCACCAACATTTCTGGAATGAGCAAAATAGCTAAAAAGCACTTCCCTTTCATCCAATTTGGACACAGGGGTAAAACGATAATTTCGGGTAAAAGTATGGTCCACATGTGACCCACTTTGCACCAAAAAGCGTGCCAACGGTAACAGTATCTAAATGGGACAAATTATAGGTCAAATAACTCTAAATGTCAATACGAATCCAAAGGTATGTCCAATGTGGATTCCGATGGGCCGAACACAATTTCGTCCAAAAAGTCAACCGTAGGACCCGCCATTTGGCGACTTGGTCAACTGTATCAGAATTGTGTGAAAATTGGGTCACATGACCAGTGCGTTACCACGAGTCCAGTGGCGCAAGTTTCGTCGCAATCTGACGAGCGTGCACAAATTGCGCACGACTTTCGCAAAAGTTGCGACACGGAGTATGTCCGCGGATACGGGCTGATTCTGGCGCACACACGCGTCCGAATCAGTTTTTCCAAATTTTTACATCTCCGGTTACGCTGCGCGCACCATTCGGTACACTTGGTACACGACAGGGCGGTCCCGTTTGGCGGGGCGCGCTCCGTTTCACAACTTTTAAAAATCTAAAAAAGTGTGTTCGTGGGATTTTCCAATAAATTTAATTCTGTCTACAGCAGTTAATAATCTAGGATTATTTAACAGAAATTAAACTAGGTCAAGTGGTCTATGCATACAAAAAAGAATCATCGAATTCGGATCTCTATGGTGGGAGATACGAACTCAGAAACATGGGTGATCACCGTAGTTTTCTGCGATCCCAGAATTTGATCTATTTTTGCCAACTTTGGCGCTATTTTCGCCTATGGTTACACGTTGTTCGAGATCTACTATCACACAGATATGGAAGAGGGTTAAGGAGTGAGCATACCGGTGAAGACGGGGTGGCGTTTGGTTGAGCGAGGCGACGGAAAACTACTCCGGAACACAGGTACCTCGCTGCGGCAATCTGCAGTGCGCGGGGTCGCGGTCGTCGGGATTGGTTTGGACGGCCTGGCGGGGTTCTCCGGCTGCGGTGGCGGCGCTCTCTAGATCTAGATGGGAAGAGAAAGGGTTTGGATCATTTAGGTTTAGGGTTTTATAAATATTGATATATATACATATATGTATAAGAGAGGAAGGGTGTTCCGTTCGCGGGCTCGGGTTTGAGGGGGGTCTGCTGGCTACTTGCTAAGTTGGCTCACAAAGCTACTAGGGGCAGCGGGTATTGGCTGGGAATGGCTAAGGGGGAAGTACTTTGCTGCAAATGTAAAAATGTGGTTCACTTTACAAAGGGCCAGCGGGTTGGGATTGTAGTGGTTTAAAATCATTTTTTTTCTTTCTTTTCTTTTCTTTTATAACTCTTTTTCCATTTCATATATATATATATATATATATATATATATATATATATATACTCATAGAAAAATTCTAGATTTATATTAATACACACCGTTAACTGCAACTACTAAAAGGGTCTCCTACATGAAATAAATTTTAAAAAATTTCTGATGGTCCCATAAATCTCCTAAGTGCACGAACACCTAAAATAAAAATTAATAAAAATCTATTTCTCCTAATTAGCCACTAATTACTAAAATTAAACTAATAATTATTAATTAAAAGGGTATATAAGATTTCTAGGAATAGGGGTTTTATATCGCGAATTCTCACATGTCCGGGTATACTGTCCGTACTTTTTGGTACACTTGGTACATGGCAGAGCAGTCCCGTTTGGCAGGGTGCGCTCCGTTTCACAATTTTTAGAATTTGAAAAAAGTAAGTTTTTGGATTTTTCTAGCTGATTTATTTTAACATACAGCAACAAATAAAATATTATATTTAACAGAAAATAAACTAGGTTAGGTGGTCTTCGCATACCAATAAGAAAAACTGGATTCGGATCTCTGTGGTGGGAGATATGAGTCCGAGAACATGGGTGGTTGCAACATAATTTCTGAAATTTAGAAAGTTGTCATTTTTCCTCGACTTGATGTCGATTTTTACCTAGGTTGGCACGCTGTTCGAGATAAAGTAACATACAAATATGGAAGGGGGATAGGTGAGGATCATACCGGCGAAGACGGGGTCAAGTTTGGTTGAGCGAGAAGACGGAAAATGGGACATGAACACAGGTACGCTGTTCATCAGTTTCTATCTCGCGCGCGCGGCGTTGCGGTGTGGGGTCGGCTCCGGCGCATGACGGCGGGCCTGGGGTGGTCGCCGGCGGGCTCCGGTGGCGCGGGGACGGCGTCGAGGTGGAGAGGGAGGATTTGGGTTAGGGCTTTGGGGTTTGAGTGAATACATATAGGGAGAGAGAGAGTCGGCGGGGGGGTTGTACGCGGGGGGGAGGGGGGTAATACTGCTGCTGCCGCTGTTTTCTTTCCTTTCTTCCTTTCTTTCTTAGTTTCTTTCTTTCCTTCTAACTTAGTTTTGCTGCTATTGATTCTAACTTGGTTTTGGTTTTGGTTTGGGCGGGTTTGGGCTTATGGGTTTGTGGGTTTGGGTTTGGATCCATTAAGGATCCAAACCCATTATCTTTTTTTTTCTTTTTCTTTTTCTTTTTCTTATTCTAATTAACTAATATATACATATATATATATATATATATATATATATATATATATAATTATATATATACATATATATACCTATAAAATTCTAGAAAATTATATTTGTTCACACCATTAAGCTAGCAACTGCCCAAAGGGTCTCCTACATAGAATAAATTAGGAAAAATTTATAAAGGCTCCAAAAATCTCCTAGATGCATAAACACCTCGAATAAAAATTAAATAAAATCTATTTTCTCTATTTAGCAGCTAATTACTATAAATAAAATAAATAATTAAAATAAAATAATAATAAAATAACTAATACAGTTTATTAAAAATTGGGGTTTCACAATACTTGGCGGCCTCTAACGTCCGTGACGTTATGCACGTGGTCCCTGGGTCTCCAAGAGAACTATGTCTATCCCATTATTTTAGCCAGATAGTCCATACGTGAAAAAGTTCTTCTTAAATTGCATATCACATAGACGGTTAGGTGACCACTTTTGGATATTTATTTTCATTATATGGTAGTGGCCGATCTCTTTCTAGGTGTAGACGATCATGACTCTTCGCAGGAGCACGAATCAGGACTTGCTACTCCATTCTCTTTCGAGGAGGTCTTTCCTTCGAGCCTCTCTGATCATTAGATGATGTACTTGTTATATTTTTTTTCATATTCTAGTTTGGTAGTGGATTTGTCTTCACCAAACTATTAGTTCTTCTCGACTATTTCATACTTGATTTATTGCCATATTTGATTATTTCTTTCTATTTGGTTTTGTGAATGAGATTAGTATTGCCTTTGACTTGTGACATTATATACTATTTATGAATTATTATTCATAATATAGCGTACGTATGTGTTATGGTTTTCATATATTGGAGTTTTTATATACATACGACTGACATGCTTACGTATTTCTAGTCCTACGTATTTTAGAACTGGGACTTGACATATTTTTGTAGTGGCCCCATGCAGGTCCAGAGCATATTATTTCGGTACAATATTGTATCGAGCAAGCCTGCGTATAGGATCTCATCGACTTATTTAATCAACTTTTTAAATTTTGTTTTGAACTCTCATTTGACTGCTAGAATTGTATCTTGCTTGATCCTTTCATAATGTAACTCTTATCTTCTCTTTCATGCTTGATAGATGTTACGAAGGTGACTTATGCTAGGTATATATGCCCATAGGTCAAATACACTATTAGTTGGAATCTTGTAAGTTGGGTAGCATGCCTCACAACTTAGCATCCTATAGTCCTTATGACCCTTTAATAAAGTACAATTGAATGACACTAAATATATGCTAGTGTAAGAAGATAGTATTTATCTCGATTATAGAGTTTTAGAGGTTCATACCCCATTTGGTCGACCAGAGATTTAGACAAGAAGTTAGTATGGCAACTGTAGGGGCACAAATACCAGACATCTTTTGGATTCTTGATGATTTTAATCTATTTGTATTTACATTCATCATTATTCATTATTATATTTATTTTTGTATGACTTATTATGTTGTATAGCCTAGTTTTGCAAGCTTTATTCTTGTCATAAGCTTATTCAGACAGTTATTTTAAGGTCTGGCCAACTTTATTATATATTGTCTTTCTTGGTATTTATATTCATGTGGCATCAATATATTATTGTCTAATCAGCATTAATGCACTTGGTTCCCATGTGAGATTATGTTTTGTGGATTGAGATATTATTGACTTAGCGTATTAGACAAATATACTTGCCCTTTTAGACAGGTCTGAGCATATCATTCCTATTATGAAACTATACTGATACAAGCCTGTGATTAGGAACAAACCAAATAGAATCTCAATCCACCACTGCTTTGACAACTCTCTTTTGAATTCTTCCATCTCCTTTAAACTCGTATTTGTATTCGATCGCATCTTCTTTGAACTCCTTATTATTGATTTATGTATTTTTCCATTTCGAAAATACGAACGCTCGTGCTTGATGGAAGTTTGACATATGGATAGTACTAGATATACCCCATTATGATATGGGATTTTAGGAGTATAGATAGATATGAAATTGTGTAATATGGTAGTTTAGCAGCTATGATGATAGGTTGATATTTTAAATAGATGGCATACCCACAAAATGGGTAGATGACATGAGTAGCAGTAGTAGTATTCTCTTTCCTATCAACACCTCGTTCCATTAGGTTACTCATATCTTCTATCATATCCTTCGTATACCCGATTCCTTGTGCAAGTTCTTCTTGTACTAAAATTTATTCATGCCATATTACCTTACTTAGAGCAGGCCAAACTGACCCTTAGAATTTAATGCATGATTTATATTTTTCTCTTCCTTAGTTTGAGGTACGATATCTCGTACTTGCCACTCATTTACCTCATGACAAGTTTTTCGTACTTGACCATTCTCTACTATATTGCCTCTCTTATTCAATCGACCGTGCCTTATTTTTAATTTCGAGGACAAATTTTTTGTAAGTTGGATAGGATGTAAAATTCCTTAATTTTATTTTTAGTTAATTAATTCGAATAATAAAATAATTGTAATAAAGTAGGTATTAGTACCCATGATAGTATATAGAAGTATAGATAATAATACGATATAAATAAATAAAATTTTGTACATAAATAAACAAATTTGAATTATATAAACAAAGAAGCTAATAAAAAGAAATTAATAATAATAATAATAATAAAAATAATAGTATAACCAAAACAATGAAAGAAATAAAATAAACTAAAAAAAGATAAATTAAAACTCTAAATAGAATTAAAAGAAAATAAAAGAAAAAGGAAATAAAAAAAGAAATAACAAAAGAAAAGAAAATTCAAAGAAAAGAAAATCTCGCGAAAAATTCAATTTCTCGCGAGTCAAAGAAACTGAAAACCCATGAACTCCACCCCTTGAGCCGGACCTGCATGAAAGGAAGGAGGATTTCAAAACTTTGATTTAATCAAACTTGATCAAATCTTAATCAAATCAATCCCAATTTTTTTCTGTGTAATCTCCATGAGATTCTCTTCCAGATTAACTCAAAATCAATCTAAATTCGAGTTTAAAACTTAGAAAAAAAAATATTGGAAAAAAAAAACCTAGTATATAAACCAATTTTCAAACCACTATTTTTCTACCCCACAGCCGTATACGCCTCCAAACTCGATACCGTAAATTTTTGGAGGTTCGCCGACGTCCCCCGCACCTAGAAAATCACCTGCACACACCGAAAAGTCGTCAGAATGTGCACGGCAACTCCTAGAAGTAATTTTCGTTCAGCCGCACAAAGCCGCTAGATACCCCTGTTCATCGTCTTGTATCTTTCATTTTACACGACTATTTTTTGATCCATAAAGTTTTCTGGGTAGCCTACTTAACCTCTCTAGTAAATTTTGATTTTCTGGAATTAATATAATATTTTAATTAGTGAAAACCTAGGTGCAAAACCCGAAAAGCAACTGAATAACATTAACTTTTTGGACAGTTTTTGTGTTGAAAATCCCAACTTGATGCGATGATTCCCGCTAGGATATTACGTATTTTTTAAACCCACTTGAACAGACCTATAGACAACCTAACCATGTTTGTATTCATATATTATTTGTAATTTACGGAATATTAATTCTACAGTAAAATCAATAGAAAATTACGAAAAAAACTATTTTTAAAACTCAATAATTTTGCGATACGGAGTGCGCTCTGCCAAATGGTACCACCTTATTGCGTACAAATTGTACCAAAATGCGCATATAGTATATTCTGACGTGTGAGATTTTACGAAAGCTGATTTGCACGTGTGTGCACGCCAGAATCAACCCGTATCCGCAAAAAGTCCCTCGTATCGACATTTTATAAAATATCTTAAAATTTTGTGATCGCTCATCGGAACGCGTCAAAACTTGCGCTAACAGATCAGTGGTATCACGATGGTCCTGTGACCCAAGTTTCACGCGATTCCGAGAAAGTTGACCGAACCGCCGTTTCACGGATCCTACGGTTTGACTTCAACGAGAGATTTTATGATCGGCTCACCGAAATCCAAAATTAGATTTACAGTTGAGTTTGTATCATTGTTTAGGATTTGTTTGACCTATGATTTATCCTATTTAGAGACATTTACCCCTGGCATGTATTTTGGTACAAAGTGGGCCACATTTGGATACTGCTTTGATCTGAAATTACATTTTTGTCCTTGTGTCCAAAGTGGATGAAATGATAGTTTTTTGACTATCTCATTGATTCTAAAAATATTGATGATGTACATTTTAGCATCCGGAGACGTTCGTTTAGAGTCTATTGTTTCTGATTCCTTGTGCTTCTCGTCGGACGTCTACACTACATTTATTGCTTGCCAGGCAAGTATACCTTGCCAATACTACTGTTTATTTACATTCATATCTGCATGTTTCATTTATTTTATTTATTTTTTATTACTTTATATTATTAAACTGCACATCTAAGAAAACTTGGGTGTAACGACGGATGATGTCATCTTTTGTGTCTTATTTTATTTATTATGCATATTAACCTAGATTTAAGAGACCACCCAATGATTTTAATGCATCTTTATGTTTCATATGGCCCTGCACCGGTGTTACACGAGTTGTGAATCTCAAGTAGATCACAAAATTGTGTATTGACTGGCCATCGATACGTATTGGGCGTGCGATAGAAAATAACTGCTAATAGATATATGCTAGAAGACTTAGCAGTTAATAGAAGTATTTGCATGTCATGGATATGACACGGCTAGTAGCATTGGGTGGGGAGAACAATGAGTAAGTGTATGTGACTCCTTTACACTTTTCCTATTCAGGCTGTACTCTCTGTTGGAGATACGAGTCATGATGACCCTATATTTACTTGGCGGCCTCTGACGTCCGTGACGTTATGCACGTGGCCCTGGATCTCCAAGAGAACTATTCCTACCCCATTATTTTAGCCAGATAGTCCATACGTGGGAAACTTGTTCTTAAAACTGCATATCACATAGACGGTTAGGTGACAACTCTTGGATGTTTATTTTTAGTATATTGTTGCATGATTCTATGTATCTTATTACGTCCCTCTGAGGACCTGGTCCCTTTCTAGGTGTAGACGATCATGACTATTCGCATGAGCACGAATCAGGACTTGTTACTCCATTCTCTTTCGATGAGGTCTTTCCTTCGAGCCTCTCTGATCATTAGATGATGTACTTGTTATATTTTCTATCATATTCTAGTTTGGTAGTGGATTTGTCTCCACCCAACTATTAGTTGTCTCGACTATTTTATACTTGGTTTGTTGCCATATTTTTATTTATTTCTATTTGGTTTTATGGATGAGATTAGTATTGCATGTGACTTATGACATTATATACCACTTGTGAATTATTATTCATAATACAGCGTATGTATGTGTTATGGTTTCCATACGGCTGTCATACTTACGTATTCCTAGTCCTACGTATTTTGAGACTGGGGCGTGATAGGAGCCAACGCTACCTGATGACTACTCCCGGCAAGAATCTAAGACGAAAGGTGTGGCGTGCACTGCCCCGTCTATCTTTTTCCATGTGAGGACTGTATACATGACAGGCGATGATCACGAAGTCCCCGTCGACCAACAATGCCTTAAGGCTCTTAAGGCCATGATAAAGACGGTGAGTTCATCAATGTAAGCCCTGACCCAGGCAATACTGGAAATTAAAGCAAACATGGCTTCCCAACTAGCAAGGACTTCTGGACAAGCAAGCTTGGACCCTGGGTCCAATGCGGACTCTGACGCAATCGCTCCACCCATAGGTGGTAACCACCCCCTGTCTTGGTCATTTGACCCTTTCGCATGAGATAAAGCAAGAGAAGCGATGAAGGAAGTCCATGAACTCCGGGCTTGCCTAGATTCCATGGGCAGCTGGGACTCACTGCAAGAGTTCGGTAAACGACAACCATACCCCCGCGAGTGGAGATATGTGCCATAACCGCCCAAGTACAAGCCCTTCAACTTGAACCCATTCGACGGGAAGACTTTTTTCCGCCAATACATGAGTTATTTTGAGACTGTAACATGGCACCTACCTCACAGCGATGCACTCCTCACCAAGCTCTTTGTGGGGACATTATCCCGGATAGCATTCGACTGGTTTTGTAGCCTACAAGATAACTGTATCTGTCACGCCCCAGTCCCAAAATACGTAGGACCAGGAATACGTGACACGCCAGCTACGCATTCGACCAGACTCTGGTCTGACTCGAATACGTATAAGCTGTATGATAAAAAAGGGCACTATCTAGGTATCCTATAAATATAACCCTCTATATCTCAATCCACAATGTACAGCAGTATACAAGAAAGAGCGATATGTGCTAAAGTCGGCCGCCCAATAACACACAAACTCGAATAGACTCGAGAAGAGATGAGTCTACAAAAACTAGGCTACAACAGCAGATGAATAAACAACAAGAATAAAGTAACCATAATGCCGATGGAAATGATATGAGTACCTGGTACAATGCTCGCAAGACGTGCAACTCCATCAGCAACCCCAAATGCTCCGTAATTGTCTATGCTGCAAAATTGGCAGGGAACCAGGTCCTCAAAGGGACGTAATAAGGTACAAAAATATAGCATGCCAAGTATAACAGAAAGTACAAGTGCAACGACGGGGTAATCTAGCATAACCAACTAAGTGTGACATAGTTTGAAGACAATGTTTGACGCGTGGGCTATCTAAAATAAAACCGTAGCTCCGGACACGAAAACACACGGAACGTACCGCAGCTCCGGGCAAGGAGTCACACGGGTGATACATCTACACTAGATACAAGATCAATACAGATACAGTACATATACATCTATATAAGCATGTGCAGATGAGCCCAAACGTCTAGTAACTGTCTTCCCCTTCCCAAGCAGTCAACGATAGTGCACTGAACCTAAACCTTTATCTAACAGTCTCGACACACAGAAGTAACTCAACAGACGCGACCCTAAGGTCGTCTCAGTCTCTGGTCATGATGTCAGTATCAGGATACAGGAATCTGGCACGATCACAGTGTATGAGTGTGTCCTGGGGTATCGATATACTCAGGTACGTACACCGAGGTGTTACAAACATCTAACAATCATTCTAAGACGTTACGACGAACGTCTGCACCCGGTTGTGATCCGGACGTGAAGTATCGATCGTACCCAAAATACGCGCACAATGTACGTAAAAAAAAATATCTGTAATCTGAAATA
The DNA here is from genome assembly GCA_036927795.1 of Iris macrosiphon. Classification (NCBI taxonomy): domain Eukaryota; kingdom Viridiplantae; phylum Streptophyta; class Magnoliopsida; order Asparagales; family Iridaceae; genus Iris; species Iris macrosiphon. The sequence continues at coordinate 69,671,133 of JAYESA010000015.1, forward strand.
CAGGGTGGCAAGGTACACTTGCCTGCGTCCGGCTGCTGATGACGGGGATTCGGTACCACGTCCAAGTCCACAGGTCCCGTAGTACCTAGAGAAGAGGTACAAGATCAATCAATAACTTTCACGAGACTAAAATAAGATATGACACAGGTCTAATCATATGCTCAAACCCAGCTACAACTTACTTGGACACGACGCTAGAGGTTTGACCAAGGTTGACTAAGGGTATGTTACATCTAATCCAATTAATCACTTGTATAACATCATCAGGCAAATCCTCAATCTCACTATTCATCACGGTATTTATCAGTACTTCAAGCCATGATCGAACCTCAGACTTCATCCCGGTATTCACAGACGCTAACATGCATGTTTAAATATCATCCTCGAAATAAATAATTAATAATTATCAAATCCCTCGATTTACAATTATAGTCCATAAATTATTTGAACACCGCTTTCCAAAAGACACTCCTCAATCAAATTTATCATAAAAATAGCTCTTAATATTACCCACTACTTTAATATCGCGACAACATTCTACGATACTTAACTTTGCTCATCCTTATTATTCAATGTTTTAATATCCTCAGCTCCATTCTATAACAATGAAATCCACTCATCAGCGATAACCAATTGCATAAATTAAATAAAACTCCCAAAGTCTCGTATGACATTTTAACCCTAAACTTGTCATATTAATCATTTTAACCATCAAACAGATATTCTGTCCCATCAAGCCATAAAATTCCTTCCATTCACTTACCCTCAATTTCATGTAATAACCCTAAAATCTCTACTTAGCATTTAACCATAAATCGCACATATTGAGATATAATAAACCTTAAACTCATGCATCCCAAAATCTTGAAATCTCAATGCAAATCTAAAATCTAAACTCAAAATATAACCATCAATTAATACTAAACTAAACATAATAAAACATAACACAAAGTACAACACAAAAAGAGGGGGAGTGCTCACCTTGGCGATGTAGTGGTGTTAATAGTAATGAGATCCTAGAGCTCGACTCTAGCCATCATGGCCTCGATCCTGACGGGAACCCTTGTTCAGGACCTTCAAATTCAGAGTTTAAGAACCAAAGAACCAAATGTCACTCTTGGCAAGGATGCCCTTCGACTTCAAGTAGGTTCTTCGGATCTGCTCCTTGCCCAAGCATTGTCATCCTCAGAACCTTTCTTCGTCGTCGAGGCGAATGTCGATGACACGATCAATCACCCTACGGTGCTCGGCGAAGGGGACGCCATGGATGAACTCAATCGACGAGAAACGTCATGCTCGGCGGAGCTAGCCACTGGTAGAGCTTGTCAATATGACAGCTCCTTCCCAGAGCCATGGTAGAGCTCGGAGCTACTCTGCAGTCGGCGGAGCTCCTCCTAGTGCCGGTGAGTCGAGATGGCGAATGGGGTGGTGGTGGTTCATGGCAACGGAGGAAGATGGAGGTCCGGTCGAGGTTGGTGGTCGGGCAATGGCTCGAGGGGTGGTAAAAATGGTGTAGACTGGAGGTGGTGGTGATACGGACAGCCGATCGGAGAAGGGTGCTTGTCGCAGCGCCGGGTGTGTGGAGCTGGAAGGAGGAGGCTGGAGCTTTGGGGAGGTGGAGCTCGTGGTGGTGCAGTGGTAGCATTAATGGCGGATGCGGTGGCAGATGGAGTTTGCCGCCGGAGCAGACACGGGGTGGCCGATTGATGGCCAACCGTAGAAACAGCAACTTGGACGGAGCCGAGCAGTCGAGAAGGTGGTGGAGTAGTCGAGGCTCACCGGAGGAGTGGTGGTGACGAACGTGGAGGTGATGGCGGGTGGTGACAGCGGCAGTGTCGGAGTTGCTGGGCAGCCGGCCGGAGTAGGGATCGGGTTAAAGTGAAGAAGGAGAAGAGATGTAGTAGAAGAAGAAGAAGAGCTCGGTTTCAAATGTAGAGGAGAGAGGAGAGAGAGAGGGGATGGTTCTCTAGGCTCCTTGGGATTAGGGCCTGCATTGGGGAGAGGGGAGAAAGAGACATTAAATAGAGAGGGGTGTGAGGATTGGATGGTGGGGATTGGCTCATATCCAATGGGTGGTGTAGATTTCTCATGAAGGAAATATTTTCTTTATCCAAAAGAGAGGGAGGAGGGATGTTGACCGGTCAAGGAAGAGGGGTGGCCTCTTCATTTGGTTTTGACCAATGAGGGTGTGCCACATGTCACAATATTTGTAATTTAGCCCCTTAAGTTTGGGTATTTGCACAAACACATGAAATGATGGAAAAATTATAGGGGAATTAGTGTTTGGTGTTTTGTAGGGTGAGGGGGTATTGTGTGTTTGGCATGGGCTTTATTAAATGGGAATTGGGATTAATTGGAGATTAAAATGGGATTAGTCAAATTTGGTATCCCCGATTTAATTAGAATAAAAGTGTCCCGTGCTTTTTAATTAAATGGGAGCACTTGGGGTCTAAATTTGGAAATGACACAAAGGTCAAAAATGGTGTAGGCTTGGAGTTAGTCTTGGACCCTTAAGTTGGTCCGACTCAACGGGTTAAGTTGGATTCTCAAAATTGAAGGTAACGACACAGGTGTCCGACACAAAATTTAATTATGTTATTTTCGATACGGGAAGTTGTACAATTAATTTAGGGCAAACGGATTTGATTTTGAATGACGAAAAAGTCCAGCGCCTAAATTGGCGGGTCAAGTCAAGAGTACAATAATCTGTTGGAATTTATGGGCTGATATTGGGCTCCGAATAATTCAACAATGGTAGGGCACACCAAGGGTTCAATTAAAATAAACAGACATCTGCAACCTTACTCTAAACCTCGATCAATTGCTGCTAAACCAAAATTTCCCATCTCATACCTGACTATCTATAGAATTAAATGAGGGGGTTTATATCCTTCCCAACTTAGAAAAATTTCGTCCCCGAAATTAAAAGTAAAGCACGATAATAGCTAAGAGAATTTAAAAACAAGCTGGAAATCAAATGCGGTACATAAATTCGTACCTTGCTTCTCAAATAAATACGGAAAACGTTGTCGAATGGAATCATCGCGCTCCCAGGTAGACTCGCCTGGCGAATGATGCTTCCATGCAACTCTGACCAGTCGAATAGTCTGCCCTCTCAAAGTCTTCTCACTGTGATCGAGTATCTCCACTGGCTGCTCTACGTAAGATAAACTGGGCCCGATTATAATCTCCGAATGATCAAGCATGTGGCTAGGGTCTGCCACGTATCTCCTCATCTGCGATACATGAAATGTATCATGCACCCCTTCTAATGATGGAGGCAATGCAAGACGATAATCCTTTTTGCCAACTCGTTCCAAGATATCAAAAGGTTCGATATACCTCGGACTCAGCTTGCCTCTGTCTCCGAATCTGATGGTACCACGAGTTGGCGATATCTTCAAAAAATACATGGTCACCTTCCTTGAACTCCAAAGGTCTGCGATGCGTATCCGTCCAATATTTCTGTCTGACCTGCGCTGCACGCAGGTGACTCTGAATCTGCTTAACTTTCTCTACTATCTGTGTCACCAACTCTGGACCAAGTATCTGACGCTCTCCTACATCCCTCCAACATACTGGTGACCTACACTTCCTGCCAAACAGTGCCTCACAAGGTGTCATCTGTATGCTAGCCTGGTAGTTGTTATTATGGGAGAATTCCACCAAGTATAGATGGTACCCCCAAGATCCTCCAAAATCAATCATGCACGCTCTCAACATATCCTCTAATATCTGTATCGTGCGCTCTGACTGGCCATCAGTCTGTAGATGATATGCAGTGCTGAACTTGAGACGAGTTCCTAGGCTCTCCTGCATACTCCGCCAAAAATGTAACGTGAATCTGGAATCATGATCCGATACGATGCTGACAGGCACTCCATGTAGTCGTACTATCTGCCTCATATATATGTCAGCTAATATCTTCATAGACTGCCCAACTCTGAAAGGCAAGAAATATGCAGACTTGGTGAGTCTGTCTACGACAACCCAAACTGCATCCATCCCGCTAGGGCTCCGCGGAATCCTGTAACGAAGTCCATGGTAATGTGTTCCCACTTCCACTCGGGAATGGGAAGCGGCTGCAATAGTCATGCAGTCCTCTGATGTTCAGCCTTGACTTGCTGATAAACTAAACATCTCGCCATAAATCTTGCAATCTCTCTCTCTTTATCCCATGCCACCAGAAATATTGCCTCAAATCTTGGTACATCTTCGTACCCCCGGGATGAATAGAATAAATCGAGCTATGAGCCTCGGTCATCAATTCCTGGCATAGCTTGCCACTCGGAACGTATAGGCGATCTCCATACCTCAATGTTCCGTCCTCATGAATCCTGAGTCTCGTCTGCATGCCGGTCTTTGTCCTCTCTTGCAATCGTCAAAATCTTGCATCTATAGGCAGGGCTGCATTGATCCTCTCAATCAATATAGACTGAACCTCGAGACTGGACATCTGTCCATCCATGCCTGGCAATATAATCTTTATCCCAAGCTCCTGGAGATCCTCTGGCAATTGCAGCTGAGTCATCAAAAAGTATGCCATGGAGTTCCTGCTTAAGGCATCTGCTATTACATTCGTCTTGCCAGGGTGGTACTGCAACTCAATATCATAATTTGTCATCAACTCTAGCAGCGCCTCTGCCTCATGTTGAGCTCCTTCTGCGTGTAAACATACTTCACACTTTTATGATCTGTGTAAATCTCAACACGCTCACCATAAAGGTAGTGTCTCCATAGCTTTAGTGCAAATATTACTGCAGCTAGCTCTAGATCGTGCGTCGGATAGTTCTCCTCATAAACTCTCAGCTGTCTCAATGCGTAGGCTATCTATTCTATCTAAACATAACTCATTTTTGCTGAGCTTGGCATACAGCCTCTCCTGCCTCAGAATCTCCAACACGATCCTGAGATGTCTTTCGTGCTTCTCCTGGCTCTCGAAATATACCAAGGCGACGATGAACACCACCATGAGCTTATCTAAGTACTGGTGGGAATATTGTTCATCAAGCTCATAAATACTGTTGGCGCGTTGTCACTACCACATTTCCAGATTAGGGCATTAGTGTAATTTTCCTATTTTGATTTAATTATGTATTTAATTATTATTATGAGTTTATTAAATATTAAGGAGGTGTTCTTGATGATAGGTTTTAGTTTAAACCCTAGAAACCATTAGGTCTAACCCTAATGGCTAAACCCTAATTTGTGATCTAGCTTTAGAGAAACCCTAATTTTCCATGATAGTTTTAGATCTCAAACCTTAGAAATGATTAAACCTTAGTTAATTAAATTCTTCATGACTTAACATGGAGGATTAACTTAACCCTTGCATTAGGAACCCTAAACCTAGCCTATATTATAAAGGGGAGCCTCCCTCAACCATTCCTTCATGAAGAAAGAAAACCAAACCCTAGCCTCCATTTGAAACCATTCCCTCACCCCCAAATTCGGAATCCAGCCCTAGGATTCCACCTTCCTCCTCCATCAAAGGGGAAACAAGGAGCTTGGACCAAGAAGACTTGGAGAAGGAGAGCCTCCATTGGGAAACCATCTCCCAATAGGGAAAATCCAATTTTTTCCATTTTTAATTCTGTTTTTCCTTGAATGTTGCCCCATTAGGAACCCACCTTATTGTGTAGATTCTGATTTCTAGGGTTATACATGAAGACCTAGGAGAGATTTGTGTTTTTGGTTACCTACGTGTGTTTTTCCCTAATTTTTGGAACCCAAACCCTAGGGATTTCGTGTAGTGTCGATTATCTCTCCTACGTGTAGGTTAGATCTCGATTCTTAGGATTTTGATGGGGGATTCGTGGGTTCTTGAGTAAACCCAATTTTCTGCACTATTTGTGTTGTTGAAATAATTTTTGGGGATTCCTGTGCAGTCGGGTATTCGTGACTGTGTGTTTTAATCAGTGTGGGTTTTGTGTCCCCGTGCAACTGTGTATCATATATGGGGAAGAGAGTTCTGTGTGCACAGTCGGGCATTAGCAGTGAGTTAGGACCTGTGTGTTGAGCAGTGGGTATTTATGTATCTCTGTGGTATCAGTGTCGTGTCTGTGGGAGTCTTGTGTTTCAGTTATGTATGTAATACCTGTGCCTGTGTATGTGTATCAGTCATCCGTGTGAGAGGAGTTGAGACCTGTGTGTGTGGCTGAGTGTATCAAGTGTATCAGTGAACAATGTTGAGTTTCAGTCTATTAGAGTGTAGCTGCCATAAATCTGTGTTAGCAGTGAGATATGTTAGTATTCCTGTGTGTAGTGAGGAACCAGTGACTGTGAGTGTGTGTGTGAGTGCATCACTGAGTGAGAGTGAACCCTAGTGTGTGTGTGTCTCAGAAATTCCCAGGTCAGTGTAGGTGTAGGTCTGAGTTCAGTGTCTCAGTGTGAGGTGGCTGAGTTAGCTGTGTCTCAGCATTTCCTGTATTCTGTGTGTGTGGTAGTGTATGAATGGGGTATTGGTGTCTATATATATCAATATCTGGGGAGTGTGAGTGCAGTGAGTGTCTACCTGTGTCAGTATATTGGGGAGAGGGAGATGAGTAGTAGTATCTATGTCTGTGAGTTCCTGTGTAATTAGTGTGAGTTTAGTTCTTTGAGGGGAGTCAGTAGGTATCAGTGAGTTTCCTACCTGTGTGTGAGCCTAGCTAAGTCTCAGTGAGTGTGTGTCTTAGTTCAGTAAGGAAGTTTAGTCAAGAACCATTACCTTGTGACTGTGTGCAATGTGGGTTATTTAGTGTTCTGTGTCTCAGTAGAACTGAACCAATGTGTATAGATGTGTAACTGTGTGTCACAGTGTGTTAAGTATTAGTATGTGTCTGCTTGTGTCTCAGTATCCTAGCAGTGTGTGTGTGTGAGCCTAGCTGACTATGTGAACCTGTGTCCATGTGTAGCAGTTCTGTGTGTGTGTGCAGTCAGTTCAGGATGTGCCTAACAGAGTGGTTAGTATCAGTAGGTATCACTTTAGTAAATAGTTAAGATACTATATAAAATACTATTCTATATATTTTAGATAAGTATAAATATCTCTAGTATGGTGTTTAGTATACCTTAGCTACTAGTACTACCCAGTGATCTAGTAATGACTAGTTTAGTTAGGTTGGTCCAGTATGGACTATTATGGAATAAATGGACTAGTAGACCTACCTAACCTAGTATGACTTAGTGCGACCAAGTTTGACTAGTATTGACCAGTAGATTTTAGTATGACCTAGAGGCCTCATATTTAATTTAGTTAAACATGTTATTTCCTTTAAATTCAGTATTTGACATTTATATTCCATAATTAGGTCTTTGTGACTCCATTTTGGACATCGATCCTCACATATTCATTGGGACCACAGACGAGTACATTCTCTGACAGTTTTCGTTTTTGTTGATTACTTCTATAAATCTAGTTGTAGTATATACTTAATTCTGACACTGTGGATACACGGGTTAGCACCCTAGATCCCTGTCATGAGGAGTCGTGATTGGAATCCATCGTGCTAGCTGGGGATGGGAAAACATTAGTAGATTATGTGATCATACCCAAACTCTACATGCATCATAGCTCACCCCACATCTCACGTCGGGTGCGGTCTGACCATTTACATGCTTTATAGCTGCTATATATGATTAGCCTGACCATTACATGCATCATAGCTAACCATATGGTTAGCCTGACCTACAAGAATCATAGCTAATCATATATAACCAGCCTGATCTAGTCCCAAGCCGATCACATAATAAACTGATATTTCAAACACTTAGCTAGATGTTTATACTTTATTTCAGTTTCACTTGTTCTAGCATTCACTATATATTGTTCATTGCTAGATGTTCTATTGCCTATTTTATTTCTCCAGTACTCTATATTTCCAGCATTTATTTCATCTTGTATTCCTTACACTGTTTTATAGTTTTTGTCAACTTAAATAAAACTGCTGTTAGTGTTTGTGCTTCGCTCCAATCCTGACTGGATAATATTTTCAGAGGACCTGGAGGACTTTTGCCCCACCCATTACGGCCCAGGACTAGAGGGAGATTTCACTCCAGTATTCCCAAAGGAGTTGCCTATCCTAGAGGAGATCCTACCTGCCTGCACTTAGATTACTCTATTTTCCTGTATCATTGTATTAGACTGAGTTTGAGTTGTATTATTATTATTTGTGACTTCTAAGGACATCTAGACTCAGGACTTGTGATGTACTTATTTGTGTTTGACTTATGATAGAACTCTTTATTCTCATTTTTCATCGTGCCAATTACTTTCATATAGCTTGTGGTTGAGTATATTTATAGAACTGTGGATTCATATTATCATTGTCCTCCGTACAGAGTTGAGACTATTGACAGGATATATTATGTTTGAGACCTAGACACCGTTCTACTGCCGATACTGCAGCGTAGGCTGGACGTACCCACGACTCATGTCCAAATTTTGGGTGTGGGTCGTGACACATTTTTTGTGGTGGCCCATGCTGGTCCAGATTCGCATTTAGAGCGATATCGTAGTGGTGCTCGCTTAGAGTATTGCTACGAGCCTATTTTAGAAAATAGGAATTAGGCCGAGAATATGCTCAATCACAATTAGAAAATTTTTGATTCTTATAATACTACTCTCAATAATTATTTCCTTTAGAAATATTTACTGTCCTTCCTTGATGATATCGTGTCTATTGCCTTAATTAAATCTTTCGATCTGTCTTCAGGATGCCGCTATTTGTGGTAGAAAACGAAAAGAATGAAAGATGTATTCAAGACGGGGTTTATACAAGACCCGTGTTCTTTTGTTTACAAACAAACTTGTACAATATAATCCTATACGAGGATGTGGGAGTACAATTTATTTAATCTGGGTATAAATTGCTATAGGTGTCTGATCTGCAGTCGATCACTTTAGCCCTTGGACCACACGATGGTGAAGAAGCGCCGTAGAAGATAGGAGGTAGCTTCGAAGGTTGCAAAAGAGGGTGGATGCAGGATGCCAAGGTCGTCGATCCCTACCCCTTGCCTGAGCTCCGGGTTCCTCTCTCTCTCTCTCTCTCGATCTCTTCTCTCTCCTTGTTTTTCTTGACCCTGTCCGATCTCCTTTTCAGAAGTCTGATCGTTGATCAATTTCTTCGACCTGTTCCTCTGTACATAGAGGTCTCTATTTATAGAGTTTTAGTGACAGTGACCACTCAGTTGGTGTAAAAACCGAGGAGTGGAATCACATCACCCTTTTACACGATGGTTAAAATAACCAATGCCTGCGTATAGATGATCCTTTGAATGAGCGTATAACACGGGTTCAACTAAGGGACACAACGCGTATTGTTGCTACGAAGATCACGACATAAAAGCCACGTAGGTAGGTATCCTCCGTGTAGAAGAGGTGGGCGTAAAAGCCAATGTCTGTCACCATGGCATAGAAGCCAAAATAGGCATAGAAGCAAGGTAGGCATAGAAGCCTGATGGCATAGAAGCCGAGTGAGCATAGAAGCTGAGGAGGCTTAGAAGCCGAGAGAGCATAGAAGCTGAGGAGGCGTAGAAGCCCTGAGAGCATAACAGTTGAGGAGGCGTAGAAGCCCTGAGAGCATAACAGCTGAGGAGGCGTAGAAGCCCTGAGAGCATAACAGCTGAGGAGGCGTAGAAGCCACTGCGCAATGCTGAGTGCTGACGTGGACGTCTTTAGCCGGAATCACGGCTTTTGAAGATATAATCAAATCTCTCGCATTAAATGCAGAGATCTGCCACCATCCTGTGCATTAATTACGAAGACGTGTTCTGAAGACCTGCCCCCGTTTTGAGCATCAGGCGAAGAGACGTGCCTCGAGCCTTAAGCGCAGCTTTTGACGTGGCAGTCTGTTTGTCTTCCGTGGTGTGTAGACGGTTCACGTTTGCCTGTATAGAACAAGGCAGCGTATCCCTTTGTATGCGAAAAAGCAGTTTACCCAAGGGGGTGTCACCACACGATGGTTTGGTGATTCTTAATCAAATCTCCTGCATTAAATGCAGAGATCCGCCATCATTCTGTGCATTAAATGCGGAGGCGTGTTTTTGAAGGTCTGCAGCTCTTCTGTGTATTCGTCGCAGAGACTTGCCTCGAGAAGACTGTCACCGTCTTGTGCGCCAATCGCAGAGACGTGCCTCGAGCCCTGTACAAAGTGCCGCTTTTGACGTGGCAGGCGGTTTGTCTACTGCGGAGTGTAAAACAGCTCATGTCTGCCTGTGTAAAACAAGGCAGCATATCCCCTCGTTCATGTAAAAGCAGTTTACGCGAGGGAGATGGCGGTAACTGACAGCCTGGGTCGCAGTGCCGTGCTATCATTTATAGCCGTCGTCTGGGTAGCCGAGCCGTATCCTTTTGTCAGAAGTTCAGACGTCAGGTTCATTGCAGGGTCTGACAGGTTCATCTCGGAGAGCACGAAGCGTTCCTCGTACGCTTTAATACCGCATTTGAAAGCGGATGTGTTTTATGCCATATAGGCGACGAAGCCCTCTGCTTTATGCGCTGAGGCGGCCTGGACATACTGCACTTACGCGGATGGTCCTGAGAAGCTCTTGTCTTGCCTGCTTGATGGCTCAGAGGTCATCTCTTTACGCTGCCCCGCACCAATAAGTTGCGTATAGTCATCTGGCGTATTTTTTTTGCTTCTACAAGACCCCCTTCAAAGCTTTCAAATTCCTCAGAATTTGGAACGCTTTGAATGAAGCATGAACCGCTCCTCGTAACTCGAAATATTTCTGAATGGGGCATTAAAACGGTCGATGCTGACTTTATGGCAGATTTATTGGGGACAGGTGTGACCTCTTTCGGGGATAGAGGCATACATCTGCTCAGAGGTAATATGGACATGGCAGTTTTTGAGGACTCAATACCACTGGCATACTTAGAGTTTAAGTACGGGTGTTAAATTGAGATGACAACCGATATCAGAGGCAATATGGACATGATAATCTCAGTCGAACCAAGAAGGTTTGTTCAGAGGTAATATGAACATAACAAACTCAGCTGGGGAGTTACAGCTCAGAGGTCAAGATGAACATGGCTAATTTTGTGGACCCAACACCACTGGCGTACTTAGAGTTAAGTACGGGTGTTAAGTTGAGATGACAACCGATATCAGAGGTATCATTAACATGACAATCGATAGTCAGACCAGGATGGTTTGTTCAGAGGTAATATGAACATAACAAACTCAGCTGGGGAGTTACAACTCAGAGGTCAAGATGAATATGGCTGATTTTGTGGACCCAACACCACTGGCGTACTTAGAGTTAAGTACGGGTGTTAAGTTGAGATGTCAAACGATATCAGAGGTATCATTAATATGATAATCGATAGTCAGACCATGATGGTTTGTTCAGAGGTAATATGAACATAACAAACTCAGCTGGGGAGTTACAGCTCAGAGGTCAAGATGAACATGGCTGATTTTGTGGACCCAACACCACTGGCATACTTAGAGTTAAGTACGGGTGTTAAGTTGAGATGACAACCGATATCAGAGTTATCATTAACAGGATAATCGATAGTCAGACCAGGATGGTTTGTTCAGAGGTAATATGAATATAACAAACTCAGCTGGGGAGTTACAGCTCAGAGGTCAAGATGAACATGGCTGATTTTGTGGACCCAACACCACTGGCGTACTTAGAGTTAAGTACGGGTGTTAAATTGAGATGACAACCGATATCAGAGGTATCATTAACATGATAATCGATAGTCAGACCAGGATGGTTTGTTCAGAGGTAATATGAACATAACAAACTCAGCTGGGGAGTTACAGCTCAGAGGTCAAGATGAACATGGCTGATTTTGTGGACCCAACACCACTGGCATACTTAGAGTTAAGTACGGGTGTTAAGTTGAGATGACAACCGATATCAGAGGTATCATTAACATGATAATCGATAGTCAGACCAGGATGGTTTATTCAGAGGTAATATGAACATAACAAACTCAGCTGGGGAGTTACAGCTCAGAGGTCAAGATGAACATGGCTGATTTTGTGGACCCAACACCACTGGCATACTTAGAGTTAAGTACGGGTGTTAAGTTGAGATGACAAACGATATCAGAGGTATCATTAACATGATAATCGATAGTCAGACCAGGATGGTTTATTCAGAGGTAATATGAATATAACAAACTCAGCTGGGGAGTTACAGCTCAGAGGTCAAGATGAACATGGCTGATTTTGTGGACCCAACACCACTGGCATACTTAGAGTTAAGTACGGGTCTTAAGTTGAGATGACAAACGATATCAGAGGTATCATTAACATGATAATCGATAGTCAGACCAGGATGGTTTGTTCAGAGGTAATATAAACATAACAAACTTAGCTGGAGATTTTAGCTCAGAGGTAATATGAACATGGCTGATTTTGCGGACCCATCACTTTTTGCGCACCTAAGTGCAAGCGATAGGTTTGAGACAAGCCCTGCTAGTGGTAATATGGACGTAGCAGTTTTTGTGGACTTAACACCACTGGCGTACTTAGAATTAAGTACGGATGCTAAGTTAAGATGACGACCGATATCAGAGGTATCATTAACATGATAATCGATAGTCAGACCAGGATGGTTTGTTCAGAGGTAATATGAATATAACAAACTTAGCTGGAGATTTTAGCTCAGAGGTAATATGAACATGGCTAATTTTGTGGACCCATCACTTTTTGCGCACCTAAGTGCAAGCGATAGGTTTGAGACAAGCCCTGCTAGAGGTAATATGGACGTAGCAGTTTTTGTGGACTTAACACCACTGGCGTACTTAGAATTAAGTACGGATGCTAAGTTGAGATGACGACCAATATCAGAGGTAATATGGACATGATAGGCTCTCAAGAAACTTTAGCAGGACATACTTATTCAGAGGTCATACGGACATGATAGAGTATGCTTTGACTAAGGCTTGTAGGCAAGATACTATCAGAGGTGATATGGACATGATAGGCTCTCAAGAAACTTTAGCAGGATATACTTATTCAGAGGTCATACGGACATGATAGAATATGCTTTGACTAAGGCTTGTAGGCAAGATACTATCAGAGGTGATATGGACATGATAGGTATTGCATTTCCAAATTAGTCGAACGTATCTATTCAGAGGTTATATGGACATGATAGAATACGACCCAACAAGTTTTGTTTTGGAAGTAGTTTTGTCAGAATTTGAGGTTTTCGCTATATCCCAATTGAGCAGAGGAGGTTAAGCATAGTACCTTTTCAGGAATTTATCGTTGATAGGAGCCATTAACAGGTCTCCATTAGGCTAGGCTAACCTGTAAGCGCCATTTGAGAACGTTGTCTCGATCACATAAGGACCCTCCCATTTGGGCTGGAATTTGCCTTTACTCCTATGAGTAAGAATCATCGGCCTTCTTACGGCTAGAACTAGCTTGCCGACTTTGAACACTCTTTCCTTTACTTTATGATTGAAAGCTCTGGAAATGCGTGCTTGGTAGAGCGCGATGCGCTGTTGAGCTTGGAGGCATTTCTCGTCTAATCCTTCTAGCTCCTGAAGCCTTAAAAGGTCATTCTTTTCTTGAGTCAGTTCGTTAGCCATGGCTATCCTGAGTGACGGGATCTGGATTTCAATGGGGAGAACTGCTTCGCTCCCGTAGACCAGTGAGAATGGAGTACAACCTGTCGGTGTTCGTACCATTGTGCGGTATGCCCAGAGACATTCGCCCAGTCTCTCATTCCAATCTCTTTTGTTCGAAGAGACGAACTTCTTCAAGAGTTTGATAATGGTTTTGTTGAAGGCTTCCGCCAAACCATTAGCAGCTGGATAATACGCCGTAGAGGCAATATTATGTATCCGATTTTTATCGCAAAATTGATGAAACGCTTGACTGATGAACTGAGGCCCATTGTCGTAAATTATCCTCCGAGGTACCCCAAAGCGATAGATGACGTGATGCTTGATGAAGCTGATCACATTAGACGCCTTTACCTCAGTAAGAGGGATCGCCTCTGCCCATTTGGAGAAGTAATCCGTGATGGCCAGTATGAACTAGTGACCCCTGGAAGAAGACGGGTGAATAGGACCGACGACATCCATACCCCATGCTTCGAAAGGCCAGGATGCAACCGTAGGATGTAGATATTCAGACGGTTGATGTATGAAGTCTGCATGGACCTGACAGGCTCTGTATTGTCTTGCATAGTTGATCGCGTCTGTGATCATAGTGGGCCAGTAATAGCCCATTCTCCTGATACGATCCTGTAGCTTAGGACCGGGCTGATGCGCTCCGCATACGCCTTCGTGAGCTTCACGGATAATCTGCTGTGCTTCGTTGTCAGAGAGACATCTCAATAGCAGTCCGTCATAGGTCTGACGATATAGGCATTATGAAGATGCATCGAAGTAGAAGCGTAAAGATCGTCTTTTGACGGATACCGCTTCTTTGGGATCCTCCGGTAAGATTCCGTATGCCACGAAATCTATAAAGGGACTCTTCCAATCTCTTCTGAGAGGATCGGCGTGTGCAGCGTAGCTGCATTCTATGTGAGAGTTGTTTTTCACACAGAATAAATCTCTGTTAAGAAGGATTATCGAATTCTGCCTTCTTATAGGGGTAGCTAAATCCGCGGCTAGACTGGCTAGGGCATCAGCTTCCAGATTCTGAGATCGAGGTACATGCTCCAGGAAGAACCCTTTGAATGTTACGGCTATCTCGACCATTGCTTGGTGATAGGGGATGAGGTCTGGATTCTGGACTTCATATATTCCTCTGACTTGATTGACGATAAGTAGAGAATCACCGAAAGCTTCCAGGGATTAGACCCCCAGCTCTTTAGCGACTTGGAGCCCGATTAACAGAGCGTTATACTCTGCCACGTTATTGGAGCAGGGCTCGTTGAGAGAGTATGCTCGGTAGATGACGAGTTTGTCGGGAGTAACCAGGACGATTCCTACTCCTGAGACCACTTTTCCCTTGGGACCAGTCCTGGAGGCACCATCGAAGAATAGTTGCCATGCGTCACTTTCCATCGCGGAATTATATTCTGCAACTTCGTCAGGGATGCCCTCGTACAACTTGGAGGTCTCCGGGATCAGATGAGCAGCTAGAAAGTCGGCCAATGCTTGGCCTTTGATGGACTTCTGGGGGACGTACACCATGTCATATGGTGTTAACAGCATCGCCCAAGTTGCGAGTCGGGAATTAAGAGCACTTGGCTTGCTCATTAGTACTCAAAGAGGGTTGATCCTGGAGATGATATGGATAGTCTGGCCGGTGACATAGTGTCGTGTTTTCTGGATAGCGAACATCAGAGCCAAGCATTCTTTCTCCACTGGGTTGTACCGGTGTTCGGCTCCGATCATCATTCTACTTAGATAGTAGATAGCATGTTCATGCCCTACATCGTTCTTCTGCGCAAGAAGATCTCCCAAGGCATGGTCCATTGCTCGGACGTATAGGAAGAATGGTCTTCCTATGACGGGAGGCACCAGAACTGGCGGATGAGTGAGGTAGCGTTTGATATCGTCAAACGCTTGTTGACAGGCTTTGTCCCATACGAAGGATACACCCTTCTTCATGAGGCGAGAAAAAGGCTGACATCTCCCAGAGAGGTTGGATATGAATCTCCGGATGTAAGCCAGGCGTCCCTAAAATCCTCTAAGTTCTCTCAGATTATGGGGCGGTCGCATTCCTACGATGGCCTGGACTTTATCAGGGTCCACTTGTATGCCCTTTGGCGGTAATGACAAATCTCAGGAATTTGCCGCTAGATACACCCAGAAAGGACTTCGTAGGATTCATCTTGAGTTAATGTTGGCGCATTAACTCGAACACCGTCCTTAAGTCTCGAACGTGATCATCTTTGAGGAGGCTTTTGACAGCTATGTCGTCCACGTAACATTCCACTGTTTTGCGTAAGTGCTCATGGAATATGTTACTCATAGCTCGTTGGTATGTTGCCCCGGCGTTCTTCAACCCGAAGGGCATTACTGTATAGCAATATACCCCCAGTGGTGTTCGGAAGACGGTATGCTTCTCGTCTCCAGGATGCATCTTGATCTGATTGTACCCTGAGAATTCGTCCATGAAAGACATGCGTTCAAAACCGCAGGTATTGTCGATCATGATGTCTGTGATGGGAAGAGGGAACTCATCCTTGGGGCAGGCTGCATTCAGATCTCGGTAATCGATGCAGATGCGTATTTTTCCATTTATCTTCATGACTGGGACAACGTTGGCGACCCAGTCGGGATGTTGTTCTTCCCGGATGAAACCACAGGTTAGGAGGAATCGCAGAAGAAGACGATTGCTTGTTTTTTCTGTTCCCGTCAGCGAGCATGCGGAGGTTGGGCACCATGGCCCTTGCTGTGCCACCTGTGTATAACAGGTTGGCCATCTGGGTGGCGGATAACCCTGGGGGAGGGTGCCTCTCCGCATTTTGAGCTTGCTTCACGCCGAGGGATTTTGCCTGGCGTAATTTGGAGTTATGCTCAAACGGGCGTAAAGCTGAAGAGGTCCTCAGCCGGCCATCGGCTTCTCGCGTAATCCGGAGGGTATGCAGATTGTCCCCTCGCTGGCGTAAAGGCCGAAGAGTTGAATATTCTGCCGCTTGCTTCCCTTCGCGGAGACCACAGTGCTCATCTGGTTCCCCGTAGAGGTCAGATGTCATCTTGCGTGCGGGGCATGACTTGTACTTCCGATTTGGCGCTAAGGCATCATCAGAAGTTTTATCTGTGCCGCACGTAGCGGAAGACTGGTTTCTGCGCGTAGAGCACAGTGGATACTCCTGGGTCAGCGCTGAGGCTTTGCCCAAGGTTTTGTCTGTACCGCACGTAGCGGGAGACTGGTTTCTACGCGTAGAGCGCAGTGGATACTTCTGGGTTAGCGCTAAGGCTTTGCCCGAAGTTTTGTCTGTACCGCGCGTAGCGGGAGACTAAATTTTACGTGCGGGGCACGGAGGGAGCAATGCTACAACCTCATTGGTCGGAGAGATCGGAGAGTCCACAGGAATGGTAGAGGATGTCTTGGTCATCCAGACCTTGCGCAGCTTCCTGTTGTTTTGGACGGAGAGAGGGTGAGAGCTACCCCCGGTTCGAAGCATGTCTTCGTAGGCAGACTGGTCGAATGGACGACCAGTGTCTTCTTCACGGTTCCTATAGGTACCGTATCGTATTGAGCAACTACTTCCTCATCAGAAGAGAAAGATGTCCCCAGCAGATTCGCCATCTTGTTTGTGGTAGAAAACGAAAAGAATAAAAGATGTATTCAAGACGGGGTTTATACAAAACCCGTGTTCTTTTGTTTACAAACAAACTTGTACAATGTAATCCTATACGAGGATGTTTGAGTACAATTTATTTAATCTGGGTATAAATTGCTATAGGTGTCTGATCTGCAGTCGATCACTTTAGCCCTTGGACCACACGATGGTGAAGAAGCGCCGTAGAAGACAGGAGGTAGCTTCGAAGGTTGCAAAAGAGGGTGGATGCACGATGCCAAGGTCGTCCATCCCTACCCCTTGCCTGAGCTCCGGGTTCCTCTCTATCTCTCTCTCTCGATCTCTTCTCTCTCCTTGTTTTTCTTGACCCTGTCCGATCTCCTTTTCAGAAGTCTGATCGTTGATCAATTTCTTCGACCTGTTCCACTATAGATAGAGGTCTCTATTATAGAGTTTTAGTGACAGTGACCACTCAGTTGGTGTAAAAATCGAGGAGTGGAATCACAGCACCCTTTTACACGACGGTTAAAATAACCAATGCCTGCGTATAGATGATCCTTTGAATGAGCGTATAACGCGGGTCCAACTAAGGGACACAACACGTATTGTTGCTACGAAGATCATGGCATAAAAGCCACGTAGGTAGGTATCCTCCGTGTAGAAGAGGTGGGCATAAAAGCCAATGTCTGTCACCATGGCATAGAAGTCATAATAGGCATAGAAGCCAGGTAGGCATAGAAGCCTGATGGCATAGAAGCCGAGTGGGCATAGAAGCTGAGGAGGCATAGAAGCCGAGAGAGCATAGAAGCTGAGGAGGCATAGAAGCCCTGAGAGCATAACAGTTGAGGAGGCGTAGAAGCCCTGAGAGCAAAACAGCTAAGGAGGCGTAGAAGCCCTAAGAGCATAACAGCTGAGGAGGCGTAGAAGCCCTGAGAGCATAACAGCTGAGGAGGCGTAGAAGCCCTGAGAGCATAACAGCTGAGGAGGCATAGAAGCCACTGTGCAATGCTGAGTGCTGACGTGGACGTCTTTAGCCGAAATCATGGCTTTTGAAGATATAATCAAATCTCTTGCATTAAATGCAGAGATCTGCCACCATCCTGTGCATTAATTGCGAAGGCGTGTTCTGAAGACCTGCCCCCGTTCTGGGCATCAGGCGAAGAGACGTGCCTCGAGCCTTGTACAAAGTGTAGCTTTTGACGTGGCAGTCTATTTGTCTTCCATGGTGTGTAGACGGTTCACGTTTGCCTGTATAGAACAAGGCAGCGTATCCCTTTATATGCGAAAAAGCAGTTTACGCAAGGGGGTGTCACCACACGATGGTTCGGTAATTCTTAATCAAATCCCCTGCATTAAATGCAGAGATCCGCCATCATTCTGCGCATTAAATACGGAGGCGTGTTTTTGAAGGTCTGCAGCTCTTCTGTGCATTCGTCGCAGAGACGTGCCTCGAGAAGACTGTCACCGTCTTGTGCACCAATCGCAGAGACGTGCCTCGAGCCCTGTATAAAGCACCGCTTTTGACGTGGCAGGCGGTTTATCTACTGCGGAGTGTAAAACAGCTCATGTCTGCCTGTGTAAAACAAGGCAGCATATCCCCTCGTTCATGTAAAAGCAGTTTACGCGAGAGAGATGGCGGTAACTGACAGCCTGGGTCGCAGTGCCGTGCTATCATTTATAGCCGTCGTCTGGGTAGCCGAGTCGTATCCTTTTGTCAGAAGTTCAGACGTCAGATTCATTGCAGGGTCTGACAGGTTCATCTCGGAGAGCACGAAGCATTCCTCGTACGCTTTAATACCGTATTTGAAAGAGGATGTGTTTTACGCCATATAGGCGACGAAGACCTCTGCTTTACGCTCTGAGGCGGCCTGGACATACTGCACTTACGCGGATGGTCCTGAGAAGCTCTTGTCTTGCCTGCTTGATGGCTCAGAGGTCATCTCTTTACGCTGCCCCGCACCAATAAGTTGCGTATAGTCATTCGACGTATTTTTTATGCTTCTACAGCCGCCAAGGACCAGGTCCCTGAGACTCGGAGCAGCAGAGTCAGAGAGGTCTGCCACCTCTCGCCCTGCTGGACAGACATCCGCAGCATCTCCTACATCTCCAGTGCATGTGGGAGTGTCTGTACTATTCGGGGGTCTCCCCCACCTGTTCAGAGGGTTCCCATAGCTACGACGGAGCCTCTACCACCACCATCACCGACGCAGTTCCCAGGAGGTGTGCCCATCGATGGGGCACAGATGTTCGCCTTGATCCAGGGCATGGTCGATGTCCAGAGGACGTCGGAAGAGGCCCAGAGGGTGCAGGCTGAGGCGCACCAGGCCCAGACCGAGATGATGAGGGTGAGCATGGAGAATGCTCATTAGGTGGCTCTCCAGGCTGTGGAGAGAGTCGCCCAGCAGCAGCATCCTGGCCAGTACCACCAGAGGCCGGGCACCATTGAGGACTTCAAGAGGATGATGCCTCGGGAGTTCAAAGGGACAGAGGGGATACTCTACGCCGATGATTGGCTAGAGGACATCGAGAGGAACTTGCGCTTGGTGCAGCTTCCGGAGGCTCTTCAGATCGAGGCCGCCGGCAGCCAGATGTTCGACATCGCCCTGACGTGGTTTCGCACAGAGCCGAGACTCTTTGACGGGGGACTCACTTGGGAGGCTTTCAGGGAGCTCTTCAAGGAGAAGTTCTTTCCTAATGTTGCCCTGGGAGCCTTGGAGAGTCAGTTCCATGACTTAGTCCAGGGGAGCTCGTCCGTCGATGAGTATGCCACGGAGTTTTGCCGCCTGAGCCGCTTCACACCATCGATGATTAGAGATCCAGGAGACAGGGCCCGGAAGTTCAGAAAGGGACTGGCAAGGGAGATCAGGTCTCGCACGTCGGGACGTTGCATCGCTACCTTCGAGGGCATATTGATGGATGCCCAGATAGCCGAGGACGACTTGGACCTCAGGCCTAAGAGGGGACGCGATGTTTCAGGAGGAGCAAACAGTGGTGCAGGACCAGGGAAGCGTCCACACTTCCAGCAGTAGCAGAGAGCAGAGACCATATCAGCAGCAGCACCAGGCACCAGCCCGAGGACAGGTCCAGCATCAGCTGCAGAGGCAGACTCAGCCCATCATCCAGTGTGCGTACTGCCGGAAGGCAGGACACACTAGAGAGATCTGCAGGAAGAGGTTGGGCACATGTCTGTCCTGCGGATCGATGACACATCAGCTGAGGGATTGCCCTACCATCCAGACTCGTCCAGGTCAGGGTGGAGCAGCCGCCCAGAGAGGACCAGATAGGGTACCTGCCGTACCAGGAGGCCAACAGCAGAGGGGACCACTTCCACCGCAACATCAGAGGTTTGCTCAGCACCAGCAGCAGAGAGGTACACCCAAGGGGCAAGCATACGCCATGGCAGTCGAGGAGGTCGAGCCAGCAGAAGATTTGATTACAGGTTCAATTCTTCTCGATTGTATTCCCGCATTTACCTTATTCGACTCTGGCGCTTCCCATAGTTTTGTGTCTGTATCTTATGCACTTCGATATCATTTAGAGACAGAACCATTAGCTAGGACTTGCAAGATCACGACTGGTGGAGGTATTATCCTAGTCCGTGATTATTGCAAGGACCGGAGAGTGTCAGTAGGAGGCCAAGAGTTGAGCGTGTGCTTACTCGTCATGCCACTTCCGGGATACGATATTATACTCGAAATGGACTGGTTGAGTAGGCATCATGCTACTATAGATTGTCATAGAGGCAGAGTATTATTTAGACCACCAGGAGAGCCAGAGTTTGAGGTTGCCAGAGGAGCAGCGGAACAGAGCAGGAGCACATTTTGCGGAGCCAGGGCGGAAGAAGAGGAGTTGCCATATCCTCTGATAGCAGAGTTTTTGGATGTATTTCCAGAGGAGTTGCCAGGCTTGCCGCCAGACAGAGATATTGAATTCTCTATAGACTTGGTGCCAGGAGCGGAGCCCATTTCACAACATATCTATAGAGTCAACAACAGCGAGCTGGCAGAACTGAAGAAACAAGTGGAGGAGCTGCAGGACAAAGGCTTCATCAAATCCAGTTCATCACCATGGGGAGCTCCAGTATTGTTCGTACCGAAGAAGGACGGTACGGTGCACATGTGCATTGATTATAGAGCTTTGAACAACCTCACTATCAAGAACAAATACCCGCTGCCGAGGATAGATGATCTTTTCGATCAGTTGAGCGGGGCGAAGGTGTTTTCGAAGATAGATTTGAGGTCAAGCTATCACCAGGTGAAGGTGAAGAGAGAAGACACGCCGAAGACAGCCTTTTGGACCAGATATGGCCAGTTTGAGTTCATGGTAATGCCATTTGGTTTAACCAATGCACCGGCAGTATTCATGAACCAGATGAACAAGGTGTTCCACCAGTACCTTGACAAGTTTATGGTGGTGTTCATCGACAATATTCTTGTGTATTCCAAGACCCCGGAGGAGCACGAAGAGCACCTGAGGTTGGTCTTAGAGACTCTCAGGAGGGAGGAGCTGTACGGGAAACTCTCAAAGTGTGAATTCTTCCTTGACAAGGTTGAATTTCTTGGGCATGTGGTATCGGGTGACGGAATCTCGGTTAACCCACAGAAGATCGAGGCAGTGGAGTCGTGGGCTACCCCCAGTTCGGTAGCTGAGATCAGGAGTTTTCTCGGGCTAGCAGGATACTATAGGAGGTTTGTACAGGACTTCTCCAGGATTGCAGCGTCGATGACCAGGCTGACCAGGAAGGATGTGGATTTTGTCTGGATGGAGGATTGCCAGGCCGCATTTGATGAGCTGAAGAAGAGATTGACGACAGCTCCAGTTTTGACGTTGCCAGCGGGGACAGGTGGATTCACTATCTACAGTGATGCTTCAGGGAAGGGTCTGGGATGTGTTCTTCAGCAGCACAGGAAGGTAATTGCCTATGCTTCTAGGCAGTTACGCCCTCATGAAAAGAACTACCCCACCCACGATTTGGAGTTGGCAGCGGTTATCTTCGCTCTAAAGCTGTGGAAACATTACCTGTACGGAGAGCGTGTGGAGATCTTCACAGACCACAAGAGCTTGAAGTACGTGTTCACACAGAAGGAGCTGAACATGAGGCAGACGAGGTGGATGGAGTTGATGAAGGACTTCGACATCTCATTGCAGTACCACCCAGGGAAGGCCAACGTAGTCGCCGATGCCTTGAGCAGGTATCCGATGGCTATGTACTTGACGACAGATAGACATTTATTGGCTGATATGGAAAGCTTGGAGATTGAGGTGTTAGTTCCCGGTACTGAGATTCAGATGTGGGGATTGCAGATACAGTCCGAGCTGATGGACAAGATCAGAGCTGCGCAGTATGATGATGAGGCTCTGAGGAGTATCAAGGCACAGGTTCGGACAGGATTGTCGGACGACTTTACTATCGTAGATGATGGTTCTTTACGGTACGGCACGAGGATGTGTGTGCCGAGCGGGGAGCTGCGCGAGGAGGTTTTGCAGGAGGCACACCGCTCTCAGTACTCGATACATCTCGGTGCCAACAAGATGTATCGAGACTTGAGGGAGCACGTATGGTGGTATGGAATGAAGCGCGAGGTAGCACGCTTCGTATCCCGGTGTCTAGTGTACCAGCAGGTAAAGGCGGACCGGCAGAGGCCAGGTGGATTGCTTCAACCTTTATCTATTCCGGAGTAGAAATGGGAGCACGTGACCATGGATTTCGTTTTAGGGCTTCCGCGTTCTCCAGGAGGGAAGGACACAATTTGGGTCATCGTGGACAGGTTGACCAAATGAGCCCACTTCATACCTTTCAAAGTGGACACGTCGACAGAGAGGCTAGCAGAGATGTACGTGTGACAGATCGTTAGGCTTCATGGAGCTCCTGTGAGCATCATCTCGGATCGGGATAGTCGTTTCACTTCCCACTTCTGGAGGAGTCTGCGGGCTAGCTTGGGCACTCAGCTCAAGTTTAGTACCTCATACCACCCCCAGACAGACGGGCAGTCTGAAAGGACTATTCAGACTCTCGAGAATATGCTACGTACTTACATTTTAGATCTTGGAGGTTCTTGGGAGGATCATCTGCACCTGGTAGAGTTTGCTAATAACAACAGCTACCAGGCTAGCATCGAGATATCGCCATTCGAGGCTCTTTATGGACGGAGGTCTCGTACACCGTTATCTTGGGACGACGTTGGAGAGGGAGCCTTGCTAGGACCAGAAATGGTCATGGATGCAGCAGAAAAGGTGAAACTCATTAGAGATAGACTGCGAGTGGCGCAGGACAGGCAGCGACATTGGGCCGACAGCCACCGTAGACCCCTTGAGTTTCAGGTATAGATTGTCATTTTTTTTTGCTTGTGATTGTTTGTTTAGACTGCGTATTGAGACTATTTTGTTTTAGGTTGACGATCTAGTATTCCTACGAATTTCTTCGACGCGTGGCACGATTCGTTTTGCTGGAGGCAGGAAGCTTAGCCCACGTTACATCGGACCCTAGTCACGTACTTGATGTGTTTCACGTGTCACAGCTGAGGAGGTACATGGCAGACCCTAGTCACGTACTTGATCACTCGGAGATCGAGGTTGGTCCGACTCTCAGCTACCCTGAGCAGCCCGTAGAGATCTTGGATCGCAGAGAGAAGGTGTTGCGGAACCAGACTATTCCTTTGGTTCGTGTTGCATGGAGACATCACTCTCCAGGGGAGTCGACCTGGGAGAGGGAGGACGAAATGCGCGAGAAATACCCATATCTCTTTGAGACTTGAGGTATATTTCCTTATTTGATTTCATTCTTGTTCTACTTCAATCCAATTTCGAGGACAAAAATTTTTTTGGAGGGTAGATTTGTCACTACCACATTTTCAGATTAGGGCATTAGTGTAATTTCCCTATTTTGATTTAATTATGTATTTAATTATTATTATGAGTTTATTAAATATTAAGGAGGTGTTCTTGATGATAGGTTTTAGTTTAAACCCTAGAAACCATTAGGTCTAACCCTAATGGCTAAGCCCTAATTTGTTATCTAGCTTTAGAGAAACACTAATTTTCCATGATAGTTTTAGATCTCAAACCTTAGAAATGACTAAACCTTAGTTAATTAAATTTTTCATGACTTAACATAGAGGATTAACTTAACCCTTGCATTAGGAACCCTAAACCTAGCCTATATTATAAAGGGGAGCCTCCCTCAACCATTCCTTCATGAAGAAAGAAAACCAAACCCTAGCCTCCATTTGAAACCATTCTCTCACCCCCAAATTCGGAATCCAGCCCTAGGATTCCACCTTCCTCCTCCATCAAAGGGAAAACAAGGAGCTTGGACCAAGAAGACTTGGAGAATGAGAACCTCCATTGGGAAACCATCTCCCAATAGGTAAAATCCAATTTTTTCCATTTTTAATTTTGTTTTTCCTTGATTGTTGCCCATTAGGAACCCACCTTATTGTGTAGATTCTGATTTCTAGGGTTATACATGAAGACCTAGGAGAGATTTGTGTTTTTGGTGACCTACGGGTGTTTTCCCCTAATTTTTGGAACCCAAACCCTAGGGATTTCGTATAGTCTCGATTACCTCTCCTACGTGTAGGTTAGATCTCGATTCTTAGGGTTTTGATTGGGGATTCGTGGGTTATTGAGTAAACCCAATTTTTTGTACTATTTGTGTTTGTTGAAATGATTTTTGGGGATTCCTGTACAGTCGGGTATTTGTGACTGTGTGTTTTAATCAGTGTGGGTTTTGTGTCACCGTGCAACTGTGTATCAGATATGGGGAAGAGAGTTTTGTGTGCACAGTCGGGCATTAGCAGTGAGTTAGGACCTGTGTGTTGAGCAGTGGGTGTTTATGTATCTCTGTGGTATCAGTATCGTGTTTGTGGGAGTCTTGTGTTTCAGTTATGTATGTAATACCTGTGCCTGTGTATGTGTATCAGTCATCTGTGTGAGAGGAGTTGAGACCTGTGTGTGTGGCTGAGTGTATCAAGTGTATCAGTGAACAATGTTAAGTTTCAGTCTATTAGAGTGTAGCTGCCAAAAATCTGTGTTAGCAGTGAGATGTGTTAGTGTTCCTGTATGTGGTGAGGAACCAGTGACTGTGAGTGTGTGTGTGAGTGCATCACTGAGTGAGAGTGAACCCTAGTGTGTGTGTGTCTCAGAAATTTCCAGGTTAGTGTAGGTGTAGGTCTGAGTTCAGTGTCTCAGTGTGAGGTGGCTGAGATAGATGTGTCTCAGCATTTTTTGTGTTCTGTGTGTGTGGTAGTGTATGAATGGGGTATTGGTGTCTATATGTATCAATATCTGGGGAGTGTGAGTGCAGTGAGTGTCTACCTGTGTCAGTATATTGGGGAGAGGGAGATGAGTAGTAGTATCTATGTCTGTGAGTTCCTGTGTAATTAGTGTGAGTTTAGTTCTTTGAGGGAAGTCAGTAGGTATCAGTGAGTTTCCTACCTGTGTGTGAGCCTAGCTAAGTCTCAGTGAGTGTGTGTCTTTGAGGGGAGAGGGAGATGTTTATACTTTATTTCAGTTTCACTTGTTTTAGCATTCACTATATATTGTTCATTGCTAGATGTTCTATTGCCTATTTCATTTCTCCAGTACTCTATATTTCCAGCATTTATTTCATCTTGTATTCCTTACACTATTTTATAGTTTTTGTCAACTTAAATGAAACTGCTGTTAGTGTTTGTGCTTCGCTCCAATCCTGACTGAATAACATTTTCAGAGGACCTGGAGGACTTTTGCCCCACCCATTACGGCCCAGGACTAGAGGGAGATTTTACTCCAGTATTCCCAGAGGACTTTTTCCCCACCTATTATGGTCTGATCAACCTTAGTGCGCTTGGTTCGATCTTCGTATCACTACTTTATGTAGATTAAGATATAGTTGACTCAACTTGTTAGACGAATATACTTGCCCTTTAGACATGTCCGAGCATATCTTATCAGTTACATCACTGTACTGATATGAGCATATGAATAGGAATTTACCCAAAATAAGATTTTAATCCACAACTGCTTTGGCAACTCCCTTTCAAATTCTCTAATCCCTTTTAATCCCGTACTTGTTTTCTATCACCTCCTCCTTGAATTCTTTATTGTTATTTTCTGTCTTCCCCTATTTCGAAAAGATGAACGTTCGTGCTTAGTGTAAGTTTGATACACAGATAGTACTAGATATACCCCATAGGCCAAGCACTCATGATGACAAACAAGAGAGTGCAGGCACAGAAAATCGTAGATACAGGTACGATCTTTAGTTATAATTGTCATTTCATACTCATAACCCCATTATGATACTAGATCTTAGGCATATAAATAGACGTAAAATTATATATGGTAGTTTAGCAGTTATGAGGATATGTTGATATCCTGGATGATACGCGTAGCAGTAGTAGTATTCTCTTTCTATCACCATCTCGCCCCCTTGGGTGGCTCATCTTGTCTTCTCTATCCATTCCTAATTATCTCGTGCTTAACTCTTCCTATCATAGTCGTATCCTTTCGTGCCATTATGAATTGTTTGAATTACTTCAACCTCACCCTTATTTTGTTAGTTAAAACATAAATAGTTTAGTAAATGATTAATAACTAAAAGATGAGTACATAATGATAACCTTTATGTATATGCACTATAGCAATATCTGTATCCTCTTATCATTTTAAAATCATGTATAACATCCCTTAGTCTAGTAGGAATTAGTTAGACAGTTAAATTAGTACTTACTTCTACTAGTTGTATAAGATAGTCCAGACCTTAAATTGTTGTCCTAAAACTTAGACTAAGCCTAGGAAAGAGTTGAAGGCACTTGTTACGAACTGACGACTATGATAAATCGCTGGCGAAGTAGCGACAGCTACAGCTAGACCGTTGTAGTAGAGTAGTCGAAGTATTTGCAGACATAATGGTCAGGTTTTAGAAATGTTATATCTGATTCTTGACAAAGTGCTACACAGACTAGTATATAGATTGGATCTGCAGTCATGAGATGTTATATTAGTTATCGTATTGATATTGTACACGACATTGATATTAGATATTGATATTAGACATTGTACATGATATATTGGACATTGATCGTGTATCATGACGTGTCATGGTTGGATCCACAGTACTAGTTAGGGGCGGGAAAATTGCTAGTGAGAGATGTGATCAAATACCTATCGTACAAGTGTATATATCATTAAGTGTTAATCATACACCTCACGTATGATTAGCCAGGCCATGTAGCTATCGAACAAGTTCCCAAGCCGATCATATTTCGAAACTACTATTTCAAACACTTAGAATAGTTACAGTTCTCTATTTTAGTTCATATACTATATCACTCGTATATGATATTGTAGCTCTTTCTCTTCATTTCATATATGCACCGACTATTGCCTATATTGCCTGTCTCTTATTTTACCAATGTATTTATTTATTGTCTTCTCTTAGTATATAGCATCATCTATTTATTGTTTTATAGTCCTTATCAATTAACTGGAACTATTATTTGGGTTGTACTTTGCTCCATCCTGACTGGAAATATTTTTCTAGACTGCGCCTTAGAGGACTGGTGTCCGACATTTTATGGACCACAGGAAGAGTAGCTGCAGACTTGGACCTTGTAGCCAGGTGTGATCCCGGGAGGTCTAGCCGGGATCACTAGTTATTTAGTTAGTTTCTTTTAGCAGTTTTTGGTACCGGATTTGTCTCCGGCATATTTTGTTGAGACTTGGATATTATTGTTTGAGTTAGATTATTTCTATTTTAGACTTGTGTTGCATTTTGATTTACTTATTCTTCGATATCTTATCATGCTTTAGCTATGTGATTGAGTATTCCATATTATATTATGATATCTGTGTCTCCTCATGGAGTTGGATACTCGTGCGAGATTGTTTAGATAGTGTTTTGACCTAGACAGCGTTCTACCGCCGATGCTACGGCGTAGGCTGGACGTACCCACGTACTCGTGCCCCAAATTCCGGGTGCGGGTCGTGACAGGTGGCATGGTGGTATTAGACTACGATACGTGACGGTTACAAAGAAAAATCATAGTTATGAGATTCCAGACAGGTGTCCCAAGATTCTCGATCCAATAAATAAATTCGTCTAACAACCTACCATAGCCTCAAGAGACTTTGACTACTAGTGGAACTTTTGTAAGTTGGGAATTGTAGATGAGTTAGAAATAGAATAGTGTATGGACAATAAATGAGAAAGTGTTAGAATGGCAGACCATGACTTTTAGGAAGCACGACTAGATAGCAATAAAGTGTAATAGCTATAGTGATTTATTATGAATATGGGTTAGTGTCAATTTCGAGGACGAAATTTTTATAAGTTGGGTAGAATGTAAAACCCTATATTTTTTAATATTATTTAATTAATTAGTTATTTAATTTATTTATATTATATCATAGTTAATTAAAAATATGATTTATTGATTTAATTACCTAGATAATTAATCATTTAGAATTATTGCACGAAAAACTACTATTTTATTTTAGGGATCCTTGTAGGAGAGTGATAGATTTTTAAAAATTAATTTCGGGGTACAAATATTTTTTCTAGATTTTTATACCTTAAATATATATATGTAAATAATATATAGTCGTAATAGTAATAAATAATAGTTATAATAATATACTAATAATAATAAGTGTTATTAGTAATAATAATAATAATAATAATAATAATAATAATAATAATAATAATAATGATATTATTATTAGTAATAATAATAATTTTAGTAATAGTATTAAGAAAAGAAAAAAAATAGAAAAAAATAGAAATGAAAAAAAAAACTAATTTCCTAACCCAATAATCCCCAACCCCAACCCGCAGCAGCAGCAGCGACAAACCTAACCCCCCCCCCCCCCGCGTTCTCCTTTGCAAACCTATATATAACTTATTTCCCATAAACCATAAACCCTAACCCTAGCTCTAATCTCCTTCCCAGACCTGCCGCCGCCGACCACCTTCCCAGACCGCCGTCGCCGACCGGTGCGCCACCCGCTGCTCGCCGTCCGCGTCCACCCGCGCGAGAACGCGACAGCAGAAATTAGCAGCGATGCACCTCCCTTCACGTGCTGTTTTCTGCCTCCTCGCTCGACTAAATTTCGATTCGTCTTTGCCGGTATGATCCCTACCTACCCCTCTCTAAATCTCGTAGATTAGTTGCCATCATTCAGCGCTAAATCCTAGGTAAAAATCGATGCCAAGTTGAGGAAAAACCACGTCATTTAATTTCAAAAAAATTATTGCAACCACCCCTGTTTAAAGACTCGTATCTCCCACCACAGAGATCCAAACTTAGAAATTCTTTTTGCTATGTGAAGAACACCTAATCGAGATTATTTTTTTTAATTACTTTATTTTAATATGTGTTAGAATCAGAATTAAATTAGGTTAAAAATTCAGAAAAACCTATTTTTAAAATAATAAAAACTTGTGATACGAAGTGCGCCCCGCCATACGGGACCGCCCCTTCGTATACCAATTACACCAAAAGGCGCGTATGGCATGTCCAGATGTGTGGGCTTTCGCAGAAACTGATTCGGACGTGTGTGCGCGTCGGAATCACCCCGTATCCGTAAAAAGGCCCCGTATCCCGACTTTTGCCAAATATCGTACCATTAAGTGTACGCTTGTCAGAACGCGACGAAACTTACGCCATTGGATTCGTGGTATCACGCTGGTCCTGTGACCCAAGTTTCACGTAATTCTGAGATAGTTGACCAAGTCGCCTCTTTATGGGCCCCACAGTTGACTTTTAGGGCACATTTGTGTTCGGCTCACAGAAATCCAAAATTGGATATACCGTTGAGTTTGTACTGACGTTTAGAATTAGATTACCTTATAATTTGTCCCTTTTAGAGACCTTTATCCCTGGCACACTTTTCGGTGCAAAGTGGGCCACATGTGGACCCCACTTTGACCCAAAATTACCGTTTTGCCCCTGTGTCGAAATTGGACGAAAGGATAGTGTTTTCTAGCTATCTCGCTTATTCTGGGAACGTTGATGATGTTTATTTCTGTCACGCCCCTGTCCCAAATACGTAGGACTAGGAACACGTAAGCATGCCAGCCGCATGGATATGGCTACTCCAATATATGGAAACCATAACCCATACGTACGCTGTAATATGAATATAAACTCACATGTGGTATAAATAATGTCACAAGTCACATATATGCTAATCTCATTCACACAACAAGTCATAGAAAAGAAATACTAAACTAGAATAAGGAGTCTAAAATATCCAGAAAATAATAGTCGGGTGGAGACAAATCCACTACCAATGACTATAACCAAAACTAAAATGAGAGAGGAGTATAAAGTCTCCAATATAAAATAATATGAAGAAGAAGTGTATCAGCTAAAAGAATCCATCGCTAGATAATCAACGATGCTCAGAAGGTAAGACCTCCTCGACAGAAAATAATGCGTCAGGTCCAGGCCCGTACTCCTGCAAATACTCAAGAGCAGATACACCTGGCAGAGGACCAGGTCCTCAGAGGGACGTAACAAGATACCGAAAATACGAGCCAACTTGAATACAGTAAACATGCATATAATTTGAAAATAAATAAGTACGCTGTACAAGACAATCTATATGAATGCAAATGAGGACAACTTTTCGACGTATGGGCAAGGGTAGGCTACTCGATCTAATCCTCACAACCTCACGCTCGTCAGTGGACATCATCAGCCGACATACCGCGGGGGTAGCGACCCTCGGACTCCATCAATCGACATACCGCGGGGGTAGCGACCATCGGACAAGACCCACCATAGTGCGTGCTAGTGACTACGGTGTTACCAGAGTGGTTAAAAGCCCATACGCCTAATGATTGTCCTCTATGATACTAAGTGTCAAGTGTGTGTCAACATATCTAATATATAGTAATGACTGAAAGGAACTACACATGCAATAAATAAACAGAATAAAATAATTATATAAAAATATACTAAGCATGTAAAATACTGTAAGCAATTTGGCAAGGTATCTTCCCTGGCAAGAAAGCTGCAAAATATAGTGTCCCAATGTCAACACCAAGAGTCAGAAGCTACGGCCTCAGAATGAACGTCTCCGGATGCTGAAATAAACATCACCAACGTTCCCAGAATAAGCAAAATAGCTAAAAAGCACTTCCCTTTCGTCCAATTTGGACACAGGGGCAAAACGGTAATTTTGGGCAAAATGGGGTCCACGTGTGGCCCAATTTGCACCGAAAAGCGTGCCAAGGGTAACAGTCTCTAAATGGGACAAACTATAGGTCAAACAACTCTAAATGTCAATACGAACCCAACGGTATGTCCAAATGTGGATTCCGATGGGCCGAACACAATTTTGTCCAAAAAAGTCAACTGTGGGGCCCGCCAATTGGCGATCTGGTCAACCGTCTCAGAATTGCGTAAAAATTGGGTCACAGGACCAGCGCGTTACCACGAGTCCAGTGGCACAAGTTTCGTCACAATCTGACAAGCGTGCACAAAATATGCGCGAGTTCCACAAAAGTTGCGACACAGGGTGTGTCCGCGGATACGGCCTGATTCCGGCGCACACACGCGTCCGAATCAGTCGCCACGAATTTTCACGTATCCGGTTACGCTGCGTGCACCATTCGGTACACTTGGTACACGGTGGGGCGGTCCCGTTTGACGGGGCGCGCTCCGTTTTCCAACTTTTAGAAATCTGGAAAAAGTGGGTTCGCGCAGTTTTGTGACGAATTTAACTATGTCCACAGCAACTAATAGCATAGGGTTATTTAACAAAAAATAAACTAGGTCAAGTGTTCTACAGGTATCAAAAAGAATCACCGAATTCGGATCGCTGTGGTGGAAGATACGAACTCGGCAATATGGGTGGTCACCGCAGTTTTCTGCGATTCCAAAATTGGGTCTGTCGCGCCCACTTTGGACGCTATTTTTCGCCTAGGGGTACACGTTTTCCGAGGTTGGCTATAATACAAATATGGAAGAGGGTTAAGGGGTGAGCATACCGGTGAAGACGGAATGACGTTTGGTTGAGCGAGTCGACGGAAAATAATTCCGGAGCGAAAGTGCCTCGTGTGGGAATCTGCAGTGCGCGAGGTCGGAGTCGTCGGGATGGTTTGGATGGCTTGGCGGGGCTTCTCTGGCTGCGGTGACGGCTCTAGATGGGAAAAGGAGGGTCTAAAGATTTTAGGTTAGGGTTTTATGAAAGATAAATAAATAAATATATATATATATATATATATATATATATATATATATATATATATATATATATATATATATATGTGTGTGTGAATTTATGAAAGGAAGAGAGAGAGAAAGTCTTTGGTTTAGGCCCGCGGGTTTTGGATGGAATAGGGGCGGTCCCTTTTGGTGCTGGCTGCTACGGGCATAAGGGGATGGGGTAGTGGTTTGCTAGTAAGTTGCTAAGGTTGCTTGCTTAGGAATGGGAATTTTTGCTGGAGCTTGCTTTATAAGTTGCTTTAAGAATTAGTAGTTGCTTTAAGAATTAGTATATTATTATTACTTATTAATTATTTCTTTTCTTTTCCTTTCTTTTTAAATATATATATACATATATATATTTGTATATATATATATATACACATAAGAAAATTTATAGATTAGGATAATGCACACCGTTAGGCTAGCAACTGCTCAAGGGGTCTCCTACATGGAATAAATTCTGAAAAATTTCTAATGGTCCCATAAATCATCTAAGTGCCCGAACACCTAAAATAAAAATTAATAAAAATCTATTTCTCCTATTTAGCACATAATTACCATAATTAAATTATAAAAAAAATAATAAATATGATTTTTAGAAATAGGGGTTTTACAATTTCAGCATCCGGAGCCGTTCATTCTGAGGCCGTAGCTTCTGATCCTGTGTGCTTGACTCATGGACGTTACACTTTGCAGCTCTCTTGCCAGGCAAGATACCATGCCATATTGCTTACAGTACTTTGCATGCTTATTATATTTCTGTATATTCATTGCATGTGTATTTTCTTTCAGTCATAAGTATATGCTATATATATATATGTTGACACACACTTGACACATAGTATCATGGGAGGGAAGGACAATCAGTAGGCGTATGTGCTATAACTACTCTGGTAAACCATAGTAACTAGCACGCACTATGGTAGTCGTGTCGGATGGTCGCTACCTCCGCGGTATATCGGCTGATGGTGTCAGGATGGTCGCTACCCCCGCGGTATGACGGCTGATGATATTCCTGACGTGTGTGTGAGTTGTGAGATTAGATAGAGTAGCCTACCCATGCACATACGTCAAAAAGTTGTCCTCATTATGCATTAATATAGATTGTCTTGTACAGCGTACTTACATATTTTCTACCTATTATGCAAGTTTACTGTATTCAAATTGGCATGCTTCTATGTATCTTGTTACGTCCATCTAAGGACCTGGTCCCTTTCCAGGTGTAGATGTTCATGACTATTCGCAGGAGCACGGATCAGGACTTGCTACTTATCTTTTCCGATGAGGCCTTACCTTCTGAGCATCCTTGATTATCTCTAGCGATGGATCGCTTCGCTGATGCCTTTATATCATCATCTTATTTTATATTGGAGATTTATCCTTCTCCATCATTTTAGTATTAAAATAGTCATTGGTAGTGGATTTGTCTCCACCCGACTATTAATTTAGATTATTCAGACTCATTATTCCAGTTTAGTTATTTCTTTTTATGACTTGTTGTGTGGATGAGATTAGTATTTCTGTGACTTGTGATTATATATATATCACATGTGAGTTTATATTCATATTACAGCGTACGTGTGTATTATGGTATCAATATATTGGAGTTGTCATATACATACGGCTGGCATGCTTACGTGTTTCTAGTCCTACGTATTTTGGGACTGGGGCGTGACAACCTGGTCATGCAAAACCAGTGGGGTTAGAGCCCAAATAGCAAGTACCACAAAGGAAGCACGAAATGGAGAAACAAAAACATAAGAAAAATATATAATAATACATAGGTTCAGTGTCGTAACTTAGGTCCATGGCATATCTTAGTGCAAAGGCCCAACCCTATAACCAAATAAGGATAAGGGTTGAACTATCACACTATGATAGTCCATTTTCCTAGGCCACTAACTGAATAATACAATCACAACCAAGTCCATTTTCTTATATCGGCGAATCATTTGTACGACTTGCTATTTTCTGGAGTCTGAGGTTATCTCAGAAATAATGCATAATAAGGAACATCAGATCACGCCAGTGCCGAACATGAGCTAACCGGACCAAATAAATAAACAGGCACTTGCAAGATGCACCAGTCCCCCGTAGGGCCACTGCACTAAAAATACGGTATTAGTGGTTCCAATGTTCCTATAATAAAATAGTGGCTCGGCATAATAATAGTCAGATACTGCACTCCACTAAGGCAGATGATATACAGTATATATGGTGGTCAACCCACAACGCACTTAGAATGAATCTCTGTAGAAATATTTGTTGGCATGATCTCAGAATACCGTTCTCTCCAATGTTACTACCACTTTTAGTTACCTAATTAGCCTATGTTGTTTTCAAAATCTCAAGGCGTGGTCACATGAGAACTTCCCTTAAGATATCGTACAAAGTACGAATATGCTAGATACGAATCCATGTAAGTCAAATCTGGATTTACCCGAACGTGTATGCAATATTCAGAGAATCAATATCCTAGCCACGCTTTGGTAGTTGACTCGCTTATTATGTCTGTGTTGGGGAAATAATATATATATATATATATATATATATATATATATATATATATATATATATATATATATTTAATATCACACATTCAAAAATTTGGAGGCATTCTCGATGCACAATCCAAATATAATCACTAAATATGTGACACGAGTTCTCGTACCTCAGCGTACATTAAATCATAAATAATTACCAGGCAATAGTGGTATCAGCACGGATACATTATTCTAGTACAATTACCAATTATACATTGGATCACATGAATTAAGAAGGCATTCAATCAAAATAAGCAATGCCACATGGGTCTCTAGGCTGCATGGGAAGTTCAGGCTGCATATGAATTCAGGGTGTCACGCCCCAGTCCCAAAAATACGTAGGACTAGGACACGTAAGCATGCCAGCCGCATGAATATGGCAACTCCAATATATGGAAACCAAATTCACACGTACGCTAAAATATGAATATCAAATCCACAAGTGGTATAAAACATATGTCACAAGTCACAGGGTATACTCTAGATCTCATCCACAGAAAATCAATATAAATAAATAACCATCATCTATATAACTAGATCTCAATATAAGTAGCTAAGAATGATAGTTGGATGGAAACAAATCCACTACCAACTCGAATGGAAAAGTATATACAATATAAGTACAATACCACAACACAATATAAGAATACCAGCGATCAATCACAGCTCGAAGAGAAGACATCCTCGGATCACAAGTAATCATCCAAATCTGCGATCCTGCAAATACTCAAGAACAGATACACCTGGCAGAGGTCAGGTCCTCAGAGGGACGTAACAAGATACAGAAAATACGAGCCAATTTGAGTACAATAAACATGCATAATATTTGAAAATAAATAAGTACGCTGTACAAGACAATCTATATGAATGCAAATGAGGACAACTTTTCAACGTATGGGCAAGGGTAGGCTACTCGATCTAAGCCTCACAACTCACACACACGCCAATGGACATCAGAAATCGACATACCTCTGGGGTAGCGACCAGCGCGACTCTACAGAAATCGACATACCTCTGGGGTAGCGACCAGCGCGACACACGCCCGTAGTGCGAACTATATACTACGGTTTACCAGAGTGGTTAAAAGCCCATACGCCTAATGATTGTCCTCTCATGATACTAGGTGTCAAGTGTGTGTCAACATATCTAATATATATAGTGATGACTGAACTAACTACACATGCAATAACTATAACTGAACAAAACTACACAGGCAATGACTAAACAGAAATATAAATAGCATGCAAAGTACTGTAAACAATTTGTTAAGGTATCTTGCCTGGTAAGGAAGCTGCGATGTACCAATAACCTGCTCCAGAAGTCGCGCAGAACAAGTCCAATATCCTATGTATTACAAATTTATCACATCAAAAGATAATTTATTTTAATTTATTTAATTCTGGAATAATTACTCTAAAATCCTATTTTAATCTTATTATTCTGATTTTTATGTTAATTCCTAAATTTTGTCCAAAGAAACTGAATTTTATCAACTCGAGACTCATGGCACGTAAATCGAGGCGATCTGTTGACCGAAAAGTCAACCAACACAAACTTAACTTTCATGCATGATTTCCTATAGATTTCAGCGTCAAAAACATGCTGGAATTTACGGCTCATCCGAATTCAAATTCGTTTGGGAATTATGGCACATACAAATTTTGTATTGTGCACCGATGGTTAAATTCTAACCTAGAAGTTCTACAGAATTAACATTATATAAATAATTCGAATTAAATTCAGAAAAAAATATATGTCAATTATATAGACATTTGGTTTCCGAAACTCTAAACGGTTCATGATTCTGATTCCTGGTTCTCCCGGAATCGCGAAAACATTGAAACACGTCTATTTTTGAACATACTGTGCTCTATAAATTTTCCAGAACTTAATACTCATAATTTCGAAAAAAATTTTATATAATCAGAAAGCTAACCTCAATATCATTCTAACAAAAAAAATTAAGCCTCGTTTGGAGTCCGGAGCTATGTGCAATGGCTTCTGGAAGATGAAGGAACCCTAGATGACAATTCTCCAAAAATCGGCTGAAGAAAAACCCTAGAAATTAATATCTAAACTATTATATATATAGAGGAGAGAGAGAGCAGCCGCGGCTCAGATAGCGCCATGTGGCAGCCATCCGACGCTGCCCGCTCAGATCTAACAGTCTGGGTTCGCTGCGGCTCGGCTCAGCTGAGTGCGAGTCGAACTCTGACTCGGCTCGGCTCGAGGTCGGCTCGGCTCGCACCCACTCAGCAGTCACTGACAGGCGGGCCCGACACTGCTCACTGCTGGAGGCTGACAGGTGGGCCCCCTGTTTGCTGACTGGGCAGAATTAATTACTTTTTGGGTTTTATTTTTCAGAAATTAGTTTTTAATTCAGTTTTTCATAATTAACTCAAAATAAATGCTAAAAATAATCAAAAAATTCCCAAAATTCTAGAAAATATATTTTATTATTTAGAACATAAAATAAAAGTTTGGAATATTTTTAATTAAGTTTGAACATGAAATAAATTCTTCAAAGTCCTAGAAAATTAGTGTTTCTAGTTTTTAATTAACTAAAAATTATGAAAAAAATCCCAATAATCTAAAATAGCCTAAAAATAATTCTAAATAAATATTTATATAAGTAAATATACTAAAACAAATTATTTTCTAATTAACTAAGAGAATGCTCTAAATAACTTCAACATCTATAATAAATATAATAATATAAAATATACACAAAATACCTATTTTGGGTGATGGAGTTTACAATCTACCCAACTTAAAATAATTTCGTCCTCGAAATTAAAATAAGGCATAATTTGTTAAATCCTTCACATTCGTACATAGGTACGTCAATCGCAATCTCTTCCAAAAATTTAAATAACAAAATATATTCAAATCTATCGCGATCACTTCAAAATTAAGATAACCACTGTTTAAATCAAAATTCAACCTGTTGTAATCTCTCCTCGATTTTTAAATAATCAACATCCAAATCTAACTCAAGTCTATATGACATCCCACATCAAAATTTATATCACAATTTCCAACTATCATAATCTCCTCTAGACTTTGAACAATAAACAATTCTAATCAAATCTTATTCCTATTCTCAACCTAAGATTTTTGTACTCTTCAAATATTTAAACTCAATTTACATCCTCAATATTTCAAATAGGTGACCCAACAATCAAAATTGAACTTTTTAATTCAAATCATCAAATTATAAAATTTAAATCTAATTCACCAATTGTTCAAGTCTAAAATTCTATATTTATCCTCAAAATTTAAATCGATGATTCATCCTTCAATATTCAAAATTTAAATCATGTGCTCAAAGTATAAATATTCGGTCCGCAATATCAAGATTTTAAAATTCGTTAAATCCTCATTATCTTAATCCTTCTTTTAAAATTCTCCACATTTAAAAGGACTTAATCTCTCAATCTAATCCTACTTGATCACAATCTAAAAGAATTCTCCTAAAGTTTAATAATGTAATTTCTACCCAACTTAGAATTTACCCATCTATCACATAAGGCTCTTACATTTAAGAAAAATATTCCTCAATTTATTTTCTCATGTCATTCAATCCTCAAAACTTTAACACCAATTATATCATATGTGATATGCCCTTAATCAATTATGAAAGATAGTCACCAAATAATGTGATTGGCCTATGGGGTATATCTTGTACTATCCGTGTATCACTTATTTCCAAGCACGAGATTTCATCTTTCCGAAACAAGGGAAGACGGAAAGCAATGGAAAAGAGTTCAAGGAGGGGTAATAGAATGGAAGTATGGAAATCAAAGCGTTTAAAGAATTCAAATAGGAATTGTCAAGACAGTTGTGGATTGAAATCTTAATTTGGTAATTTTCTATTCGCATGCTCACATCGGTGCAGTTATGTACTTGATATGATATGCTTTGTCGTATCTAGAAGGTAAGTATATTTGTCTACTGGTCAACTATACATCTCAATCCACGTAAAATACTATTGCGAAGGGCGAATTAAGCGCATTATGGCTAGCTAGACCATAATACACTGATTCTGGTTAGAAATTTGTATTAGTGTGGTTGATCAGGCCCCAATAACACATATGTCATGAACAAGCTCGATATAAGATTAAGCTTGCAAAAACTAGGCTATAATAGCAGCATAATTCAAGGTAGCACAGAAAATATAACACTGGATTATGATGTGAGAAGTTATAAAATAATTCAAGTTCGCAAAAGCAAAAACAACATAAGCAATAATAATAAAAGACTCTACAATCTCTACAGTTATCATACAACCTCCTTATCTAAGTCGCTAGTCGACCTAATAGGGCAAGGACCTCTAAATTCTATGGTCTGAATAAACACTGTCGTCTTTTGCTAGCATGCGATAAATATCATTCGGTTACACTTCAATTAATAGGTCAAAAGACTATGTGATACTAGGTGTCAAACATTATGGTAAAACTTCTAACTCTAGTAGCGTCTATATTACCCTCACGTCCTCATAATACATCAAGGGGTAATAGTAAACCAATCTATAGATAAGGAATTCTAGGGTTCACTAGATATTCTAAACTTAGTGGTGTGTCTATATTCTCGTTATATTCTTAATAGGTGTGCTACCATAATTATTATCATAATAATAGGGGTTCCTATATTCTAGCAGAAGGCTATTCTTAAAGAACTATTAGAGAAGTACAAGAATCAAACAGGATGCAATTATTCGAATAGAATAGAGAGGAGAAAGATGAATCATAGTCAATTATGGATGAGATCCTATATTCTAGTCCTAGGTGCAGGCTTGTTCGGTACAGCAACGTAACCGAGACAATATGCTCTCGACCTGCATGGGCCACCACAAAAACATGTCACGCCCCAGTCCCAAAAATATGTAGGACTAGGACACGTAAGCATGCCAGCCGCATGAATATGGCAACTCCAATATATGGAAACCAAATCCACACGTACGCTGAAATATGAATATCAAATCCACAAGTGGTATAAAACATATGTCACAAGTCACAGGGTATACTCTAGATCTCATCCACAGAAAATCAATATAAACAAATAACCATCATCTATATAACTAGATCTCAATATAAGTAGCTAAGGATGATAGTTGGATGGAAACAAATCCACTACCAACTCGAATGGAAAAGTATATACAATATAAGTACAATACCATAACACAATATAAGAATACCAGCGATCAATCACAGCTCGAAGAGAAGACATCCTCGGATCACAAGTAATCATCTAAATCTGCGATCCTGCAAATACTCATGAACAGATACACCTGGCAGAGGACCAGGTCCTC
Organism: Iris macrosiphon; assembly: GCA_036927795.1. NCBI lineage: Eukaryota > Viridiplantae > Streptophyta > Magnoliopsida > Asparagales > Iridaceae > Iris > Iris macrosiphon. Next base: position 69,711,350 of record JAYESA010000015.1, read on the forward strand.
AGAGGGACGTAACAAGATACAGAAAATACGAGCCAATTTGAGTACAGTAAACATGCATAATATTTGAAAATAAATAAGTACGCTGTACAAGACAATCTATATGAATGCAAATGAGGACAACTTTTCGACGTATGGGCAAGGGTAGGCTACTCGATCTAAGCCTCACAACTCACACACACGCCAATGGACATCAGAAATCGACATACCTCTGGGGTAGCGACCAGCGCGACTCTACAGAAATCGACATACCTCTGGGGTAGCGACCAGCGCGACACACACTACTAGAAAAAGCGGGATTAGCGACGTATTTTAGCGACGTCAAAAGAAACGTCGCTAATAATATATAAATTAGCGACTCATTATAAACACGTCGCTAGACGTCGCTAAATGGCGACATTTAGCGACATTTAGCGACTTTTAATACGAATTTAAAAGATAAGTCGCTATAAGTTCAATTAAGGTCGCTAAACGTCGCTAATATGTCTAATTTAGCGACGTTTAGCGACGTATATAGCGACATTTAAACTCAAAATATTTAGCAACGTGTTTAGCGACGTCCTTTACGTCGCAAATATTTACTTTAGCGACATTTTTTATTGGACGTCGCTAAACGTCGCTAAAATTTGGTTAATTAGGGGTCGGTTTCATTTTTCCCCGTCAGTTGAAATTTCGATTCGAAAACAAATTCCCCCCCCCCCCCCCCCCGCTCCGTCGACCGCGACTACTCCGGCAAGGTATACTCTCTCTCTCTCTCTCTCTCTCTCTCTCTCTCATAGGACACATGTGACATTGACACAAACACGACACACACACTGACACTGACACAGACACAGATACGGCACACACACACACTGACACAGACACTGATCTGGACCTAGGGTTAGGGTTAGGGTTAGGTTTTTTGACATGAGGTTAGGGTTAGGGTTAGGTTTTTTGACATGGGGTTAGGGTTAGGGTTAGGGTTAGGGTTAGGTTTTTTGACAATGTTCATGCATGTGCGATCATGTAGAGATCAGATTTTAATTTCTTCTTTCAAGTATAAAATAAATAAATAATATGGATCGATGAATAAGAAAGAACGAACATAAGTGTATTTATTTGCACTTTTGTAATATATATATATATATATATATATATATATATATATATATATATACATACATACATACATACATACTAATTGTTTGATTTTGTGGTTACTATTCATTGGTCCAATGGAGGAGGGGAAGAAATGATGGCTATTATTGAATCCATGTTCATATGTCATGACTACGTACATTGGGTGAACAAATTAGAACTAATTCCTGAATATTCGTACAACAACTGATCATGTGATCAAATTAATTAGAACGCCAATTATTCGACCAGGAAGTGTATGATCTAAGCAACCGTCCTTAATTGTGCCCCAAGAATTTTGAGCTCTAGCTACTTCCTCGTTCCACTCCCAATATATATAGGGGTTAATTTCCGAAAGCAAAGTACTACGGAGTTATGTATCTCAGTTCCTCACCCTACTGCCAGTTTCAAGAAGTGCCTAATGGTCTAAATAATATGACTATAACAGTTAAATTAGCTAAACGAAACTTACAAATCAGCTTAAATAAATAAAGGATTAATTTCAACACTTACTGAAATCACTAGCTAGCAGTATGAAGAGCCTCTAATGGAGCAAAGATATCATCGCAGCATGCATCATTAAGGACATGCATCTCAAGAAACTTATTGGCTTCGGCTGGAGCCTACTACACTAAAATCCGGACACTGACACAGAAGTGGGTTAAGGTATAGTAGTAAAGTGGTATTAAGATATTATTTGGATAATGTTATATATATATATATATATATATATATATATATATATATATATATATATATATATATATATATATATATATATATATATACTGCTTTTCCCATAACGGACACTGACACAGACACAGAAGATAATTTTGTATGTAATGATTTATATGATACATACTATCAATTTTGCAGAAGTATCTAGAAATGGATATGAATTACTATCTGCGTCATCGTTCGTGGATATACAACCGTCATCCTGATGACATGTGCGGTGTGCGGGATGAATTCATTGAGGGTGTACAGCAGTTCCTGCAGTTCGCCAAGGCGTTCCCTCAGTACATGGACGGTACCAAAATTAAGTGTCCATGTGTGAGATGTCGCAACAGGAAATATCATCCAGAAGTGGAAGTTATATATCATTTATACTCGAAGGGCTTTACGCCGAATTACTATCAGTGGATCGCGCACGGAGAACTTGTATCTCTAGCATCGGAGTCGGAGCCCTATGTGGAGCCGTATATGGATGTCCAAGACCACGATGCTTACGACGACGGGTTGGTGAACATGGTTTATGATGCGGCGGGGCCTAGTTTCAATCCTGACAATTATGATGCGGCAGGACCTAGTTTCAATCCAGACAATTATGATGCAGCTGAGGAGGCACCGAATGCCGATGCTGCAAAGTTTATGGAGTTGCTTGAGAATGCAAGGACTCCACTATATCCTGGTTGTGAGGACCATTCACCGTTGGAGGTGGTTACAAGATTATTGAGCATCAAGTCCGATTTTAACATGTCGCAAGAATGCTATAATCGACTGCTCGATTTGATTATAGAGATCTTGCCCGAGGGTGCAAAGTTGCCTAAAGACTTCTATCGATCTAAGAGGATGGTGAGATCGCTTTGGATGGGATACGAGAAAATCGATGCATGTCGCAACGGGTGCATGTTGTACTACAGATAGAGGAGGGGAATGGAAAGTTAAAGCAACCTAAGTCAGTTTTCTCACTGGATAAAGAGGATAAAGGTAGACTTTGTAGGTGGATTCAAGGTCTAAAGTTTCCAGACGGGTACGTGTCGAACTTGAGAAGATGCGTCGACCTCAAGGAGAACAAACTAGTAGGTATGAAGAGCCACGATTGTCATGTATTCATGGAGAGGTTAATTCCGATTGCATTTCGGGAATTCTTATCGCAGGTCGTTTGGGACCCATTGACAGAGCTGAGCATATTCTTCAGAGATCTTTGTTGTACTAAGTTGCTCGTTGATCGTCTAGAAAAGAAAGAGAGGGACAATGCGGTAACACTATGTAAGCTTGAGAAGGTGTTTCCTCCAGGATTCTTCGACTCTATGGAGCATTTGCCAATTCATCTTTCCTATGAGGCACGTGTTGGTGGTCCTGTCGGTTATCGGTGGATGTACCCCTTCGAGCGTCATCTGAATCACCTAAAGAGAAAGGTGAAAAATAAGGCACGGGTTGAAGGATCTATTTGTGAAGCTTATGTTCTCGAGGAGATTACAAACTTTTGCTCGACGTATTTCAAACCGCATGTTGCTACTAATAGGACGAAAGCTCCCAGAAATGATGACACATATAAGGAATCTAATGATGCAATACTCAAAGTATTCAATGCATCCGGAAAGCCTTCGGGAAAAATGAAGAAGAGATATTTGAATGACGATGAGCTGAGGGCTGCTCAATTGTATATATTACTCAATTGCGACGAGGATGAAGTGGAGAAGCTAGAGGGGTAAGTAATTAATACGTCCACGTTTACATCATCTCAATATAATAGTATAAGATACTATTATGCTACTAATTAGCAGTTGCATCATTATTTTTCAGCACATATAATGATGAGTTGAGGTCGGTTAGACCCTACATAACAGACGAAGAAGTAGAACAAGAAATGAGATGCCATTTTCCTTCTTGGTTGAGCGCATATGTAAGATACTTGGTAATTACTTTTTATTTCTGCACTTGTAAAATAAATAACTTACTATCGCTACTTTGGTATTTAGGTCGATCGTCTAATATCATCCGAGACTGAATCTATTAGGACTCTAGCCAAGGGACCAATTACTGCCGTAAAAATATGGCCAAGTTTCTGTGTGAATGGGTTCAGGTTCAAGTCAACAAATGCTCCTATCAGAGACAGCTTTCTGGATCTTGATTCCACGAAAAATAGTGGTTTGTGTATCAAATCTACAAACTACAAAGACGTCAATCCGGGCAATGATTTTTTTGGCATCTTACGAGAGATTGTGGAGTTGACATATAATTATGGCCCAGAATCTGCTAATATCGTGCTATTCAGGTGTGAATGGTTCGATCCGATTCAAGATCAAGGTTGGAAAATTGACAAGCATGGCCTTGTGGATATAAACTACAAGCGTAGATATCAAGGCTACGAACCATTTGTCCTATCAAGTCAGGCTCAGCTCGTGTACTTCATAACTTATCCTAGACGGGGGACAGCGAGGTCGGATTGGTGGGCAGTATGCAAGACTAAAGCTAGAAATACCTTTGACATTGACGAAATAGCTTATCAGGAGGACGATCTACCTCTTGTAACAAATATTGTAGATGTGGACTCAACGGAAGTTACTCATTACACGAGTAATAATGTAGAAGATGTAGAATTATCCGAAGAGGACGACGAAGTAGATGAAAGTGAAGACGAGAAAGAGGAAGAGCAGGACGAGAAAGGCGAACAAGATGAATTTTCTGAAGATGATTGAAAATATAAAATATTCCATGTAGAATGTAACTATATTTGGATTATATAGTTAACTAGATTGAATCATGTTGGTGTGTATGATGAAGATGCTGTAAAACTGCAGGAAATCACCAATGTTTGATTCTGGAAATTTTTTTTTTTTTTTTTTTTAAATTAGCGACGTTATTAGCGACGTGTAGCGACGCTTAGCGACGTTAATTTATGTCGCTAATTACGTCGCTAATCAGCGATGCTGTAAAACGTCGCTAAGTTCGTCGCTAATGACGTCGCTAAAGTCGTCGCTAAGCATCGCCAATTGCTGACATGGCAGTATAGCCAGGTCATTAAAGACGTCGGTGTAACGTCGCGATTGACGTTGCTAATCAGCGACGTTTAGCGACTTTACTAAACGTTGCTTTTTAGTGACTTGGCATCGCAAAACGTCGCTAAATTTAGCGACACATTAAAGTCGCTAAAAAATGTCGGCATATCGACGTTTAGCGACGTTTTTGGTTTTAGCGACTTGGAGTTTTCCGACTGATTTAAAACGTCGCTAACTACGTCGCTAAACCTAATTAGCGACGATTTATTGTTATTTAGCGACATTTTTAGACGTCGCTAATTTGACTTTTTCTGGTAGTAACACGCCCGTAGTGCGAACTATATACTACGGTTTACCAGAGTGGTTAAAAGCCCATACGCCTAGATTGTCCTCTCATGATACTAGGTTTCAAGTGTGTGTGTCAACATATCTAATATATATAGTGATGACTGAACTAACTACACATGCAATGACTATAACTTTACGAAACTACACAGGCAATGACTAAACAGAAATATAAATAGCATGCAAAGTACTGTAAACAATTTGACAAGGTATCTTGCCTGGTAAGGAAGCTGCGATGTACCAATAACCTGCTCCAGAAGTCGCGCAGAACAAATCCAATATCCTATGTATTACAAATTTATCACGTCAAAAGATAATTTATTTTAATTTATTTAATTCTAGAATAATTACTCTAAAATCCTATTTTAATCTTATTATTCTGATTTTTATGTTAATTCCTAAATTTTGTCCAAAGAAACTAAATTTTATCAACTCGAGACTCATGGCACACAAATCGAGGCGATCTGTTGACCGAAAAGTCAACCGACACAAACTCAACTTTTATGCATGATTTCCTATAGATTTCAATGTCAAAAACATGCTGGAATTTATGGCTCGTCCGAATTCAAATTCGTTTGGGAATTATGGCACATACAAATTTTGTATTGTGCACCGATGGTTAAATTCTAACCTAAAAGTTCTACAGAATTAACAGCATATAAATACTTCGATTTAAATTCTGGAAAAAACATATGTCAATTATCTAGACATTAGGTTTCCGAAACTTCAAACGGTTCATGATTCTGATTCATGGTTCTCTCGAAATTGCGAAAACATTAAAACACGTCTATTTTTGGACATACTGTGCTCTACGAATTTTCTAAAATTTAATACTCATAATTTTGAAAAACAATTTATATAATCAGAAAGCTAACCTCAATATCGTTCTAACAAAAAAAAAAGGCCTCGTTTGGAGTCCGGAGCTATGCGCAATGGCTTCTGGAAGATGAAGGAACCCTAGATAACAATTCTCCAAAAATTGGCTGAAGAAAAACCCTAGAAATTAATATCTAAACTATTATATATATAGAGGAGAGAGAGAGCAGCCACGGCTCAGATAGCGCCATGTGGCAGCCATCCGACGCTGCCTGCTCAGATCTAACGGTCTGGGTTCGCTGCGGCTCGGCTCAGCTGAGTGCGAGTCGAACTCTGACTCGGCTCGGCTCGAGGTCGGCTCGGCTCGGCTCGCACCCACTCAGCAGTCACTGACGGGCGGGTCCGGCACTATTCACTACTGGAGGCTGACAGGTGGGCCCCCTGTTTGCTGACTGGGCAGAATTAATTACTTTTTGGATTTTCTTTTTCAGAAATTAGTTTTTAATTCAGTTTTTCATAATTAACTCAAAATAAATGCTAAAAATAATCAAAAAATTCCTAAAAAATTCTAGAAAATATATTTTATTATTTAGAACCTAAAACAAAAGTTTGGTATATTTTTAATTAAGTTTGAACATGAAATAAATTCTTCAAAGTTCTAGAAAATTAGTGTTTCTAGTTTTTAATTAACTAAAAATTATGGAAAAATCCCAATAATCTAAAATAGCCTAAAAATAATTCTAAATAAATATTTATATAAGTAAATATACTAAAACAAATTATTTTCTAATTAACTAAGAGAATGCTCTAAATAACTTCAACATCCATAATAAATATAATAATATAAAATATACATAAAATACCTATTTTGGGTGAGGGAGTTTACACAGGGCCGCATAAAAATCCTGGCCGCATATGAAGTCAGGCCGCATGGAAAGTCAGGTCATATGAACCACTTGGCCGCATGCTCAGGGTTAAGGTCTACTCCTTGGGACCAGTGTGGAAATAATGGTCAATAAATGAAGTGTCAGAGATGTGACATAAAGTGACTGATGTGATAAGCCATAAAGTGTGTCAGAAAAAAGACAAAACCATAGAAAGATGTGCCAAATTCAGAGTCATGCGTCCAAGGAAAAGTAGTGGCCGCATACTCTGCTTGCCGCATATGCTATCTTACCGCATATGGGTCGGTGCCGCATGGAGTTTGATGCCGCATGTAGGCCTTTTAGACTTAGCAAATTTCTCATTCGTTCAGCGAGTGGAAACGCAAAGTGTTCAAGGATACTTGTGTAAATAAACAGCTATTCATCCAATAAGATGGCCACATACTGTCAGTATGCGGCAAGAGTTTAGGCTGCATAACCCTTTCGGGCCGCATAGCACTCTCATCCACATAGCTCACTGGCCGCATGGGAACTTTATCTTCTCCAACAGCAGGTTCGGCCATAGCAAAAAAGCTCCAAAAACGGAAATATTATTTTGTCCATAAAATTATCATTTTAAGTCCAAACCAGGTGAACCAAAAGCCAAAATGCTCTAAATTAAAAGATCTATCATGTAACAAAAACTAGTTTTCAAAGACACAAGTTTAATAGATCAAAACTCAGAAAAACTCAAGAAACCCAAAAAAGCCTAAGTTTAGAAATATAGATCTACACTAATCCATCCATCAAAACAGAAAACTCCAAGTACTAAAAGTTCTTAGAAATACATAATAAACATAATAAAACAATAATATTAAGGGTTTCTCTATTTCTCATGCAAGGTATACTTGTCCATAGAAATGGGGAGAGAAAACTAAAGAAGAAGGAAGAAATGAAGAAGTAAAGAGAGAGAGAGAGAGAAATTTGTTGGATTATATATGGTAGGGTTGAGGGTTGAACCAAAGATTTTTATGACTTGAACCAACCCACAAAATAAACCATGAACCAGGTTTCATGACCCACACTCGGAATAAGGGCACGAGTGGTGAACTACGCTCAGCCTACATCGTGGGAACGACGTAGAACACTGTTCTAAGTCACAATAATATCTAACATAATACCACAATATAATGGTACCTGTCAATGTCATCTAATCTCCGAACAGAAGATAATATAATGACATCACAATATATATATATATATATATATATATATATATATATATATATATATATATATATATATATATATATATATATATATATATATATATACTCAATCACCAACAAACTAGAGGAGGAAATAACACGATATGGAATAGAACTAAAAAGAGGACAAGTGTCACAAGGCCAAGTCTAAACTCCACAATTCTCATAATAGGATAATACATGCCAAAAAGTATAAGTAGTCAAATACAACTCATAAAAACATCTAAGTGTCTACCACAAGAGGATCTATAATAGGTGGCTCTACGGGCATAGGCTCAACTGGCTCACCCTCATGCGGTCTGAAATGCGTAGGACACCAGTCCTCTAATGAATAATTTGAAAAATATATCCAATCAGGATAGAGCAAATATAACCTAATAGAAATTCCATTAATTAAAAGAAACTATGAAACAACAATAGTAAAGACAATAACTGATGGAAAATATCTAGAATATAACTAAGCACGACAAAGAGATATCACGGGAATAATGGAAATATATTAAGAGCAACCGATCAAGGAATCATCAAGTAATGAACTAAAATAAGAAAATATAACACTAAACTTGTGCCTTGAAATATTAGCAAGATATATGATCGGCTTGGGCCTAGTACGGTCTATAATCATAAATGGGAGCTAGCGTGGCCACACGTGAGTTGCATGGTCTGATAGCTATCATGGGCTACGACATAAATATATTACGGTCTGAAAGGTATGATCACATATCCACTAATACTTCTCCAAACCCCCGACTAGTACACAGATCCAAATCATGACACATTCTAAAATGATATCACTATGCATGGTCTATAATATCATGCATACCGATCACGGTCTTGTCATGCCCCTGTCCCAAAATACGTAGGACTAGAAATACGCAACATGCCAGTCGTATGTATACGATAACTCTAATGTGTTGGAAGAACGTGATACCTACGTACGTTGTACATGAATATCAAATCCATAAGTGGTAATATACTTTCAACACAAGTCACACGCAATCTATATCTCATCCACAGCATAAATAAAGAAATAGGAATAAATAACTGAATCTCAAATATGAAATATCAATGAATGATAGTCGGGTGGAAACAAATACACTGCCAATCGACTATACTAAAAACTACTAAATAAGAAAAGAGATCAAACTCTAATATAAGATAAATATCAATAAAGGAAATAGCAATTAGAATATCCATCAACTGCGATGAATCAAAGGTACTCTAAAGGTAATACCTTCTCAGTCTGGTATGAAGCGTCTGGTCCGGGTCCGTATTCCTGTGGATAATCCTGCACGTCTATACTTGGAAAGGGACCAGGTCCTCAGAGGGACATAACAAGATACATAGAAGCATGCCAATATAGTACTGAAAGTAAACATCCAATGGTTCACCTAACCGTCTATATGAATGCACTTTGAGAACAACTTTCCAACAAGTGGGCTATCTGGCTAAAATAAGATTGGCATGATTCTCTCGGAGAATCAGGGGCCTATAAAGCACGACGTCTTTTGAACGTCAGAGGCTGCCAGGTAATATATAGGGGTCATCATGACTGCGCATCTCCGGCGGAGCGTACGGGTTACACAAGGAAAGTACAAATGAGCCCAAACGTCATACTTGTTGTTCTCCATACCCCATGCTCTAAGCATGTCATATCCATGACACGATAATACCTCTAAATAACTGCAAGGTCTTCTATTATGCAATTTCTATTAGCAGTTATCCCTATCCGTCGCACATTCTTTACGTACCAGTGGTTAGACGAGAACGCAAGTCCGTGTCCTACATGAGACTCACACTCGTGTAATCACAGTTTCAGGGCCAATGAAACATAAGAATGCCTCATGATAATGGGGTGGTCTCATAAACTAGGTCAACATGCTTATATATAAATAAAAATAGAAAACAACGCCACCGTCGTTGCACCCAAGTTATCCTTGGACGCGCAGTTTATATAGCAGTTAAACTATATGAACTAAATGACAGAAATAAAATGTATGCATCATATAGAATATAAATCACAGTACAATGGCAAGGTATACTTATTTTGTTTACTCACTTGAAATTGAGTATCCGTTTCCCTCCTTTTCCTGCTAGGATTGGAAATCCTGAGTGTAAGTGTCTAGACGTCAAGTACACAGGATCAGAAACTATGGCCTCCGAATAAACATCTTCGGATGCTGAAATAAACATCACCAATATTCCCGGAATCAGCGAGATAGCTAGAAAATACTACCATTTCGTCCAATTTGGACACAAGGGCAAAACTGTAATTTTGGGTCAAAGCGGGCTCTATGTGGCCCACTTTGCATCGAAATGCGTGCCAGGGGTAATGGTCTCTAAATAGGACAAATTATAGGTCAAAAAAATTCTAAACGTTAATACGAACTCAATGGTATGTCCAATTTTGGACTCCGGTGAGTCGAACACAAATTCGCCCTAAAAGTCAACCGTGGGACCCACAATTAGGTGGCTTAGTCAACTATCTCGGAATTGCTTGAAACTTGGGTCACAGGACCAGCGTGATACCACGAATCCAATGGCACAAGTTTTGTCGCATTTCGACGAGCGTACATTAAATGGTACGGTATTTTGTAAAAGTTATGAAACATGGACTTTTTACGGATACGGGTTGATTCTGACGCGCACACACGTCCAAATCAGTTTCCACAAAGGCCCACACGTCAGGCCATTCCATATGTACCTTTTGGTGCAATTGTATGCGATTGGAACGTCCTGTTTGGCGGGGCGCGCTCCGCATCATAAATTCTAAAGTTTTGAAAACAAGTTTTTCATGATTTTTAACCCAATTTATCTCTGTATTTAACACAAAATAAAATAATCTAATTAACAGGAAATAGTTTCGGTTATATGGTCTTCACATAGCAAGAAGTAGATTTGAGTTTGGATGCCTGGGGTGGAAGATAACAGCCTCTAAACAAAGGTGGTCAAAACAGTTTTCTGCAGTTTAAAGATGTGGTTTTTCTTCAACTTGGCCTTGATTTCTACCTAGTGTTAAATGTTGTTCGATGGAAACTAATTAACAGAGTTGAGAGGGGGATAGGTCATGATCATACCGGTGAAGTCGGTTTAGAAATCGGCCGCAAGATGGGACAAAAAACTGAGCTTGAAGTAGGGTACGTCACTATCGTTTCTGTTGTTGCTTACACGGGTGACGCTGTCGTGCAGGTCTTGACGGCCGGTCGACGCTGGTTTCAGGCGGCTGCACGGTGCTCCAGTGGCGGCGGTCTTAGGTCGGCATCGTGGAGTCAGCGGCTAGGTTAGGGTTTGGTTTAGGGTTTGGGTTAGGGTTAGGGTTAGGGTTTAAGTGAACGTATATATATATATATATATATATATATATAGGTAGAGAAGGAAACGGTGGGGGGGTAGACCTGGGCCACGTGGGTGAGAAGGGTCTGCTCGCGCGGGTTTGCTGCTGGGGCTTGGGAGTTAGGCTTAGGACTGAGGGTTTTAATTTAAGGTTTTAGTTTTCTTTAGGGGTTTTGTTATCTGTTTCTTTTCCTTTTTCCTTTTTATACTATTTATCTATATATATATATATATATATATATATATATATATATATATATATATATATATATATATGGTAATAAAATTCTAGGAAAAAATTTATTTGTACAATCTAAAATTCTATCATCCTTCTACAAGATTCCTAAAATAAAATAAAATAAAATAAAATAATAGCTTTGCTCCATAATTTCTAGATGAATATTTACCTAGGTAATTAATTCAATAAATTCTATTTATAATTGACTAGGAACTAATGCAATTAAATTAAATAATTAATTAAATAATTAATTAAATAATTATGATATTTAAAATTAGGGGGTTTTATATTCTATCCAACTTATAAAAAATTTGTCCTCGAAATTAAAACTAAGCCACGATAGAAAAAAAATCAAGGATGGTATAAGGTAGAAATGAACGAAGTAAATTCATACCTTGGTCTATGAACAGATACGAATATGTTTACGCATATCGACCTCACGCTCCCAAGTGGATTCTCCTAGCGCGCAATAATTCTATGCCACGCGGACCAAGAGAATAGACTGATTCCTCAACACTTTCTCTCGACGATCAAGGATCCCCACGGGTTGCTCTTGGTATGACAAGCTCGGCCCAATGGTGATCTCAGAGTGGTCGAGAACAGAACTGTTGTCTGCCACATATCGTCTAAGTTGTGACACATGGAATACATCATGTACTCCCTCGAGTGAAGGTGGTAGTGCCAGTCGATACGCCACTTCTCCCACTCTCTCTAGCACGTCAAATGGTCCAATATACCTTGGGCTCAACTTGCCACGCCCCCCGAATCGAAAAGTGTCTCTAGTAGGTGATATCCTCAAGAAGATATGATCTCCCTCTTTAAACTCCAAGGGACGACGATGAAGGTCTGCCCACTGCTTCTGCCTGTCTTGCACTGCTCGCAAGTGCCCTTGTATCTTCTTCATTGTCTCTACGGTGTTGACTACAAACTCTGGTCCCAGAATCTGATGTTCTTCCACGTCACTCCAACATATGGGAGACCTACACTTTCTCCCATATAATGCTTCAAACGGAGCCATCTGGATGCTCGTTTGATAGCTATTATTGTAAGAAAACTCCACAAGATGTAAGTGATCCTCCTATGATCCTCCAAAGTCCAACATACAAGCCCTCAACATATCCTCCAGTGTCTGAATAGTATGTTCGGACTGCCTATCTGTCTGCGGGTGATAAGATGTACTGAACTTCAAACAAGTCCCAAGACTCTCTTGCATGCTTCTCCAAAAATGAGATATAAAACACGAATCCCTGTCTGACACGATGTTGACCGGAATACCATGCAACCTCACGATATGCCTCATGTATAAGTAAGCCAAAGCTTCTGTAGACTGGCCAACTCTAAAAGACAAGAAGTGTGCGGACTTGGTGAGTAGATCCACTATTACCCATACTGCATCTCTCCCACTTGGACTCTTGGAAAAACCCGTGACAAAGTCCATAGTGATGTGCTCCTACTTCCACTTAGGAATCGAAAGTGGTTGTAGTAGCCCTGTTATTTTTTGATGCTCCGCCTTCACCTGTTGATATACTAGACATTTGGCTACAAAGCGAGCTATCTCTCTTTTTAACCCATGCCACCAAAAGTGCTGTCACAAGTCACGGTACATCTTGGTTCCTCCAGGATGAATAGAATATATCGAACTACGAGCTTCTTCCATCAACTCCTGTCGAATCTCTCCATTGGGAACATATAGATGATCACCACATCGTAATGTCTCATTATCATGAATGCTCTGTTCTCGTCTGCTCTCCGGCCTCTGTCCTTTCTTTCGATCTCTTGAATCTGGCATCCGTAGGCAAAGCTGCCTTGATCCTCTTTACTAGTGATGAATGAGACTCTGTCTAAGAAAATACCTTCTCCCATAACAACATGCCCAAGAAACGAGACTCTGTCTAAGAAAAGCTCATATTTACTGAGCTTCGTATATAACTGCTCCATTCTCAAGGTCTCTAGGACAATCTGCAGGTGCTTCTCGTGCTCCTCATGGCTCTTCGAATAGACAAGAATATCATCTATGAAGATGACCACGAACTGGTCCAAATACTGGTGGAATACTCGATTCATTAAGTCCATAAAGATAGCTGAAGCATTGGTCAACCCAAATGGCATGACCAAAAACTCGTAGTATCCATATCTTATCATGAATGCGATCTTCGGGATGTCCTGCTTTCGTACCTTCACCTGATGATATCCTGATCTCAGGTCTATCTTCGAGAACACCTTGGCTCCACTAAGCTGATCAAATAAGTCATCAATGCATGGAAATGGGTATTTATTCTTCATGGTCACTACATTTAAGGCTCTGTAGTCGATGCACATACGCACTGACCCATCCTTATTTGGTACAAATAATACTGGTGCTCCCCAGGGTGATGCACTTGGTCGGATGAAACATTTCTCCTCTAATTCTTTCAACTGTACCTTCAGCTCATCCATCTCCTTCTTTGCCAATCTATAAACATGCGACCTATAGGTGCTGCTTCCGGTATCAATTCAATCAAGAATTCTACGTCTCTGTCCGAAGGTAGTCCTGGCAATTCCTCTGGAAAGACATCTTAAAACTCTGAAATAATGGGGTAATAAACAACGTCATACATTGCAAGCTACACACCATCAAGTGCTTCTGTGGATCCTCGTGCAAACTCAAGTTTTGGCTGGCCTGATACCTTAAAAATAATGCATCCTCGAAAATAGTCGAAGAAAGTATGGTACTTGCTTAGCTAGTCCATCCCAAGCACAATATCAAAAGTTGGCATAGGGAGGACTAAGAGTCGGGCATTCATCTCTCTACCACGAATCACTACAGAACACGATCTACAAATCTGACTAACAGGTACAACTCCTCCTCCGGTGAGAATTCAAACACAACTAGGTAAAGGTGTAGTGGCAATATTGTGTTTGGCAATAAAACTAAAAGATATGAACGAGTGGGTGGCTCCCGTATCAAATAATGTTACAACAGGAAAAGTAAAAGCAAGACTAATACCTGTTATAACATCAATCTCCTGTTCCATGTCATCCACTTCTAGTATAAAAGCTTGTCCATTCGTCTGTGGTAGTCTATGTCTGGCCCTCGTGAACTGATCCTTCTGAGTAGGTAGCGGTTGTCCTCGCTAAAATCCTCCGGCTGTTGGGGGTCGAGGTGCTCCTGGTTTAGTCATCTGCTGAAGTGGCTTCGGTGCTGGAAGTACTAGCCTCTGTATTGGTGGTGGAAGTGTCAATGTCTGTAGTATTGGACAGTCTCTCACCATATCCTACCCGAAACCATACCTCATACATTGTCCTAAGCGAGTCCGACAGTTTCTAAAAATATGTTCGTGTCTCCCACAATAATTGCAGTGGGGCTTCTCCAAAATCTGGTATGGTCCTGCTCTATGCTGCTGCTGCTGCTGCTGTGCTAAAGGACGTCTGATAGGCCCTCCTTACTGTGTCCTTGCTAGTCCCTGCTGTGTCTTCAGTTGACCTCCTTTTTACTTGTTGATGGTCTCTTGTAATCTAGCTTCTGTCAATAATTCGGCATAAGAGAACCGAGACTGTGAGCTAGTATAGTGTTGGAGCTCCTAAGTTAGTCCGCTGTGAAACCTCTTAGCCTTCTCCAAGTCATTCGGTATCTGGACAGTGCAATATTTACTAAGGCAACTAAACTCTGCATCATACTCATCAACTGTCTTATTCCCCTGCTCCAGATGGAGGAACTAATCGTACAACGCATCCCTTACAGTGTTCGGAAAGTACTTCCTCTCAAAGCACTCCAAGAATTATTCCCAAGACTGACACGTACCCAACTGGCGCTCCATTGATTCCCACCAGTAATGAGCGTTACCATCCAGCTGCGTCCTTACGCTTGTCATCCATAGATCTTTAGGCAGTTGTGATTCTAATAACTTCTTGGTGTGGGTAATCCAGTTTTTTGTCTACTCTGGGCTCTCAGTACCTTTATACGGTTTGGGACCCATCTGTACAAAGTCCTTGACTGACCCAACTCTAGATCACGGTACTGGAACTAGTGCCTGGGCTAGTACAGGTGCCTGTACAGCCATTCTCTCAAGTGCTGCCAGAAATTCTTGCCTCTGCTCTGCCGCTTGCTGCCTCTGCTTTGCAGCTAGTACGGTCGCCTGTTGTCTCTGTTCCTGCATCATCATTTAGAAGAATTGGAACAGCTATGACTGGCCATCCTGTGGTGTCGATAAAGCCAAAAAAGTCCTATTAGGCAAAGCGGAAAGATCAGATGGAACTGGATTGTGAGCCTGTCCATCCGGCCCCGAAAGTCTAGGAGTCATTGAGGTCTCTCCTCGAGTTTGGCCATTGACTCCTGAAGGTGTGTCACCTCTGATGGCAGTACATCCACTACGCAAATCCATCTCTCTGCCAGAGGTGGACAAAACGATTAGAAGGAGTACAGGAATCAAACAGGATGCAAGCATTTTAAATAGGAAGGTTGAAAGAGAAAAAGAGTTTTAGCCAAGCGTGGATGAGATCCTATACTCTATTCCTATACACAGGCTTGTTCGATACAGTAACGTAACCGAGACAATATATTCGAGGACCTACATGGGCCACCACTAAAATATATCATGCCCCAGTCCCAAAATACGTAGGACTAGGAATACACAATATGCCAGCCATATGTATATGATAACTCTAATGTGTTGGAAGATCATGATACCTACGTAGGCTGTACATGAATATCAAATCCACAAGTGATAATATACTGTCAATACAAGTCAAATGCAATCTATATCTCATCCACAGCATAAATAAAGAAATAGGAATAAATAACTAAATCTCAAATATGAAGTATCAATGAATGATAGTCGGGTGGAAACAAATCCACTGCCAATCGACTATACTAAAAACTACTAAATAAGAAAAGAGATCAAACTCTAATATAAGATAAATGTCAATAAAGGAAATAACAACTAGAATATCCATCAGCTGCAATAAATCAAAGGTACTCTGAAGGTAAGACCTCCTTAGTCTGGTATCATGCGTCAGGTCCGGGTCCGTACTCCTGTGGATAATCCTACACATCTATACATGAAAAGGGACCAGGTCCTCAGAGGAACATAACAAGATACATAGAAGCATGATAATATAGTACTGAAAGTAAACATCCAATGGGTCGCTTATCCGTCTATGTGAATGCACTTTGAGAATAACTTTCCAACAAGTGGGCTATCTGGCTAAAATAGGATTGGCATAATTCTCTCGGAGAATCAGGGGCCTACAAAGCATGACGTCTTTGGAACGTCAGAGGCCGCTAGGTAATATATAGGGGTCATCATGATCGCGCATCTCCGACGGAGCGTATGGGTTACACAAGGAAAGTGCAAAGGAGCCCAAATGCCATACTTATTGTTCTCCCTACCCCATGCTCTAAGTATGTCATATTCATGATACGATAATACCTCTAAATAACTGTCAGGTCTTCTATCATGCAATTTTTATCAGCAGTTATCCCTATCCGTCGCACGTCCTTTACGTACCAGTGGCCAGCCGAGTATGCAAGTCCGTGTCCTACATGAGACTCTCACTCATGTAATCACAATGTCAGGGCCAATAAAACATAAAAATGCCTCATAATAATGGGGTGGTCTCATAAACTAGGTCAACATGCATATATATAAATAAAAACAGAAAACGACGCCACCATCGTTGCACCCAAGTTATCCTTGGACGCACAGTTTATATAGCAGTTAAACTATATGAACTAAATAACAAAAATAAAATGCATGCATCATATAGAATGTAAATCACAGTACAATGATAAGGTATACTTGCCTGGCAAGCAATCTGTGTAGTGTAAGCGTCTAGACGTCAAGTACACAGGATCAGAAACTATGGCCTCCGAATAAACGTCTCTGGATGCTGAAATAAATATCACCAACATTCCTAGCATCAGCGAGATAGCTAGAAAATACTACCCTTTCGTCCAATTTGGACACAGGATCAAAACAATAATTTTGGGTCAAAACGTGTCCACATGTGGCCCACTTTACACCAAAATGCGTGTCAGGGGTAAAGTTCTCTAAATGGGACAAATTATAGGTCAAATAAATTTTAAACGTCAATACGAACTCAATGGTATGTCCAATTTTGTTTTTCGGTGAGTCAAATATAAATTCTTCCTAAAAATCAACCGTAGGGCCCGCAATTAGGCAGCTTGGTCAACTGTCTCGAAATTACGTGAAACTTGGGGTACATGACCAGCTTGATACCACGAATCCAATGGCGCAAGTTTCTTCGTATTCTAATTAGCGTACACTAAATTGTGCGGTATTTTATAAAAGTTGCGATACGGGGACTTTTTACGGATACAGGTTGATTCTGATGCTCACACACGTCCAAATCAGTTTTTGCGAAGGCTCATACGTCAGGTCATACCATACACACCTTTCGGTGCAATTGGAATACGACGGAGGAGTCCCGTTTGGTAGGGCGCGCTTTGTATCGTAAATTCTAAAGTTTTAAAAACAAGTTTTTCATGATTTTTAACCCAATTTATCCCTGCATTTAACACAAAATAAAATAATATAATTAACAGGAAATAATCTCGGTTATATGGTCTTCACATAGCAAGAAGTAGATTTGAGTTTGGATGCATGTGGTGGGAGATAACAGCATCTAAACATAGGTGGTCGAAACAGTTCTCTACAGTTTAAAAGATATGATTTTTCTTCAACTTGGCCTCGATTTCTACCTAGTGTTAAATATTGTTCGATAGAAACTAATTAACAGAGTTGAGAGGGGGATAGGTCATAATCATACCGGTGAAGACGGTTTAGAAATCGGTCGCGAGATGGGACGAAAAACTACGCTTAAAGTAGGGCACGTCGTTGTCATTTCTGATGTTGCTTACGTGGGTGACGCTGTCGTGCGGGTGTTGACGGCCGGTCAGTGCTAGTTTCAGGTGGCTACGCGGTGCTCCGGTGGCGGCGGTCTCAGGTCGGCGTCGTGGAGTCAGCGGCTAGGTTAGGGTTTAAGTGAACGTGTATATATATATATATATATATATATATATATATATATATATATATATATATATATATATATATATATAGGTAGAGAAGAAACGGGGGGGTAGTAGACCTGAGCCGCGTGGGTGAGAAGGGTCTGCTCGCGCGGGTTTGCTGCAGGGGCTTGGGAGTTAGGCTTAGGGCTGAGGGTTTTAATTTAAGGTTTTAGTTTTCTTTAGGGGTTTTGTTATTTATTTCTTTTCCTTTTTCCTTTTTTATACTATTTATCTATATATATATATATATATATATAAATATATGGTAATAAAATTCTAGAAAAAAAAATTATTTGTACAATCTAAAATTCTATCATCCTTCTACAAGATTCCTAAAATAAAATAATAGCTTTGCTCCATAATTTCTAGATAAATATTTACCTAGGTAATTAATTCAATAAATTTTATTTTCTAATTGACTAAGAATTAATGCAAATAAATTAAATGATTAATTAAATAATTATAATATTTAAAATTATGGGGTTTTACAGGTCTAGTCAATCAATCATGAAGTAAAAATGATCACAGGGAAGGACATCTCATGACGGGGATCCACATATACCAATCCGTATATGCCATTGTATCAGGAATCAAATAAAGCAATACTAAAATCAAGAGTCATAGAGACAATCAAAATAAGGAAACCACTGGAGATATACTCGTCTCTGTCCGGAGCAAATAATGTCACTTGGTTTCTGAACTGGTGTCACACACACCTAGATATGAAGGACATGTCAATTTGGTGATATAAAGTGAGAAATAAGCTAAAATGCAATAAGGATGCTCGCTAGACCAATACTAGGTCATATGGGTCTATATTGGTCACAATTAGTATATACTAGTTTGCAATAGCTATATAAGATCATAACCTTAGCTAATAACAATAGCTAATTATCTAATAGAACTTAATTTACTAACTGCTAAACCATATATACACTAATTGACATTATCCTATCTTATTAACACCTAATACATATCATGACTGAATACTTACTTCACTAATTAATGATTCAAACCTTGGTATCAGATACCAATGTACTCAGCTTACCCGATCACAACACATTCACATTCACCGACCACCTGCACACATAGGTGCAATTATCCACTGACACATACATTTGACAACAAATTAATGTTACATGATCTATAGTAATGTATATTATTGCATTGTTGCTGATATAAACCTTAGTATCCAGGTAATACGCGAGTTCCCCTATACTATCTACTACTGCTACTAAATTCTCCTTAAACCAGACTCCTCAACTCCATCTCACAAGAACTTGTGTTCTACTGGTACTCTACTCCTCTCCTTAATCCAACCTACTCAGGAAGTCCAACACCAACTCCTTCAATAATTGACTGATACCCATACATGTCGCAGCAGCTATTGTTACAAAGGGTTAAGCAGTGAACTATTGTTGAAGTTGCAATGTAACCCAATCCTCCATACATGAACCCTCCCTCACACATACTTCACTATTGCCATTGCTGCTGAACTTGAATGGTATTGAGTGATACCACTCCCCCACTTCACTGCACTATCAATGCCCTATCTCGAGTGCACAAGTTTGCAACTCACACACATGCTCACACAATTGTCAACTCAAACACACTATCAACTTACCCCCCATACAAATAACACACATAAATAAATATAGATATAGATATAGATATTTATATACCTCGTATTCACACACACACACACACACACACACACACATACACACACACATATATATATATATATATATATATATATATATATATATATATATATCACAAGAGACATTAAATCAAACACTAGGATTGCACTATAGGAAAATCATGATACACACCAATCAAATGCCCAATTTCACCAATTCTCCGTATTAAACCATTCCTACAAATAAATAAATTATTATACAATTAATAAAACTTGATACAATAAGAATTTAGAAGTAATTGCACAAAATACCCAAAATAGGACTTCGTATCCAATTGTGGACACGTATCCAGCATCCCAACCCTGATGTAAGTCTAATTTGACTAAATTAGTCTCATGACACACAATTGATGTGTCAATCCCATAATTTCTCCCAAAATCAATACAAAGACCTATGTAGAGACCGCAATAGCCATATGCCATGGGGTGGTTTCTAGAGGTCTCATGCATGATTTAGAAGCTAGAACGAGAGAAAATTCAGAAATTACCAATTGAGAGATGCATTCCCAATGAAAACACAATTGGACACGATCCGGACACAATCTCTCCACCAATGCTCCTCATCCTTGTGCTCCTTGCTTCTCTAAACTTTAAAGCTCCTTGAGGAATGAAAAGGAAAGGGAATGTGAAGAAATTGAGAAAGAGATTGATGGAGGGAATGTGGAAAATTTTGGGCATCTAGAATTTGGATCAAAATGAATGCAAATGAGGACAGAGAAGAGAGTCCTCTCTTATGGTGCCCCCCTCCCCTTTTCCAAGTAATATCTAATGTCCAAGACACCCCTCTCCATCCAATTATGAATAGAATTTAGGGTGGACAATTTGGAAAGTCTCTAATTAAGTCAAATTAACTCCTAATTAATTTGTGTGAATGGCTATTGGGCTTCGGTCCATTTAGGCTCACTAGTTGACATGACAAGTCTAATTGGACTTATAATTGTCAAGTCTAAATAATAGGATAGCCCACTATTAGAAATAATTACTACAAGTATCTAAATAAATACATAACACTCTAATAAATAAATAATTACTACAAACATCAAATAACTATTTATTGCATAATAATAATAATAATATTATTATTATATTCCTAAAATTAAATAACTTGGCAAAATTACCAAACTATCCCTATTTGAAAAAGTGAGGGTGACACCAGGTTAAACCAAAGAATGGGTCTAGTATCTATGCATATACAACCATGCTAAAATAAAATACGTTCCAAATACGTATATCGGGAACGGGGAGTGACATCTCTATCCACCTTAGAAAAATTACGTCCTCGGAATTCGAATTCAAATAATAGCTAGAGAAGTCATGGCAAGCACGATACAAATCTACTAGAAACTACACATGCAAGCAATATCATCACAACACATAGGTGATCACCTGATCATGAAAGCTAGATACAAAGGCATAAGATAGAATATACCTTCCGAATCGAACAGGTGCAGGTACCAGGATCGAATTTTGTCATCGTGCTCCCACGTTGATTCTCCAAGAGTGTGATATCCCCAAGTAACTCGAATAAGAGAAAGAGTTTAATTCTTGAGCATCTTCTCCCTTGGGTCCAATATGGATACGGGTTGCTCCTTGTAAGATAAGTCGGTAACAACGACTAATTCATAGTGATCGAGGATATGACTTGGATCCGGGACATACCTACGCAACTGAGATACATAAAATATATCGTGTACCTCATGTAGAGAAGGCGAAAGGGCAAGACGATAAGAAATATCGCCTACCCGCTCGAGAATATTGAACGGCCTACGTATCTGGGACTAAGCTTCCCTCGAACCCCGAATCTAATGACTCCACGGATAGGCAAAATCCGCAAAAGTACGTGGTCGCTGATACAAAACTCTAAAGGTCCACAATGCTAATCGGCCCAATGATAATGCCTATCTTGTGCAACCTGGAGTCGCTCTCTAATATGCTTGACAACTTCTACTGTCTGCATGATCATTTCAGGACCTAACATCTTCCGCTCACCAATGTCATCCCATGCCAATGGTGATCTATATTTCCTGCCGTATAGTGCTTCAAAAGGTACCATCTGAATACTGTCCTGATAATATTGTTATACGAGAATTTTACCAAGTGAAGGTGATTCTCCCAAGATCCACCAAGATCTAAGGTACAGGCTCGAAGTATATTCTTCAATGTCTGGATGGTTCTCTCTGATTGTCCTTCTATCTGGGGGTGGTAAGACATGCTGAATCTTAACTTGGTGCCCAAACTATGATGCAAACTTTTCCAAAAATGTGAAGTCAACTGAGTGCCTCGATCTAACATGATACTTACTAGGATACCGTGTTGTCTCACTATCTGTCGCATATACATTTTGGCCAATTATTCTGTAAACTGTCCTATTCGAAAAGGAAGAAAGTGAGCTACTTTTGTGAGACTATCCACTACCACCCAAACAGGATCTCGACCAGTCGGTGATATAGGTAAACCAGTCACAAAGTCCATCGTGATATGTTTTCACTTCCACTCTGGATTAGGAAGTGGCTGCAATAATCCTGCCAGTCTCTGTTGTTCTGCCTTCACTTGCTGATATATCAGACATCGCGATATGAAGCGTGCTAGTTCTCTTTTTATTTCGTTCCACCAAAAGTGTTGCTTGATATCTTGGTATATCTTTGTGCCTCCCGGATAAATGGAATACTGGGAACTGTGTGCTTCAGTCATAACTTTTTGCCGAATATCTCCGCTTGGTATGCATAGATGATTCCTAAACCTTAGCGTTCCATCCGTATGTATTATCAACTCCTTCCGAAGACATGACTCACATTCTTCTCATAGCTTTTGAATATTCGGGTCCTCTGCCTGAGCTAGTTTGATTCTATCTACCAAAGTTGACTATATCTATAGGGTAGCTTGAACTCATATACTCTACAAAAGTACTATCTTGATACCCATCTCTCTTAGGTCTTCTAAAATATGCCTATGAGTAGTCAACATAAATTCTCCACCTTTTCTGCTAAGTGCATCACCTACTACATTAGCCTTGCTTGGATGGTACTGAAGTTCTATGTCATAGTCTTTCAACAACTCTAGCCGCCTTTTCTGCCTCATGTTCAGGTCCTTCTGCGTGAACACATACTTCAAACTCTTATAAACTGTGAATATTTCTACTCGATCGCCATATAAGTAGTGCCTCATAGCTTAAATGCAAACACTACTGCTGCTAGCTCCAAATTATGAGTTTGATAGTTCTTCTCATAATCTCTAAGATATCGAGAAGCATAAGCTATCACTCTTCCTTGCTGCATCTAAATAAATCTAAGTCCCCTGCCAGATGCATCAAAGTATACCATGAATCCTCCGGAGCCTGCTGGAAGATTAAGGATTGGTGCAGAGATTAACTTCTTCTTTAACTCTTCAAAGGCTATCTGACATTCCGCTGACCACACAAATTTAACTTTCTTGTGCGTCAACCGAGTTAATGGTGCCAAGATCTTAGCAAAATCTGACATAAATCTCTTGTAGTATCCTGCCAAGCCCAAAAAACTATGCCCTTCTGCTACTGTCTTCGAAATTGGCCAATTCTCTACTGGCTCTACCTTCTTGGGATCAACTGACACTCCTGCTCCAGAAATAATGTGCCCAAGAAAGGATATACGATCCAGCCAAAACTCATACTTACTAAGCTTCCCATATAACTGGTGCTTCCTCAAAGTTTGTAGTGCTATCCTGAGATATTCTTCATGCTCCTCCATATTACGAGAATATACGAGGATGTCATCGATGAATACTACCATAAATTAGTCTAAGTAAGGCATAAAAATATGGTTTATCAAGTCCACGAATACCGCTGGAGAATTAGTCAATCCGAATGGCATAACTAAGAATTCTTAATGCCCATATCGTGACCTAAATGCTGCCTTCGGAATATCCTGCTCCTGGACTCGCACCTGATGACATCCTGATCATAAATCTATCTTGGAGAAGACTCTTGCTCCACTTAATTGGTCAAATAAATCATCCTTGGTAATTGGTACTTGTTTGCATTCAACCGTCTGTAATCTATATACAACTGCCTTGATCCATCATTCTTCTTTACTAATACCGTTGGTGCTCTCTACGGTAATGCACTAGTCCGAATAAACTTCTTCTCCTTAAGTTCTTCCATATGTCGGTATAATTGATCAAGCTCTGATGGTGATATTGGGTACACCTTCTGGGATACTGGTTTTGCTCCTGGCATCAACTTTATACAGAACTCTACTGCTCTAACTGGAGGTAATCTTGGAAGATCGTTCGAAAAGATGTCCATGAACTCTTCAACTATCTTGGAACCATATCATATTCCAGTCCCAAAATACCAAAGGACTAGCCACGTGGCAATGGCCAACAACACAACTCTAATGGACAAACCCAATTTAATGGACCCGTTAGAGTGCACTTAAGCTGTAATACATATAAAATGGTCTACAAATACCTGTCACAGTATATATATCTAATCCCATCCACAATAAATAACGAAATAACAAAGAGACAAGTCCAGTCACAATAATATAAAATGATCTGTCCAACCAAAGCAATATAAATAATGTTACGGGGAATAACCCGTCATCAAAAATGGAAAGGAAAATAATTCAAAGTAAAATATCCAGAAGTCACTACAAGATCAAATATCTAAGAACACTAAGCATAATAAGTGAATGGAGAAAATACTGTGTGCTCAAGGGAAGTCCTTCGGAACAATCTCGTCCTCTGCAACCTATACGTCTCCAATAACAACACCTACCCCGTAAACCTAGGAATAGCTCTCCTCGTCTACATTTGGGGACATAATCCGGATCCAGGTCCTCAGGGGACATAACAAGGTACAATTAACACTCAAGCCAAATAAAATGCATTAAGTAAAAAAATAGATCCTCAGGGCAAGCTATGTGACAAGCTAAGTGAAATACAAATGAGAGCATTACTAGTACTCAGGCTAAGACCACTACAGGCTCTGTGTCGGGGAGCCCATAGCAGCAAGTAGTATCTTGTAGGGCCAGTTAATGTGTCAAGCTCTGGTACAAAGACTATAGTACCTCTAGTAACATAATATATATATATATATATATACATAATCAGCTTGTAGAATGTGTGTCTCTCTCCACCCAATGTAACATCATGTCTCAGGTTCACGATATCTCATGTCCATAACACGCAAGATCATGACCTCTAGCTAGTACAATGAGTCATAATGATATATATATAATATTCATGTCTCATATCATGAATCTTGTAAGCCTATACAGAATCACCATGAATAACTCAAAAAAGATTGTCACAAGAAATAGTGTCAAGTGTCCTACGGTATGACATACTTGGTAAAGCAAGCACGTAGGAATAGGATCGTGGAATAAACTCTTTAAGTGACGTTACACGACTCCGCGTACGACGCCGACACCCGAATCTTGTTCGGACGCTAAGCAACGTCTCACGGACCTAGGTTGAACAGGTACATCACAAGAGTATATATATATATATATATATGAAAAGAAAAACAAGAAGATAATATAATAGAATCTACTGTAAGTTTGGTAAGGTACACTTTCCTGGGTCTGCAGTATGCAGTTGCAAAGTTGGTCCCGCGTCCACTTCTCCGGAATCCAATTGACCTAAATAATAAATTTTCTACTTTATGTATCTAATCAAGAATCTTGTAACCGTAAATAAATTGTATAATTTTTTATAAATCATTAATACCCAATTTCAATCTCATCCTAACATGTAAATTTTTGACACAATAACTTACATGTTGTACGAGGTATCAGAACCTAGTTTCATGGTTTATGACTTCCAAAATTCACGGTTAAGTCCTCAATCGAAAGACATGAACATAAATCATAATAAATCATGTAATATTAATTTAAATCTGATTTATATTAATTTTTAATCATTAAATTCTGGAATTGACAAAATAATCATATTTCAATATTAGGGCTACATTAAGTTGACTAGTTTTGTCCGAAACTTGTTCGGAGCATTGTCAGTCCATGGGTATGGTTTATATTCATAAAAAAATATTTTATATCATATTTTATTCTATTTTAATCTCAAAAAATAATTACCTTTTAATTCCAAAATAATCCCGATTTATGGGCAAAACTATGCCACAAAATCATCTGAAACCTAGGATGTGACCCTTATTTTTAGGGTTCAGAATTTTGATGAAAATACTATAAAAATAATTCTAAAATACTTATTTTACATTAATAAACAACCAATAAATTCAGTTTTAAGAATTAATAACAAGGCCTCCAAGAACCGTGTCACAAAGTCTAAAACTAGCCCTACTGTTGTCAAATCTACCATCAAAATAACATAATTTTTTTTATAGATTTTTATGGTAGAAAAAGATGGAAAAGGAGATTTCTAGAACATTAAACTTACATAAATCTAAAAGAGTCATGTCATATAGATTTGAGAAGGGAAGTTTGAATCCTTATCCGAAAGCTTTAAAGGTTTGGATGACGGTGCCTCTTCTTGTTCAAGAATGCACCTTCTTGCTTGTGCTTGCCTTGCTTCTCCCTTCTTGATGGGTTGATGATGATGGCAATAGGTTTTTGATGGTTTAGTGATGATGGCAATGGATTCTTGATGGATTTGATGGCAATGGTGGAGCCTTTATGGTTGTTTGGTAGAGATTTGGTGGAAGGATGATGAAATGTGGAGCTTTGGAAGAGAGAAGAGGGTTTTTGGTGAAGGAGATGATGTTGTGAGGGTAGATGAAAAGGAGAGGCTTCTCTTACACATGAAGGAGAGGGGAGGGGTCGGCCAAAAAAGGGAGAAATTTGTTAGGATTTTGTGTTAAGGGGGCTATATATGGGCTTTTTGGATAGATTTAAACCTAGGAGGGGGTATTCCTAGGGCTTGTAGGGGTCGGCCACCAAGGGGGTTGCTCTTGCACAAAATTATGAAGAGGGGTGGGTTGTTATGGTTGGTTAGGATCTTGGGTGGTTAGGTAGTTAGTTAGTTAGTTAGTTAGTTAGGTAGTTTGCCAACTAGGATACCACCTATGGCCATTTCTATAATTAAAACTCTATAAATAGAACCAAATTAATATATATATATATATATATATATATATATATATATATATATATATATATATATATATATATACATGGGGGTTTTTGTGTGTATTATATGACTACATGCATTTGTTTTGGGTTTGGGTCAAGTTCTAGTCCAAATGAGACAGTTTTACGGTAACTGTGGTTCTAGATGTTTGACAATATTTTTTGAGCATGGGGAGGTCAAAAAAATGTAACATCCATATCCCAAATATATTAGGCACACTCAAGATTAGTAATATAAATTTTGTTGGAAGGAAAAATGTTGTGCATTGCTTAAAATATCCATGCCATGGCAAATGGTCATATATATAAAAGAAGGATTTAGAAATTAATATTTTAATTCATTTAAATAAAATAAATTGAAAAAAATACAAAAATAATCCTATTAAAAAATGAGGGGGCTTATAATCTATCCACCTTAAAAGAATTATGTCCTCGCAATTAAGAAAAATATAAAACGTAACAGATCAGGAAATGTTTGCTCCAGAAGAAATGATGCGGTAGTATGGCATATTTGTTGAAGCACGACACAATGGATAAGGGACCATGAACAAGGGAAAAATCAAGAGCAAGGGTGAGGGTTTTGTTCAAGCAGAACATGTTGGAAAGCAATAACAAAAAAAATTTAGGCAATGAGAGATGAGTAACTCAAGAGTAAAGGAGTCTGATTAGAACAAGGATCAACTACAGCTTCTGAAAACTTGGGTACCTCTTACATATTACTACTCTAGACTAATAAGTTCATGCTAACATAATACTAGGCATAGACTAGGGAATGGAACTAACAGGCACATGTTAAAGTATTGCTAGGAATATCTGTTACTATAGCTAGCTATGATAAAACTAAATCTTATCTATATTCGCTACTCCTCCAGTCCGTGCCTCCTCTACAGTCATTGCAAAAGCCTGACCATGTTTCTGAGATGGTATCCTCTACTACTGTGCCTGCTAGAAGAGTGATGCCTGTGGTGTCAATGGTGGCCTATGCGGATATCCTCCTGGTGCTTGCGCCCTCGATGTTGGAATAATTGGCCCCGGTGTCTACTGAACTGGCCTCGGTGCTAGTAAAGCTAGTCGGTGAACCATCTGCGCTCGTCGGTGAACCATCGGTGCTCTTTCTCGATGCTCCATGCAATCTCTGGCTGAATGCTGGTCTGAACGATAAAGCAAACACAATCCCAATCTGCCTCGATATTCCTTGGCGAGATGGTCTACCTTGCCACAATAATGACAAGTAGGGAGTCCTAGTGCTGGTGCTGGTAAGGCTGGTTTATAAATCATCATTGCTCCTCTTCGCTGTTCCATACAGTCCCGTGCTGAGTGTTGTCCCGATCCAAAAATCAAGCATAGTCCCAACTTGCGTCTGCACTCGATCGTGTGATGGCCTTGCTTGACATAATATTGACATATAGGCAGTGTCGATGGGGTTGCTCTGGGTGGCTGGTGCATGTGAGGTCTTTTTGCAGCTCCTCCTTGTTATGCTTGGTCTAGTGCTAGTACATGCGGTCGCTTCTGGCTAGAATCTCTCCCGTTGATGCGTTCCATGCGTCGAGCTGCTACAAGGACGTCCGTATAATAAGTAGGTGTAACTGCGCCAATCAATCTTTGTAACAAAAAGCTCAGTCCGTCAAAGAATTTTTTTGCCTTCTCTTCTTTTGTCGGGATCAGTGTAGGGTCGAACAGTTGAATCAAGCATGATGCAAGTCAAGGAATTTATTCAAGTCTGATATAGAGGTCAAGAATGTGTCAACGTGTTGATGAGATCCTATAAGTTTGTTTTTATCCTAATCGCAAGCTTGCTCAATCCCTTAGTTGAAACCAAACCAATATATTCGTAGACCTGCATGGGCTACCACAAAAACTATGTCACATCCCCGTCCCAAAATACCAAGGGACTACCACGTGGCAATATCCAGCAACACAACTCCAATGGGTAAACCCAATTTAATGGACCCGTTAGAGTGCACTTAAGTTGTAATATAAATATAATGGTCTACAAATACCTGTCACAGTTTATATATCTAATCTCATATGCAATAAGTAATAAAATCACAAAGAGACATATCCAGTCACAATAATATAAAATGATCTTTCCAACCAAAGCAATATAAACAATGTCACGGGGAATAACCCATCATCAAAATGGAAAAAAATAACTCCAAGTACAATATCCAGAAGTCACTACAAGATCAAATATCTAAGAACACTAAGCATAATAAATGAATAGTGAGAATATTGTGTGCTCAAGAGAAGTCCTCCGAAACAACCTCGTCCTCTGCAACCTGTACATCTCCAATAGCAGCACCTGCCCCGTAAACCTTGGGATAGCTCTCCTTATCTACACCTGGGGACATAATTTGGATCCAGGTCCTCAGGGGATATGGTAAGGTACAATAAACACTCAAGCCAAATGAAATACAGTAAGTAAAAAAAAGATCATGACCTCTAGCTAGTACAATGAGTCATATGATATCTATATATTATACAAGTCTCACATCACGAATCATGTAAGCCTATACAGAATTAACATGAATAACTCAAGAAAGATTCTGTCACATGGAATAGTATCAAGTGTCCTACGGTATGGCATACTTGGTAAAGCAAGCACATAAAAATAGGATCATGGAATCAACTTTCTAAGTAATGTTACACGACTCCGCGTACAGCGTCGACATCCGAATCTTGTTTGGACGCTAAGCAACGTCTCACGGTCCTAGGTTGAGTAGGTACATCACAAGAGTATATATATATATATATATGGAAAGAAACACAAACAGATAATATAATAGGATCTACTGTAAGTTTGGCAAAGGTACACGTGTCTGGGTCTGCAGTATGCAATTGGAAAGTTGGTCCCGCGTCCACTTCTCCGGAATCCAATTAACCTAAATAATAATTTTTTTACTTTAAGTATCTAATCAAGAGTCTTGTAACCATAACTAAATTGTATAATTTATTATAAAACATTAATATCCAAGTCCAACCTCATCCTAACATGTAAATTCTTGACACAACAACTTATACGTTTTACGAGGTATCAGAACCTAGTTTCATGGTTTACGACTTCCAAAATTTACGGTTATGTCCCCAATCGAAGGACATGAACATAAATCATAATAAATTATTTAATATTAATTTAAACCTGATTCATATTAATTTTTAACCATTAAATTCCAAAATTGACAAAATAATCATATTTCAAGATTAGGGCTACTTTAAGTTGACTAGTTTTGTCCGAAACTTGTTTGGAGCATTGATAGTCCATGAATATAGTTTATATTCATATAAAATATTTTATATTTTAATATCAAAAAATAATCACCTTTTTATTCCAAAATAACCTCTATTTATGGGCAAAACTATGCCACAAAATTATCCGAAACCTAGGCTAGTGACCCTTATTTTTAGGGTTCATAATTTTGATGAAAATACCATAAAAATAATTTTAAAATATTTATTTTACAGTAATAAATTATTAATAAATTTAATTTTAAGAATTAACAACAAGGCCTCCAAGAACCATGTCACAAAGTCTAAAACTAGCCCTATTGTTGTCCAATCTATCATCAATCTAACATAAAATTTCTCATAGATTTTTATGGTGGAAAAAGATGGCAAGGGAGGGTTATAGAACATTAAACTTATATAAATTTAAGAGATTCATGCCATAGGAATTTGTGAAGAAAAGTTTGAATCCTTACCCGAAAGCTTCGAAGGTTTGGATGACAGTGCCTCTTCTTGTTCAAGCACGCACCTTCTTGCTTGTGCTTGCCTTGCTTCTCCCTTATTGATGGGTTGATGATGATGGCAATGGGTTCTTGATGATTTGATGATGATGGCAATGGGTTCTTGATGGATTTGATGGCAATGGTAGAGCCTTTATGGTTGTTTGGTGGAGATTGGGTGAAAGGATGATGAAAGGTGGAGCTTTGGAAGAGAGGAGAGGGTTTTTGGTGAAGGAGATAATGTTTTATGGGGTAGATGACAAGAGGGGGATGCTCTTATAAGTGAAGAAGAGGGGAGGGGTCGGCCAAAGAGGGAAGAGATTTGTTATGGTTAGGATTTTATGATAAGGGGGTATATATATGGGCTTTTTGGATAGATTTAAACCTATGAGGGGGTATTCCTAGGGCTTGTAGGAGTCGGCTACCAAGGGGGCTACTCTTGCATGAATTATGAAGAGGGGGTGGGTTGTTATGGTTGGAATTTGGTTAGTTAGGATCTTGGGTGGTTAGGTAGTTAGTTAGTTTGATAGTTTGCCAAATAGGATGCCACATATGGCCATTTCTATAATTATAACTCTATAAATAAAACCAAATTAATATATATATATATAGATGGGGGTATTTGTGTGCACTATATAATTACATGCGTTGGGGTTGGGTTTGTGTTAAGTTCTAGTCAAAATGAGACAGTTTTACGGTAACAGTGGTTCTAGATGGTTGACAATATTTTTGGAGCATGGGGGAGGTCAAACAAATATAACATCCATATCCCAAATATATTAGGCACAATCAAAATTAATAATATAAATTTTGTTGGAAGAAAAAAGGTTGTGCATTGCTTAAAATATCCAAGCCATGGTAAATGGTCATATATATAAAAGAAATATATAGAAATTAACACTTTAATCCATTAAATAATTTAAATTAAAAAATACCAAATTAATCCTATTCAAAAATGAGGGGGCTTACAACAGCGGGTTTGCTTCCTTTGCTACTGTTGTGACTCCTCTTTTGTGCTGTTCTCTTGTTATTATGCTAAGGACAAACTCTTCTAGACCGAAAATTCTAAAAAATACTCTACCCTCACGACATTCTATCTTTGCATGACTTTCTCTCAACCAGTCCATGCCCAAGATAACGTTAAAGTTATCCATAGGGAACTCGATCAACTTTGCAGGTAATAAATATAAACATACAACGAGTGGATATGCTAGGCACACTCTACTAACTTCTATGATCCCATTGCCACTGAGTATATTCAGCCTCGCTGGCAATATCTCAAACTTCAATCCAATATGTGTCATATATTGTGCAAATATAAATGGGTACGGAGCTCCAAAATTAATTAATGCTATGGCAGAAAAGGTTGTAACGAAATGTTACCTGCCCCTACGTCGCCCGACGCCATAGCTTCCTCCAAGGACAAGGTGAGTGCCTGCCCTTGGTCTTGTTGATCTCCCTGCTGCTGTCTTCCTTGCTGCCGTGGTTGTGCCCCTTGCTGATTCTTCTGTTACTGCCTATAAATCTGGGCCTGCGTCGGCAACAGACGCTGAGCTAAATGTCGTAGTTCTACTGCTGGTCCTCCTTACTGCACTGCCCTCGAAGCTGGCAATATAGGAAATTGTTATAATGTCCCTCCTAGCCTCTGCATCAATAGGCACATGGCAACCTTGTGATCAGGGCTCCCATATCTCAAATATAGTCTATTAGCTGCCCGACAAACATCTCAGGAATGACCTCCCTTGCCACATTAGGTACAACCTGTCGACGCTCCTCATCGTTGTTACTTTTGTTGCTGCCTCGACTGCTGCCGAGGTAGTACTGTCATTGTTGAAATTGCCATCCTCTGCGATGTTGAATCTTGATGACAACCTCTGAGAAGTAAGCTCAACCCTCTTGGCTGCTATCAATACAGCCTTGAAGGTCTGGTAGTCGTGCACCTCTACCACGTGTAAGATTTTCAAGTGAAGTCTCTGCAGGAACCTCATTGCTCTCTCCAATTCTGTTGCCACTATGGTTGGAGCAAATCTGCTAAGTCGATAAAATTCTGCCGCATAGACGTCTACTGTCCTTTCAGCTTACTTGAGGTTAATGAACCTTTGCTGCAACTCACACTGAGACACAATCTCAAAGTACTTCACCCTGAACCGGGCCCTGATGTCTTCCCATGAAATAGAAATCTTCTTCGGGTCTACTGAGATTTTGTCTCCTGTAATCACATGCCCGAGGAATTCGACCTTATCAAGGAAGAACTTATACTTCGAAAGCTTGCCATATAGCTTCTCCTTTCTGAGGGTCTCCAGAACTATCCTCGGGTATTTCTCATGCTCCTCCGGGGTCTTCGAATAAATCAAAATATCATCAATAAATACTACCATAAACTGATTCAAGTACTGATGGAACACCTTATTCATCAGATTCATGAATACTGTTGGGGTATTAGTCAACCCAAACGGCATCACCAAGAACTCAAACTGCCCATACCTTGTCCTGAAAGCTGTCTTCGAAATATATTCCTTCTTCACTTTTACCTGGTGGTACCCTGACCACAAGTCTATCTTTAAAAATACCTTTACCCCTCTCAGCTGATCGAAGAGATTGTCAATCCGCGGCAACGAGTACTTGTTCTTGATAGTAAGGTTATTTAGAGCCCTGTAGTCGATATACATGTATACCGACCCATCCTTCTTTGGTACAAATAATACCAAAGCACCCCATAGTGACGAACTGGACCTGATGAAGCCCTTGTCTTTCAATTCATCCACCTGCTTCTTCAATTCAGCCAGTTCACTGTTGTTCACTCTATATATGTGCTGTGATATCGGCTCTGCGTATGGCACCAAGTCAATAGAGAACTTCACATCTCTGTCTAGCGGCAAGCCCGACAACTCCTCCGGAAAGACGTCCATATACTCAGCAATCAATGGATGTGGCAACTCCTGTTATTCTACCAAAGCTCCACAGAAATCTCCTTCGCTCTGTTCTGCTGCTCCTCTGACGAACTCAAACTCTTTCTCTCTTGGCGCCTGAAATAAAACTTTGCCTCCTCGACAATCGATACTAGCATGGTGCCTACTCAACCAATCCATCCCGAGTACTATATCGTAGCTCGGAAGTGGCATTACGAGTAGACACACGCTCAATTCTCGGCCTCCCAAAGAAACTCTCCAGTC
The DNA here is from genome assembly GCA_036927795.1 of Iris macrosiphon. NCBI lineage: Eukaryota > Viridiplantae > Streptophyta > Magnoliopsida > Asparagales > Iridaceae > Iris > Iris macrosiphon. The sequence continues at coordinate 69,745,745 of JAYESA010000015.1, forward strand.
CTTGCAAATATCACTGACCAGGATAATGCCATCCCCGGTCATAATCTTGCAAGTCCTCGCCAATGGTTCAGCCTCTAGATTATGCTTCAAAGCAAATGATACATAAGCAAAACTATGTGAAGTACTAGAATCAAATAAAGCATGAGCTGGAAAAGAATCAAGTAAGGCTGAACCTGCTATAACGTCTTTGACCGGCTCTGCCTCCTCCACGGTCAGGGCAAAAGCTAGTCCCCGCTAGTACTGCACGAACCTGTGCTGCTGTGGCGGCAAAGGAGGTCCTCTCTGTTGTCCCGCTGGATGTCTCGTCGGTATTCTCTGAATCGGGGCTACGTCCTGAGCTGTATGAGCTAACATCTTAGGACAATCCCTCATCTGGTAGTCTACTGAGCCACAAAACAAACACTGACCAAGCATCTTCCTCTAAACATTCTACCCATGCCCTGACTTCTTATAGAAGGGGAAAACACGAGTCGGCTATGCTAGCCTATGTGTCTGGTGCATCTGCTGTACTGGTGCTCTGATAGGTGCAGGGAACTGCTGCCTCTGTAGCTAGAAATGGAGCCTCTTGGCTGGACCCGTGCTGCTGCTACCACCAAAGATATCTCGGTCTCTCTTGGGCCTTAAACTTAGGTCTCTCTTGACCTTGTGGACCTCCTTTAAGATGTCTGCGTATATCTCATGGGTCGAGGAAATGAGAGCCCTCACCTCCCAATGCAGGCCCTCTCTGAATCTACTCGCCCGGATCTCAGGACCCCTCACCATGTAGTCTGCATATCTGCCCAGTCTGCCGAACTCTGCGACATACTCCTCTACCGACATGTTTCCCTAGTGAAGGTTCTGGAACTGTCGCTCCAAATGAAGTCTCTCGGTGGGCGGGAAGAACTTTTTTTGAACAAGTCCTTGAACCCATCCCATGTCAGTCCCAGATCGACAATCTGTGGCTCATTCTGAAACCAAGTACTGGTGATGTCCATCATTTATAGTCCCGCTACCTCCACCTTCAGATCCTCTGTAAGGCATAATAAGCGCATGACGTGCTCCATATTCTCCAACCAGTCATCTGCATATATAATGCCCTCTGTCCCTTTGAAGGGCCGGGGATCCAACTTCTTGAAGTCCTGTATGGTACCGTGCCTGAGCTGTACCTCATGTGGTTGTGGTGGCACTGTCCTTTCTACTGTGGTAATTGCCACCTGGTGGGTATTCTTAATTGTCACTACCCCATTTTCAGGGAAGGATATATTTTTTTAATTTGGTAAATTATGTATTGATCATAAATATTTGTATTAATATTTAATTAGATGCATGTATTTATTTTTATTGGTTGTTTTAAGGTTTTGGCTAGTCTGGACCTATGTCAGACCCTAGTAGACCAATGTCAGACCAACCAACACCCTTTTCAGACTTATTTATTGGTGTAGAATAGTTATTTATATTTTAATTAGTTAGTTGGAGTGATTAGGATTTAATTAGAGTACATTTGGAACCCCAAACCCAAACCCTAGTGTGGATGACTTAATTTAAGGGCATTTTGGTCTTTGTACCTAAATGCAAAACCCAAACCCTAACCCTATTTCTACATGGCCGGCCCCTTTCCCCCTTCATTTTTATTCTTCTTCTTTATTTTCTCCTCTCCACTCTCTTTCTTCACTTCTTCCATTCCTAGTAAGTTTTCTTCCCCATTTCTCCTCCCACCTCCAATTATTCATCCATATCTAACCCTAACCCTTTATTTTCTCCTAACCTAGGTGTGTAGAGCCTAGAATTGGTGTAGAAGCTTGGCTTGGAGGCTTGGTGTGGTGATTTTTTGGGATTTTGGAGACTTTGGCCTTGGGATTCCAACTTCCAAGAGGTAAACCCTAACTTTTCTCTTAGTGATTGCTTTAATATAGTGTAATTAGTAGTTTAGAACCTTCCTAGACCTTAGGGCTACCCATGGGACGAAGTTGGAACTTGTTTGGATGTGTTTGGAGACTTTGGCATAGGGTTCTGTGTCAATTTTGGGTAAAATTCGAGATTGGCCCAATTTTGGGTATTGTCCTAGGTTAGACGGACCTAGGTAGACGTTCTTGGGTGTCTTAAGGGTAAGTACGTGTCTCCGTTCGGACACGTGAGGTCGTGTCACAGAGATTTGGGTATTTCGGGCGATTTGGGAGTTTTTCCTTCGTTGTGGGTTCCACGTGCATGTGGAATTTTGCCACGGACCTAGAATCGAAGAGTTAGTATTTTTATGAGGTTCTAGACATCGATTAGAACTCGTGGGTAAATTTTGGGTCGATTCCGAGTAGGTTTAGTGTACGTTTCATGAGGTATCGTGAGCCGCACACCAAGTGTTCGTTGAAATGACCAAATGGCCATTTTGACTTGGTTTCTAGGTTTTGGGCTTGTGCGCGGGTTGGTTTAGCCTTGGGAAGTGTGTATTAGAGTTTACGAGTTATATTTATATATATAGGTTTTATATGTATATGGGTGAGTGTGCATGTAGGTGGTTGTGTGTGTGTTTGAGTGGGTTGTGTGAGTGTATATATTATATATATGCATAGATATATAAGTGTATATATATGTGTGTTTATATGTATATGGGTAGCGTGTGTGTATATGTGTTGGTGTGTGTGTTGGTGTTTGTGTTAGTGTGAGTGTGTGTTTGTGTAGTGTGAGTGTATATATATATATATATATATATATATATATATATATATATATATATATATATATATATATATATATATATATAGGTTAGTTAGCGATGAGACGGGTAAGGTAAGGTATCTCAATACCTTGAGATATCAAGGTATTGAAGGTAGTGAGGTATCAGAGATAAGGTATTGAGGTATAGCCTAAATACTAGGTGTTATATATATATATATATAAATATATATTGATATTAACATATAGTAGTATATATATATATATATAAGTATATATATATAGATAGTTAGCTAGTTAGTTAGAATAGAGAGGGGTAATGCGAGGTATCTCAATACCTTGAGATACTCAAGATATTGGGTATCTGGGCGAGGTATTGGGTTTTTGCTTGGGAATAAGATTAGAGTTGGTTTTATATATATATATAGTTATATATATACACGTGCTAGTATATATGTTAGTGAAAATAGGCGGGGTATATAGAGTAGGTTGAGGTATCGGATACCGAGGGTATCCCGGTATCTCAAGGAGGCGAGTTTGAGGGTTTACTAGCTTAATGAGCTAGTTTTGACCTAGAATTTTAGGGGCACCCTAGTTTGACCTAGAGTTGACCTTAGTTGACCCAGTTGACCGCCAAAGTCAACCTTTGACCTAGTTTTGACCTAGAGTTGACTTTTTGGAAATCGTGTTGACTTTTTGACCCAGATTTTGTCGGTTTGACCCGTTTGACCTAGAATAACCCTAAAAGCTTGTTTTTAGTTATTTTATATTTGTATAACTCTTTAGAACCCCGTTTAACCTTGCTTTTGTATTAGGTCCTTGCGATGCTAGTTCGGACCTCGATCCTCACTAGTTGTTCAGGACGTCAGGCGAGTACATTCTCTGATAGTTTTTATTATCTGATAATTATTATGATTCAGCTTCTAGTATAGTATTATCTAATTTTCTGGTACGACACTGACTAGTATTTCTGGATTTATTTACTTGCGACACGTATACTTCATATTTCTGGCCTCTATTTCTGGAATCACCTACTGGCATCACATCTGGACTCACTACAGGCATCACTCATGTTTCTGGCTGGACTCATACTTGATTTACGTATCGGGTCTTGGATTCACTTGTACTAGTCGGGGCGGGGAAATACTTGAGTAGACATGTAAATATTCCCAAATCTGGAATCACTGGAATTACCCCCTCTGGTCTAATCCGGAATGATAGCAGCCGCACACCCAGTGTGCGGTGAGCCGTACTTACCCCTAGCCGTTTACATGTCGAAACAGGTATTTCAGAGATACGAGTTCATTCTTTCTAGTCTTGACTCTCTTGTATTTCTTGACTGGTCTCACTTATACTTTCTGGACTGGACTCATTACATTTATTCTTGCTGGACTCACTTTACGTTATTGTGCACACACTTGATCTTAGTTTAGATTTCTTGTATCCTGCAGTCTATCTTGCTTCTAATTTTTATACATCCTTACCTTTATGCACCAGTTGATAGATATATATATATATATATATTCTTGTTCATACTTTATTTTTTCACCTTGTGCTACTTGATTCAACTCTTTATAGTTTTTATCATTTAACTGGAACTGATGTTAGAGGTGTACTTGCTCCAATCCTGACTGGATATATTTTTCAGAGGATCCGGAAGATTGGTGTCCAACATTTTATGGACCTCAGCCTGTCGATGGTGCAGACAGGGACCCCCTAGTTCAGGAGTGATTTTCGAATTGGTAGCCGGGATCACTAGGACCTCAGTTGTATTTAGTAGCTTTTGGTACCGGATTTTGTCCCCGGCTTTTGGTTTGAGACTTTGTATTGTATTTGACTCAGGATATTGTTATTATTATTATTATTATTATTATTGTTGTTGTTTTTAGTAGTATTTGTTGTTTAGACTTTGTAGTTGTTAGACTTCCCTGTTATTTTATCGTGCTTAGATCGTGATTGAGTACTTGTGTTATCTTTATCATATTTCTCCTCCGTTTGGAGTTGAGATCTTGACAGGTACTTATATTATTATGTGAAATTGTTAGCTAGATAGTAGACCTAGACAGCGTTCTATCGTCGATGCTGCGGCATAGGCTGGACGTACCCACGACTCATGCCCAATTTTTTGGGTGCGGATCATAACATCATTGCCCTATTTTATCATATCAGTCTGCCTGTGCTGTGCCTCAGCTTGGGCCCTCTGGGCCTCCATTATCTGCTGGAATAGTGTGAACAACTGGGTAGCATTAAGTGCCGCTAGTGGCAGGGGTGGAAGTCCTTCGAAAATAGCTGGGTCTGTCCTCCGAACTGGGGGAGAAGAACCCCCAAAGGCGGCTGCTGAGACCCCCACCTGAACCGGTGACTCGACCCTCTCAACTGGAGGAGAAACAGTAGTAGGTGATGCCTTATCCGCAGTAGGCCGAGAAGTAGCTGAGGAAGCTGTCGCTGCTCCCGAGCTAAATAATCTGATCTTCGGAGGTATCCTGAAGACAGATTGAAACAAAGAAGTCAATACTGCGCAAAATATGATATCATCAAAAAATGATAGTAATATTTCAAAGAATCAATATTCAGAATGATAAAGTTTGCAAAATCGATAAATTAGAATATTTTCTATTTGTGATTGTATAATCTCATCCTAGATCATAATACTAAAGCAGTCTCGTAGCAATACTCTAGGTGAGCACTACTACGATATCGCACTAGTTGCGACCTCGAGGACCTGTATGGGCCACGACTAAAAATGTGTCACAACCCGCATCCGGGTATTCAGACATGAGTACATAGGTACGTCCAGCCTACGCCACAACATCGACGATAGAACGCTGTCTAAGTCAATATAACTATCTAAATATCTCACACAATATAATTAAGAATACCTGTCATGCTATCTCAACTCTAAATGGAGAAACAATATAATAGTGTAATATTGATAAACAATACTCAATCACAAAATTAAACTAAGGAGAATGAAAGAACGATATAGAATAAAAGAGAAATAGGAGACACAAAATACCCTCAAGTCCAATACTATAAGTCTAGGCTCAACAACTCTCCAAAACAATATATATACATGAATCCAAAATAAGACTAGTACAAGTCCAAAACTATATAACTAGGCCTCATCGGTCACTGGTACTATGTCCTTCTGCTCTAGGGGAGTATCCTCTAGTGGCTCACCATCATGCGGACCATAATAAGTGGGACACAGCTCCTCTAGTAAATTATCTGAAAAATATATCCAATCAGGAAAGGAGCGAAGTACAAAACTCTGAAAGCAACTCCAAATACATGGTAAAGCATATATGACAAGTAATAAAAAAGGATACAAGATGCATAAGTATTAATAAATGAAAATACAGGTGAGAATAGGCAAAATTCACAATAAAGAACTAGAAAGTAAAAACCGGAAATATAGAAATAAACTGTAAGTAGAAGAACATGAATACTAGCTATGTGGTTAGAGCATAAGTTCGTTATGTGATCGGTTTAGGTTGCACATGAGGTAAATATGATAACTCGATTATACGTGAGGTGTATAATTGACATACACATGAGATAAATAGGGCTTGATCACATAACCAACTTCTACTCCCCCTCTCCAACCAATACTCATGGATCCAATCATGACACATTACGCACATGAATACGATATAGTCACACTAGCACACGAAATAGTGGATGCACATAAAGTACATGGAAATCAATACCCGATGCACATGATGAAATACATGTGTAAGGAGTACCCGCTGAATACGATAAGGGATAACATCTCCTGACGGGATCCATATAGTACCAGTCCGTGTAAACAACTGTCAGTATCAAGTACGCAGTTCTAGAACAAGTTATATATATACTATCATAAAATAAAAACTAACAGAGAGATGTACTCGTATGAGGTCATGAGCAATGTGTGTCTTTTGATGCCCAAGCTGGTGTCACACAGTCATATATATTAAGTATCAATATCATATATATGTAATGGATGATAAATGAGTTAAAATACACTTAATATGAGTTTCTAGGCCATATCTAGGTTACACCAGTCAACTCTAGGTCAATTAGGTCATATACAAGTTTCTAGGTCCAATACTAGTTAATTAATCTATAATGGTCACTAACTAGCTAATACTAGCTATTAACACTATATACCACACATATATATATATAACTTAGTTAATAGGTAATACCTTAGATTACAATACCAACCAAAACACATGGATGATACTACCCTACCAAGCCTCAACCTATTCTATTTCCTTGGTTGTATATTACCTTAACATATATACTATAGTTCCATTGATACTTCCTATACTTAATAGTCCTTAGAACATCTTGATTGATAACTAAACATTAAATGCTTAAGGAAAATACCTGAGACAACTACTACTCAACCTACCTCTTATACACTAATATTTAATGAAGCACTTAAAGCCACATACCCAGGATTAACTTTACCCCAACACCTGACTGATCTTCACTCACCCAACAACAAAATACCTCAAGCATCCTGCTCATTGAGTTACTACTGCTGCTTGTCTTGGGTACCAACATCAGTGCTCGAGCCCCTCAATCTCACACACATACATATATCAGTAACTGATACCATATCAATCATGCTAACTGGTCATAAATATTAACTGACACCCTTAACTAACTAACTGGTAATACAAACTCATCTAGTTGACATACTAACATATAACACACTAACATTTGATTAACACTAAGCACTAACTCCAACTCCCACTACTGCTACTACTGACCCAACCTCAGTTAATGGACTGCCTAGACACCAATATCCCATTAACTGCTCTAAACTCAAGATTAACCTCAGCACTTATGCTCTAATAACTACCAGTAGTGTACTTACATCTTGGGCTCTTGCTCAAGCCACACATGCTCACAGACTTACACATGCACACAACACAACACTCAAATGCACAGACCTGGTATCCTAATACCAACTGATACACTGTCTAAAACCCATATTGCTGTGTTACAATGGGCAGCATGCCCAACCCTCTATCATACCTGCTGCTACTGCTTCCTTAATTTCCAATACTCAACATTTATTACCCAAACCATGAACACTCACTGTACAGCAAGTGTTGCTGATGTGCTCACTGCTATGTGGCACTGCTACTGCTGCAATGCTATTGCTGCTATGTTGGTGCCGATACTTGCTGCACTGGAATTGCTGCAGTTATTGCACTACTGCTCTTCCTACAGCTTCTATACGAAACTGTACTGCATTGCTCAATGCAAATGTTGTACTTCTTGCTGCTAATACTTGCTGTACTACTGCATAGCTGATGCTTGAGCATGCTACACTGCTGCAGTCATTGCGAATGCTGAAACTGCATAAAACTCGATCCCCTCCTCTACTGTGATGCATACAGATAAATCGACACTCACTCACACACACATACACACACATATATATAGATTAAGGCATTTAAATAAATACTTATAGTGCACCAACTAGGGTACCTATGATACTCAACTCATTAAGGTGCCAAACTCTCCATTATCCATAATTGATCATTCCCTCAAGTCATATATATATATAATTACAACTATTAGAAGTTATTACAACATATAATGAAGATAATTCATGCAAATCACTCAAAATTGATCCTGTATCATACCATATCATAAAATACCGTGATACGGCCTATACGTATCCATTTATGGACACGTAACTAGTCTTATAACCCCGATCTAAGTCTAATTAGATCAAATTGGTCTCATGACACACAATTGAGGTAACAAATTCATAAATCTCTCAATATATATATAAATTACTATAGATCTCACGATACAAGGCCAAATAGCCTAGAACTTGTTCTTATAGGTAGTCTTATGCTATGGGGTCATTCCTAATGGTCAAATGCATGATTAAGAAGCTAAAATGAGAGAAAATTTAGGAATTACCAATTAGGAGATGGATTCCCAATAAAAATATAATTAGACACGATCCGGATACGATCTCTAGCTCCAAGCTTCTCCTCCTTGTGCTCCATGCTTCTTCAAGCTCCAAGGCTCTAAGAGTGATAAATTTGAGAAGGAATTGGTAGTAAATTGTGTAAAAATTCAATGGAGAGAAATTGGAAAATTGGGGATCTAGAATTTGGACACAAAATAAAATACAAATGAGGAGAGAGAGAGGAGAACCCTCATCTTCACGTTGCCGGCCCCTTCCCCCTTCCTCAAGCAGTGTCAAAAGTCCAAGTTGCCCCCCATATATTGCATTATGAGAAATAATTAAGGATGGGTATATTTGGAAGTATCTAACTAATTGTAATTATATTAATCCTTCTTAATTTAAATAGTGGAATGACTAATGGGCTTAGGTCCAAATTGGGCTCCCTATTTGTCATGATAAATCTAAGTAGGCCCATATGTGACAAGTCTAATTATTGTCTACTCTCTCTCTAACTAATTGACACATGTCTCTAATGACTAAATAATACTAGTCATAAATAATTATAGCTTATCTTAATTAGTAAAATGTACGATCATCACACAATATTCAATATTATATTTCTAAAATTAAATACCTATGCCAAGTTACCAAACTACTCCTAGCTAAAAAAATGAGGTTGACACCTTGTCACGCCCAAGTACCGGAATACGAAGACGGGCCTGGCCAACTACCCCGTAAAAGATGCTATACGTCATACGACAATCACGGCTGTATAAGACAAGGGGGTGCATGCTATAATCAAGTCTCCTTTGGTCAAGAACTTATATGTCTTAAGCATTAAAACAAGAAACAATAAGCATAGAGCATATATGATAAAGCAATAAGGCATCCCAAATGCTTTCTCAAAATATTCTGGAGTCCAGCTATGCAAAATATGAAGCTGAAGGGGTAACAATAGTACACGATAGTGATCAGCTGCAATCTGATTTAATACAATCATGTGAGGAAACTAAAGTCTAGACGAGCCGAATAACAGGTGCCGGTGGCTAAATGCCAAAAAAAAAGTAGATATTCATTGATGAGCAGGGAAGAAGAAAACTCACTCGCTATCCCGTGCGACCACGTTCCTGGTATGCGCCATGAGTTGGAAGAAAATACGCTGGATCCTAGGGTGCTGGCTCAAAATCTGGTCATGCAAAACCAGTGGGGTTAGACCCCAAATAGCAAGTACCATAAAGGAAGCACAAAATAGAGAAACAAAAACCCAAGAAAAATATAAAATAATACATAGATTTAGTATCGTAACTTAGGTCCATGGCATATCCTAGCGCAAAGGCCCAACCCTACAACCAAACAAGGACAAGGGTTGAACCATCACACTATGATAGTCCATTTTCCTAGGCTACAAACTGAATAATATAATCACAACAAAGTCTATTTTCTTATATCGGCCAATCATTTGTACGACTTGCTATTTTGTGGAGTCTGAGGTTATCTCAAAAATAATGTATAATAAGTATCCTCAGATCATGCCAGTGCCGAACATGAGATAACCAAACCAAATAAATAAAATAGGCACTTGTAGGATGCACCAGTCCCACGTAGGGCCACTGCGATAAAAATACGGTATTAGCAGTTCAAGTATTTCTATAGTAAAATAGTGGCTCGGCATAATAATAGTCAGATACTGCACTTCACTAAGGCAGATGATATACGGTATCTGTGGTAGTCAGCCCATAGCACACTTAGAATGAATCTCTGTGGAAAGGTTCGTTGGTATGATCTTAGGATACCGTTCTCTCCAATGTTACTACCACTTTTAGTTACCTAATTAGCCCTATGTTGTGTTCGAAATCTCAATGCGTGGTCATATGAAAATTTCCCTTAAGTTATTATACAAAGTACGGGCACGCTAGATACGAATCTATGGAAGTCAAATCTGGATTCACCCGAGCATGTATGCAACATTCAGACAATCAATATCCTATCCACACTTTGGTAGTTGAATCTGTAAACAACCGGATTTTTCAAAATTTAAAAATAAGTTTTCAGGAATTTTCTGTGATTTTTTAACTAATTAAAATAAATGTTCTTCTGAATTAAATATTTTTAAGTATTAAATTAAATATTAAATATTATGAAAATAATATTTTTGGGTGTAAAATAAATAACTAAACATAGTATAATTTTTTTGGAATTTATTGGACCCCAGAACTATTTTTAAAGACCTACAAACTAAGTTTTTAATTAAACCAAAATAAACCAACCTGAACCAGATTGAACCGAACCTGTTTAATAATGAACCAACCCAACCGAACCGGACCAACCCCGAACGGGTCGGATCCATACCCGACCCGTACCCGTGACCCATACCCGACCCTAAACCTATTGGGTCGGATCTGGACCCACTTCCAAAACCAGACCTGAACCCGACCCGCCTCTCACCGCTACAGTAACCCCCAAATTTCCTCCGACCCCACCGGCCGTTACTCCGCCGCTCCCTTCCCTCCACCGACTGTTATGACCTGCCGGCCGTTACCCCGACCCGCTCGCCTCCCCGTCGCCTGAAACTGCCACCGCCTCTCCCTCTCCCCTCGCCTATATAAACCCCTCCGCCTCAGTCATCTCTCCACCACTCTCTTTCGACGAACCCCCAGCCCCAGCCCACAGCCACCACCATCACCGTCAACCCCTCCGGCCACCGGCCCCCACTCCGTCCTCCGCCGAGCTCCCCTAGCACCGACGACGCCTCTGCCCCAACCGCCGGTAACAAAGACGACCCCACCCCGACCAGCAGCTGGAACTATGCCGCCGTGTCGCGCCGTGCGGCATCATGCATGTACAATTTCAGTCGTTACCGAACCATCGTTCCGATGAGTTTTTCTCTCTCCTCGCTGCCTTATTTTCTGAACCGTCTGCTGTGACACGTTCCCTACGTGACCCTTTCCAAACCCGTGTAATCAGTTCGCGGTATCGCGTCTTCTGTAGGTCGTAAACCGCGACGCAAAAACAGAAAAAATAACCTCTATTTCTGAAAATTTAGAAATTGTCCCGAACTCCCTAATTTAAGACCGTTTTGAGTGCAACCTGTTAATGTTTCAAAATTTCCCTTGAACAGTAAATTAGACCGTATAACATAGTTTTAAACCCTATTTTTTAGTTAATTTATTGAGCTGTAGTTTGTAATTATTCGAGGGTGAAAATGACCAAAAGATTGGTTATTTAAAATCCTAATTTTCCTGGAACTGGGTGAGCCCCGCTAAACGAGGTGACTTGGTCGTGTGCAAATTTCACCGAAAGGTGCGCGCCGTCAATACGGACGTATGGGATTTAGCGAAAGTTGATTTAGATGTGCGTGCACACCGGAATCAACGCGTATCCGTCGACAACGCCCCGTATCGGCCCTGTTCTGAAACTCATTGTAACTTCGTGTACGCTCGTCGTTTCAAAACAAAACTTGGGCCATCGGACTCGTAGCAATACGCTGGTCCTATGACCCAAGTTTGGTTCGATTCTGAGAACGTTGACAAAATCCCGTATTGTGGGCCCTACGGCTCCACTTGACGAGCGATTTTGTGATTGGCTCATCGGAATCTAGTTCTGGACATTCCGTTGGGTTCGGATCGTCGTTCTGGACTTATAGACACTAAAATTTGGAGAACTTTATCTCTGGCATTTTTTTGGTGCGAAGCGGGCCAATTGTGGACCCCATTTTGACCAAAAACTGTCATCTTTTGCCCCTGTGTACAAATTGGACTTATGGACAGGCAATTCTAGCTATTTGATATCTTCTGAACATGTAAACACCCTAAATTTTTTCAGATTTTTTAAAATCAATTTTGGGATTTAAAATATATTTTTCAGGAATTTACATAGGACCTGTGATGAGTTTATAATTTTTAATTGCCAATAAATAACATTAAAATGAAATGAAAATATGATTTTATGGTGTAAAATAGAAAACCGGACTTAGGGTAATTTTCTGGGATTTTATTGGGCATCAGACCTATTTTTAAAAAGCCTAAAAAACTATTTTTTTAAATTATTTATTAATTAAATGTTTTTATTATTAATTTTATTCTAGTTTAGGGGCCCGGCCCGGCCCAGTGGGCCGAGCCCATTAGTGACCCAGCCTCAAATCCCTAGCGGGTCGGGCGGGTCCGCTCACCCGAAGCCCGCCGCCCGACCCGACGCGCTCCATCACCCGCCCCTGTCACCCTCTCCCACGTTCGACCCCGCGGAATCCGGCCGCGTTCTCCGGCGACGTGGCCGGAGAACCTCCCCACGACGCCACCCCTCCGGATCCCTCGGCCACGATGCCCCGGCCAGCCCTCCCACAGCCCCCTATATATATCCTCCTCCTCCGCCCTCTTCCTCCCCCAAACTCGAACCCTAACCCTAACTACCCCGATCTCCGGCGAGCCCCTCCGACGACCGAGACCCCCACGCCACCTCCCTCTCAGCCGTCCTCCTCCCCGCCGTGACCTCCAGTGCCCCTTCCCCTTCCTCCTCCTCCCCCAGGCGGAGCCGACCCCGGCCTCCAGGAACCCTCCCCGCTGCTCGAGCTGCCGGCCGACCCCCTCGGCGCCGCCCAGCCCCTCCGGCAGAGCCGCGGCCACCGCCCCGAGTCACCTCGACCGTCGGCCAGTCCCCCAGAGCCCCGGACACGCGGACACAGCCCTGAACCCTAGCCCTAGCCGAGGACACGTGTCCAGGACACGATTTGGACACAGAAAACCCCGATTTCTCGGGTCTCCTTCAGGTACTAGTATCTTGCAACTCGGATCTCCGTTTTCGATTCTGTAAATTTCTACGCGAAGCCTGTATGACCCTCTCGGTGCCCGGACAAACCGCTCGGGGCATCGCGTCCTGTGGTGATCGCACACCGCGATCCAAAAACAGGGAAAACCAGACCCTGCTTTACCCCGGAACTGAGTGCGCCCCGCCAAACGGGATGACTTGGTCGCGTGCGGTCTTCACAGATACGTGCGCCTCGTCGATACGGACGTGTGGGATTTCACGGAAGCTGATTCGGGTGTGCGTGCACACCGAAATCAACGCGTATCCGCGTACATCGCTCTGTATCCGCCTTTTCTGCATTTTACCCTAACTTCGTGCATACACGTCGGATCGAGACGAAACTTACACCATCGGACTCGTAGCGATACGCTGGTCCTGTGGGTCAAGTTTGGTCCGATTCTGAGAACGTTGACGAAATCGCGTGTCGTGGGCCCCATAGGCCCCGCTCGACGGGCGATTTTATGATCGGCTCATCAAAATTCAAATCTGAAAGTTCCGTTGGGTTCGTATCAGCGTTTCTGACCTGTTGACACTAAGTTTGGCAAATTTGGAGACCATTGACCCTGACACGTTTTTTGGTGCAAAACGGGCCCACCGGTGGACCCCGTTTTGGGCCGAAATTGCTGTTTCTACCCTTGTCTCCAAATTGGACCCAAGGACAGGCGTTCCTAGCTGTTTGACACCTTTTGAGCATGATGGTACTGTTTATTTCAGCTTTCGGAGACATCTCTGGAAATTTTCGAAACCAGGACCTAAGTGGAATCCAAACCTCAGGCAAGTGCACCTTGCCAAACTTGCAGTCATTATTTTCTTATTTTCTGTAAAAATACTCTGCTGAATTTCTTGTGCAAATTCATATAAACTGTTTTAAACTGCTTAACCTAGGGAACGTATGACGTACCTAGTGCCCGATCATAGTCGGGTACTGACACCGTGCGCGGTGTTGGGTTCGTCATTTAGAGATGGATTTACGACCCCCTTATTTTGTACTTGACCTCTCAAGTACCCTACAACCTAGGACACTTGACACTATCATGGACAGAATCTTCCCGAGTTATTCGTGAGGATTCTGAATAGGATACAGGACTTGACAGAGTTATTTATTTATAGACAGTATGACTTGTTGCATTAGTTATAATCCCGCTAACATGGACATGAGACGTTATGATCATGGCTTGCGTGATTACATTGGGTGGGGAGAGACACACAGGCTACAGGCTGTTCTATATATATCTACTATTATTGTGAGGTTGTAGACTCTCCAGCAGAGCTAGACCCTTTACGTGTTATTACTGCTACCGGCTCTCCGACACAGAGCTTGTAGCGGTCTCAGCCTGAGTACTAGTGTTGCTCTCATTTGCATATCACATAGATGGTTACTTAGTTTACCCTGCTGTTCATTTATTTATTGTACTGCTTATTCAGTTGGCTTGTTTTTATCTTGTGCCTTGCTATGTCCACTGAGGACCAGGAATGGATTATGTCCCCAGGTTTAGCTGAGGAGCAGTATCCCGAGATATACGGGACAGGAGCTGAAGCTATTGCTGGAGCTGAACCGAACACTGAAGACGAGGTGACTGCCGAGGACTTCTCCTGAGTGCTTGTTCCAGTACTCAGTATTTATTTTATGTTTACATCTTTTGTTCCTGGCCTATAGAGCCAGTTTATTCAGACTTAAGTCGGATTGTTTCTCCGACTGACTTGCTGTGATGATGTTGCTACATTATTTCCATTTGATTATGCAGTTTATTTCTTTATCTTTATGGATGAGATTAGTGTAACTTGTGTAGTAGACCTTATTTACAGCTTAAGTACGCCCTGATGGCTCCAATAAATTGGGTTATCCATCGGTGCGTGCTGCTGGCCATTGCCACGCATCTCCAGTCCCTCGGCAATTTTGGGACTGGGGCGTGACATAGTTTTCGTGGTGGCCCATGCAGGTCTAAACTAAATTGTTCGGTTTCAACTTAGGGACCGAACATGCCTGCAATAAGATAGGATAATTTATAGGATCTCATCCATTTATTGAATCATTTTTGAACTCTATGTCGAATTCAATTTAATTGCTTGAATTGCATCCTGTTTTGATTCCTCTGTGCGTTCTCATTGTTTTCTTTTGAAGCAGAGAAATGGATCCCAGACATGGTGACGAGACCCCCTTGGGTACGCCGACTGAAGCAGGGTTTACCTGCGAGGCTAGAACGACGCCAGATACTAGAGGAAAATCCTCTCAGAGCAAAAAAACTGGCCAGCCAAGTTCCAGGTTCAGGCGTGATGACATTCCGCCTCCTCCCCAGTTCCCTCCAACGATGCCTGTCTGTCACGCCCCAGTCCCAAAAATGCGTAGGACTTGGACACGTAATCATGCCAGCCGCATGGATATGGCAACTCCAATATATGGAAACCAAATCCATACGTACGCTGTAATATGAATATAAATCCACAAGTGGTAAAGAATGTAATACAAGTCACAGGGTAAAATCTAAATCTCATCCACCAAAATCATATAGAAATAAATAACCAGTATCTATGAAACTAGATCTCAACAAGAAGTAATCTAAAGATGATAGTTGGGTGGAAACAAATCCACTACCAACTCAAATGGGAAAAGTAATACAATACAAGTACAACTCACTCAAACAATATAAGTACCAGCTACCAATCACGGCTCGAAGAGAAGACATCCACGAAGCATATATATCCTTCCAAATCTGTGCTCCTGCAAATACTCAAGAACAGGTACACCTGGCAGCGGACCAGGTTCTCAGAGGGACATAACAAGAATACTTAAACACATGCCATAAAGTACTGAAATAAATATCCAATGGGTGACCTAACCATCTAAGTAAAATGCACTTTGAGGATAACTTGAGTATATGGGAAAGTGTAGGCTAGACATATGCTGACGTAATTCACCAATCGTGACAACTGGCTAATATATGCCACACATGCCCCCATAGGAGGGCGCTCAGTAATAACGTCCATCTCCGAAGAGCATGGCATCTGTATAATATAACGTCCATATCACCCCGAAGAGTGTGGCATCAGTGTAGTATATATCGTCCATATCACCCCGAAGAGTGTGGCATCAGTGTAGTATATATCGTCCATATCACTCCGTTGAGTGTGGCATCAGTGTAAAGGAAGTGGGGTGTCCCATACGCCTATAAGTTATCCTCCCCGCCCAATGATCTAAGCATGTTGTATCCACAACACGCGTCATAGTCTATCACTAGAACAGTAGCCCATCCTTACAACCAAACAAGGACAAGGATCGGGCCATTGTATCATGACAGTCTATGCTCCACCTACTAATAACTGCTAAGTCTTCTAACATGCATCACTATTAGCAGTTATACCCTATCCGTCGCACGCCTACACGTACAGGTGGCCAACCACATACGCAGGACCGTGCCCTACATGAGACTCACAATACGTGTACGAAAATGTGTCAAGGCCTGGGAGTCATACCAATAACTCCACACTTTAGGTGGGTCCACTAGACACTAGGTTAGACACTATCCTAACGTCAACGCATCCGTTGACTGCACCCGAGTCTCCCTCGGACGCGCACAATTTAAGATAATAAACATGCATCTAATGTACAGAATTTAAACAGTATAACAAAGGCAAGGTATACTTGCCTGGCAAGAAACTGCAAAATATCACGTCCAGATGTCCAATACACAGGACCAGAAGCTATGGCCTCAGAACAAATATCTCCGGATGCTAAAATAAATATCACCAACGTTTCTAGAATGAGCAAAATAGCTAAAAAGCACTTCCCTTTCGTCCAATTTGGACACAGGGGCAAAACGGTAATTTCGGGTAAAAGTGGGGTCCACGTGTGGCCCACTTTGTACCGAAAAGCGTGCCGAGGGTAACAGTCTCTAAATGGGGCAAACTATGGGTCAAACAACTCTAGATGTCAATACGAACCCAACGGTATATCCAAATTTGGATTCCGATGAGCCGAACAAAATTTGGTCCAAAAAGTCAACTGTGGGGCCCGCCAATTGGCGATCTGGTCAACCGTCTCAAAAATGTGTGAAAATTGGGTCACAGGACCAGTGCGTTACCACGAGTCCAGTAACGCAAGTTTCGTCACAATCTGACAAGCGTGCACAAAATACTCGTGAGTTCCACAAAAGTGGCGACACGAAATGTGTTCGCGGATACGGCCTGATTCCGGCGCGCACACGCGTCCGAATCAGTCCCCACGAATTTTCATGTGTCCCGTTATGCTGCGTGCACCAATCGGTACACTTGGCACACGGCGGGGCGGTCCCATTTGGCGGGGCGCGCTCCGATCTCCAACTTTTGGAAAACCGGAAAAAGTGGGTGCGCACAGTTTTGTGACGAATATATTTCTGTCCACAGCGACTAATAGCACAAAGTTATAATACAGAAAATAAACTAGGTCATGCAATCTACAGGTGTCAAAAAGAATCACCGAATTCGGATCTCTGTGGTGGGAGATACGAACTCGGCAATATGGGTGGTCAATCTGGAATTCTGCGATTGCAGAATTCTGTCTGCTCGCCCGGCTTGGGCGCTATTTTTCACCTAGGGGCACACGTTTTCCGAGGTTGACTATAAAACAAGTATTGGAGAGGGTTAAGGGATGATCATACCTATAAAAACGGAACAGCGTTTGGTCGAGCGAGTCGACGGAAAATCACGCCAGAGCGAAGGTGCTTCGAGTGGGAGACTGCAGTTCGCGATGTCGGCGTCGACGGGATGGTTGGATGGCTTGGAGAGGCTTCTCTGGCTGCGGTGACGGCTCTAGATGGGAAGAGGAAGTCTGGAGTTTTAGGTTAGGATTTTAGAGAGCTATTATATTTATATATATATATTATGTATTAGGAGAGAGAGGGTGCTAAGGCTCGCGGGTCCGCGGGTTTTGGAGCTATGGTAAGTTTCCGCTGAAGGGGGTCGAAGGGTTAAGGGGCAATCTTGCTGTGAGTGGGCGGTCCCTGGGAGACTTACTAAAGGATGGTAATAGTAGGACTTCTAAGTTGCTGTTCTAAGTAGTTAATATGCTATTATTATTATTATTATTAATATTATACTAATATGAATAGTAACTTACTTTAATAATTTTTTTTGCTTTCTTTCATTAAATATATATATACACATATATATATTTGTATATATATATATATATATATATATATATATTCACACATAAGGAAATTTATATAATAGGGTATTGCACATCGTTAGGCTGGCAACAGCTCAAGGGGTCCCCTACATGGAATAAATTCCAAAAAATTCCTGATGGTCCCACAAGTCATCTAAGTGCCCGAACACCTAACATAAAAATTATTAAAAATTTATTTCTCCTATTTAGACCTATTTACTACAATTTAATTAATAATTAATAATTAAAAAGGTATATACGATTTTCTAGGAAGGGGGTTTTACATTCTACCCAACTTATAAAAATTTCGTCCTCGAAATTAAAATTAAGCCACGATAGAATGCAATGATGGTATAAGATTTGTATTGTTTAAAATGCAAGACTAGGTTTAAAGGGGTGGGCGATGTTGCACGTTGCACATCCCGAAAAAAAAATCATGAAAAAATCTATATGAGCGAAAATAGGTTTTTTTTTTTTTTTTTCATGGGTCATGTCCAATGGTGTGGTCACATAAATGCTCTTTTGCATAAAAGCGTCCAACAATTAGAAAATTGCACAAAGATGAGATTTGGATGATGGGCATGTCTAGGATAAGGGTGTGGAATTTGTAGGAAGGCAGTGGCTAGTGTAGTGCTCCAATTATCGGAGCATGGTAAGGCGTGTCAAGGGATATCACGTTGTAAAACTAAATAAAATACCGTGTTCTATTTCTAAGTGGATTCGCTAGCCTCAGTCTCACTATCTAAGCCAAGTAGGTCAAATTCTTAGGTGAGGGGTTTTACAATCTGCCGAACTTAAAATAATATCGTCCTCAAAATTGAAACAAGGCAGAATCGGTTAATCCTTTATGTACAATAAGGCAAGTTAGTCGCAATCTTCTTACGATAACTAAAATCCTAATCATATCCATTGCAATCACTTCTAGGTTAAGATGACCACTGCTCCAATCAAAATTTAACCTATGGTTATCTCTTCTCCCCTTGTTTCAAATTATCCACATAACATCTCCAAGATTTACATACGCATATAACTTTTACCTCACGATCTCTAACTATCATCATCTCCTTTAGAAGTGGTTTGAGTCCAATATATTCCCATTTTCACTTATAAAATTTTGTATGCCTCAACTCTTTAAATTCCATTCACATCCTCATTATTTCAAATAGGTCGTCTAACCAAAATTTTAATTCTTAATTCAAATCACCAAATTTAAAAAATAATTTAAATGCAGTCCACCAATATCCAAGTCTGAAATTCTATATTTATCCTCTAAATTCAAATTGGTGATTCTACCTTCATTGTTCAAAAATTTAACTCATGCACTTAAGGTATAAATATTGGGTCCTCAATATCAATTCATTGATTCTCATCATCTTAGTCATCCTTCTAAATTTTTCAAAATTACAATGGCTTGAACCTCTCCCAATCTAGTCTTACTCGATCATAATCTAAAAGAAATTTCTTCCGAGTTGACAATGCACTACTACCCAACTTATAATTTATCCACCTATCACCTAAGGCTATATACCTTTAAGGAAGATATTCCTCAAATTATTTAATCATGTTATTCAATCCTCGAAACTTCAACGCCGATCATATCACATATGATATGTCCTTAATTACGAAAGAATAATCCTCAAATATGTGATCGGCCTATGGGGTATATCTAGTACTCTCTGTGTATCAAACTTTATACCCAGCACGAGGTTTCGTCTTTCCGAGATAAGGGAAGACGAAGATCAATAATAAAGAGTTCAAGGGCAGCGTAATAGAATAGAAGTATTGGGATCAAGGCGTTTAAAGAATTCAATTGGGAATTGTCAAAGCAGTTATGGATTGAAATCCTATTTTTGGTAATTTCCTATTTACATGCTCGTATCAGTACAGTTATGTAACCGATACGATGTGTCAGACACAAAAAACATGTCTAGGGCAAGTATATTCGTCTACTAATTACTATATATCTCAATCCACGTAAAGTAGTTATGCGAAGGGCGAACCAAGTGCACTAAGGTTGATCAGACCGTAATACACTGATTCTGATATGTATTAGTGTAGTACTCCAATAATACATGCCATAAACAAGCTCGATACAGAATAAGCTTGCAAAACTAGGCTATAATAGCAACATAAGTCAAGGTAGTACAAAGATTATAGATACGCTGGATTATGATGAGAGAAGTTTACAAATAATTCAAGTTACAAAAATAAAACAACATAAGCAACAATAACAAAAGACTCTACAATCTCTACAGTTATCATATTAATTCCTTGTCTAAGTCGATAGTCGACAAAGTAGGTGTATGAGCCTCTAAGTTCTATAGTCTGGATAAACACTATCATCTTATGTTAGCATACAATTACTGCCATTCAGTTACACTTCGTCAATGGATCACAAGGGCTATATGATACTAGGTGGTGAGGTATACTACCCAACTTATAAGAATTAAACTAATACGGTGACAGTCTTAAGAGGGTCCTACAAAATAATCTTGCACATGTAAATAAAACAGAAACTCTTTATTAGGGTATATGAGGAAAAATCTTGGTATTGATTAGGGTATCCTTTTTATGTAGGTAATGGTCATCCTAAGTCTTAGTCATAGCACTTATAAGCAAGTGTCAATGGTAAGGATAGAAGAGTTACTGGCCGTCAAGGAGGAAGGGTCTAACTTGTATCGAGGTGGGGGTACAAATTACATGATTTAAAACTAAGGGTTAATCATTGGTCACAATCTACAAAACAACTTAAACTTATCAAGTTCTAACTACCAAGCATAAAAAATTTCACACTCAAGGCTACAACCATAATCCTAGTAAACTGTGAGCCCTTAACAAAGAATAGGTTTACTTGGCCTACTATCCGAAGTGTCAGATGGCACGAGTTGAAAGATGAAGAGAAGAAACGTAATTAGCCGTCGCAAAATAGCGAGCGCTATGGTCGCAGGGAAACAATATATAAAATAAAGATAGAGGGCTCTAGATAGCATCATGGTTCTCTAAGAGGAGTGGGGTGTTAGTTGCTATGTTCGGGGTATGATCAAGGGAGAAGTGTTGATTACATTCCTCTAGGCTTCCTAGGGTGCTGTCTATTAATAATAAGACAATGATCTAAGTTTTATAGTTTTAATATTATCTAACTATAAAGGTTAGGTTCAGCCCAAATATTAAGTTTTGGTTTTCTATTGGTTCCTCAATGCTAGGGTCAAACATTATGGTAAACTTCTAACTAACTCTAGTAGTGTCTATACTACTCTCAAGTCTTCATAATACATCAGGGGGTAATGGTAAACCAATTCTAGAGATAAGAAATTTTAGGGTTCACTAGATGTTCTAAACTTAGTGGTGTGTCTATATTCTCGTTGTATTCTAAATAGGTGTGCTACCATAATTATTATCCTAACAACAGGAACTTCTATATTCTAGGAGAAGGCTATACTTAAAGAACTATTAGGGGAGTACAGGAATCAAGCAGGATGCAATTGTTCAAAATAGAACATATAGGAGGAAGATGAATCATAGTTAATTGTGGATGAGATCCTATATTCTAGTCCTAGGTACAGGCTTGTTCGGCACAGTAACGTAACCGAGACAATATGCTCTTGACCTGCATGGGCCACCACAAAAAACATGTCACGCCCCAGTCCCAAAAATGCGTAGGACTAGGACACGTAATCATGCCAGCCGCATGGATATGGCAACTCCAATATATGGAAACCAAATCCATACGTACGCTGTAATATGAATATAAATCCACAAGTGGTAAAGAATGTAATACAAGTCACAGGGTAAAATCTAAATCTCATCCACCAAAATCATATAGAAATAAATAACCAGTATCTATGAAACTAGATCTCAACAAGAAGTAATCTAAAGATGATAGTTGGGTGGAAACAAATCTACTACCAACTCAAATGGGAAAAGTAATACAATACAAGTACAACTCACTCAAACAATATAAGTACCAGCTACCAATCACGGCTCGAAGAGAAGACATCCACGAAGCATATATATCCTTCCAAATCTGTGCTCCTGCAAATACTCAAGAACAGGTACACCTGGCAGCGGACCAGGTCCTCAGAGGGACATAACAAGAATACTTAAACACATGCCATAAAGTACTGAAATAAATATCCAATGGGTGACCTAACCATCTAAGTGAAATGCAGTTTGAGGACAACTTGAGTATATGGGAAAGTGTAGGCTAGACATATGCTGACGTAATTCACCAGTCATGACAACTGGCTAATATATGCCACACATGCCCCCATAGGAGGGCGCTCAGTAATAACGTCCATCTCCGAAGAGCATGGCATCTGTATAATATAACGTCCATATCACCCCGAAGAGTGTGGCATCAGTGTAGTATATATCGTCCATATCACCCCGAAGAGTGTGGCATCAGTGTAGTATATATCGTCCATATCACTCCGTCGAGTGTGGCATCAGTGTAAAGGAAGTGGGGTGTCCCATACGCCTACAAGTTGTCCTCCCCGCCCAATGATCTAAGTATGGTGTATCCACAACACGCATCATAGTCTATCACTAGAACAGTAGCCCATCCTTACAACCAAACAAGGACAAGGATCGGGCCATTGTATCATGACAGTCTATGCTCCATCTACTAATAACTGCTAAGTCTTCTAACATGCATCACTATTAGCAGTTATACCCTATCCGTCGTACGCCTACACGTACAGGTGGCCAACCACATACGCAGGACCGTGCCCTACATGAGACTCATAACACGTGTACGAAAATGTGTCAAGGCCTGGGAGTCATACCAATAACTCCACACTTTAGGTGGGTCCACTAGACACTAGGTTAGACACTATCCTAACGTCAACGCATCCGTTGACTGCACCCGAGTCTCCCTCGGACGCGCACAATTTAAGATAATAAACATGCATCTAATGTACAAAATTTAAACAGTATAACAAAGGCAAGGTATACTTGCCTGGCAAGAAACTGCAAAATGTCACGTCCAGATGTCCAATACACAGGACCAGAAGCTATGGCCTCAGAACAAATGTCTCCGGATGCTAAAATAAATATTACCAACGTTTCTAGAATGAGCAAAATAGCTAAAAAGCACTTCCCTTTCGTCCAATTTGGACACAGGGGCAAAACGGTAATTTCGGGTAAAAGTGGGGTCCACGTGTGGCCCACTTTGCACCGAAAAGCGTGCCGAGGGTAACAGTCTCTAAATGGGGCAAATTATGGGTCAAACAACTCTAGATGTCAATACGAACCCAACGGTATATCCAAATTTGGATTCCGATGAGCCGAACAAAATTTGGTCCAAAAAGTCAACTGTGGGGCCCGCCAATTGGCGATCTGGTCAACCATCTCAGAAATGTGTGAAAATTGGGTCACAGGACCAGCGCGTTACCACGAGTCCAGTGACGTAAGTTTCGTCACAATCTGACAAGCGTGCACAAAATACTCGCGAGTTCCACAAAACTGGCGACACGAAATGTGTCCGCGGATACGGCCTGATTCCGGCGCGCACACGCGTCCGAATCAGTCCCCACGAATTTTCACGTGTCCCGTTATGCTGCGTGCACCATTCGGTACACTTGGCACACGGCGGGGCGGTCCCGTTTGGCGGGGCGCGCTCCGATCTCCAACTTTTGGAAAACCGGAAAAAGTGGGTGCGCACAGTTTTGTGACGAATATATTTCTGTCCACAGCGACTAATAGCACAAAGTTATAATATAGAAAATAAACTAGGTCATGCAATCTACAGGTATCAAAAAGAATCACCGAATTCGGATCTCTGTGGTGGGAGATACGAACTCGGCAATATGGGTGGTCAATCTGGAATTCTGCGATTGCAGAATTCTGTCTGCTCGCTCGGCTTGGGCGCTGTTTTTCACCTAGGGGCACACGTTTTCCGATGTTGACTATAAAACAAGTATTGGAGAGGGTTAAGGGATGATCATACCTATGAAAACGGAACAGCGTTTGGTCGAGCGAGTCGACGGAAAATTACGCCGGAGCGAAGGTGCTTCGAGTGGGAGACTGCAGTTCGCGATGTCGGCGTCGACGGGATGGTTGGATGGCTTGGAGAGGCTTCTCTGGCTGCGGTGACGGCTCTAGATGGGAAGAGGAAGTCTGGAGTTTTAGGTTAGGATTTTAGAGAGCTATTATATTTATATATATATATTATGTATTAGGAGAGAGAGGGTGCTAAGGCTCGCGGGTCCGCGGGTTTTGGAGCTATGGTAAGTTTCCGCTGAAGGGGGTCGAAGGGTTAAGGGGCAATCTTGCTGTGAGTGGGCGGTCCCTGGGAGACTTACTAAAGGATGGTAATAGTAGGACTTCTAAGTTGCTGTTCTAAGTAGTTAATATGCTATTATTATTATTATTATTAATATTATACTAATATGAATAGTAACTTACTTTAATAATTTTTTTTGCTTTCTTTCATTAAATATATATATACACATATATATATTTGTATATATATATATATATATATATATTCACACATAAGGAAATTTATATAATAGGGTATTGCACATCGTTAGGCTGGCAACAGCTCAAGGGGTCCCCTACATGGAATAAATTCCGAAAAATTCCTGATAGTCCCACAAGTCATCTAAGTGCCCGAACACCTAACATAAAAATTATTAAAAATTTATTTCTCCTATATAGACCTATTTACTACAATTTAATTAATAATTAATAATTAAAAAGGTATATACGATTTTCTAGGAAGGGGGTTTTACACTGTCTTTCCCCCAGGACAGGCAATGGACGGCCAGCAAATGTTCCATATGTTCTACGCCATGATGCAGGCACAACAACAGATTCAACAGGAGACCTAACGCCGAGAGGCCGAGAACCTAAGGAACAGCCTGGTCGCAGCATTGGAGCATGCAAATCCACCAAATAGGCGACCAACGACGGGATCTATTACGGATTTCCGTCAACTCAAGCCCCGTACCTTCTCGGGCAAGGAAGGACCAACTGAAGTGCATGAATGGCTTACAAACACACAGCATCAGTTGGAGGCCGCCGAACTACCAAGCGACAAATGGATGACTGTCGTCAGGATGCAACTGACGGACAACGCGCATCATTGGTGGCTGTCCGAAGAAAGAAGGCTCGGACATGATCAGGTTACCTGGGAGGAGTTCTCCAGACTCTTCCAGGAAATGTATATCCCTGCTGTGGCTCGATCAAAACTCCGAGACAGATTCAACCGCCTGATCCAGGGCAAAATGACGGTGGAGGAATATAACGTCGAATTCATTCGCCTGAGCCGCTTCGCCCCTTCGCTAATTCCTACCGAAGAGGAGAAGGCGGAGAAGTTCTTTGATGGGCTCAGGTTCGAGCTTCAGAAGTTAATCGGATCGGTCGCGCCCACCTCCTACACCGACGTCCTAGCTGCAGCACGTCGGCTGGAGCGCGTTACTCGGAGGGAATCAAGCCTGAAACGTCCCTTCTCCTCAGCACCGTCCAAGTCATCACCAGGGGAATCTGCTAAATGGCCCCAGAAGAGCCCGCCTCCAAGAGCAGCAACTAAGGACCTGTCTACTTGCCACTACTGCAGCAAGGTAGGACATATTGAAAAGGAATATCGACGCAAGCTGGAACTCTGCCTGGTTTGCGGATCTGGACAACACTTCTCAAAGGACTGCTCGGAACGTCGAGAGGGAGTTCCGAATCGACCCGCTCCACCTGCAGCTCTTCCAGCTAGGGGAGCAACACAGACAGGGCCTGGAGGAGCCAGGCCACCTCTACCACCTCAGGCAGCACTGTTCCAACAAGCTCGTCAGCAAAGGGGTCCCGCTCAGGGACGAGGTCAGGCATATACACTAGCAGTCACTGAGGAAGCTACTGCAGACGAAGTGATAGCAGGTACCATATTAGTAGCTTCAATTCCTGCTGTAGCATTATTTGATTCTGGAGCTTCGCATTCATTTATTGCTGCTAGCTTCGTAGCCACACATAGAATAGCTACCGCACCTCTCTCGAAGATGAAGAGAATACTAACGGGAGGTAGAATTATCTCGGTTAGTGATACTTGTAGATCATGTTCGGTAGTAGTCTGTGGCCGAGAGATGCGAGCCCAATTTCTGATCTTTTCTATGCCTGATTACGATGTTGTACTTGGTATGGACTGGTTAAGTCAGTACCATGCGACACTGGATTGTCGGCTTGGAAAAGTGATATTTACACCCCCTAGCCTTCCTGAGTTTGAATTTCTACGAGGAGCTGTAGAACAAGGGGTCCAG
The DNA here is from genome assembly GCA_036927795.1 of Iris macrosiphon. Lineage (NCBI taxonomy): Eukaryota > Viridiplantae > Streptophyta > Magnoliopsida > Asparagales > Iridaceae > Iris > Iris macrosiphon. The sequence goes on from JAYESA010000015.1 coordinate 69,772,506, forward strand.
CCAACTCTTAGGGTATTGACTGTAGAAGAAGATTCAAGTTACCCAAGAGTCATAACGGAATTTGTGGATGTGTTTCCCGACGACCTTCCAGGTTTACCACCTGATCGGGAGATAGAATTCACAATAGACCTAACTCCAGGAGCCGAACCTATCACTTCATCGGTATATCGGCTAGCACCTAAGGAGTTAGTGGAGCTGAAAACACAAGTTGACGACCTTCTGGAGAAGGGATTTATCCGGCCCAGTGTTTCACCATGGGGAGCACCTATACTTTTTGTACCCAAGAAGGATGGATCTGTACGACTGTACGTTGATTACAGAGCCCTTAATGCTGTAACTATTAAGAACCGGTACCCACTACCACGCATTGATGATTTGTTTGACCAATTGAGTGGTGCTAAGGTATTCTCAAAGATTGACCTTAGATCCGGTTATCACCAAATTAGGATAAAGAAGGAAGATATCCCAAAGACGGCCTTCAGAACTAAGTATGGGCATTATGAGTTCCTAGTTATGCCGTTTGGTTTAACCAACGCACCCGCCGTATTTATGAGTTTGATGAACGGGGTCTTCCATCAGTACTTGGATAAGTTCGTAGTGGTATTCATTGATGATATCCTAATCTACTCTAAGAACCACGAAGAGCATGAGGAATACCTTAGAATTGTGCTAGAAACCTTGAGAAGGGAGAAGCTATATGCCAAGCTCAGCAAATGTGAGTTCTGTATGGACAAGGTACCATTCTTAGGGCATATTATCTCGATGAAGGACTGTCTGTGGACCCAGAGAAAGTCACTGCTATAGAAACCTGGCCTACCCCTACCTCTGTTGCGGAAGTGAGAAGTTTTCTTGGACTTGCTGGGTATTACCGGCGGTTCGTAGAAAATTTTTCAAGAATCGCAGAGCCGATGACTAAGCTGACACGGAAGGATCAGGAGTTCATATGGACGGAAGAATGCCAGCATGCCTTTGAAGAATTGAAGAGGCGTCTAACAACAGCACCAGTCTTGACTCTTCCCTCAGGGTCAGGAGGTTTTGTTGTTTACAGTAATGCGTCCGGTAGTGGACTAGGTTGTGTCTTGATGCAACATGGCAAGGTTATCGCTTATGCGTCGAGGCAGCTGAAGGTCCACGAAAAGAACTACCCGACGCACGACCTGGAGCTAGCTGCAGTAATTTTTGCCTTGAAGATCTGGAGACATTATCTGTATGGAGAAAAGGTCGAGATATTCACTGATCATAAGAGCTTGAAGTATGTTTATACACAGAAGGAGCTCAACATGAGGCAACGGCGTTGGCTTGAGTTGATGGTGGACTTTGACATCGATCTGCAGTACCACCCGGGGAAAGCAAATGTTGTAGCCGACGCCCTCAGCAGAAAACCCTCGGCTTATTTCTTAACGGAGCAGCCTCAGCTATTACAAGACTTGCAAGATCTTCAGATAGAGGTTGTTCTACCTAGACAAAATGGATTGCTGGATAACCTTGAAGTGAAGTCATCGCTAGTGGAGAGAATCAAGGAAGCTTTGCCTAATGATGCCAGATTCCGAAGGCTGAGAGAAAGAACAGAAGCAGGCTTGCAGACGGGACTTCGCATCCACAGGGACGGAACATTAAGGTGCAGAAATTGCCTATGTGTTCCAAATGGAGAATTAAGGCAGGAGTTGATGACAGAAGCCCATAGCTCCATATACTCGGTTCATCCAGGAGGAACCAAGATGTACCGGGACTTGAGACAATATTACTGGTGGCATGGAATGAAAAGGGAGATAGCCCGCTTTGTGGCAAAATGCTTAGTCTGCCAGCAGGTGAAGGCCGAGCACCAAAGGACTGCAGGTATGTTGCAGCTACTTCCCATCCCTGAATGGAAGTGGGAGCATATTACCATAGACTTTGTCACTGGGTTTCCAAGAAGCCCTAGTGGTAAGGATGCAGTATGGGTCATCGTGGATCGGCTCACTAAGTCGGCTTACTTCTTGCCGTTCAGAGTCGGACAATCCATAGAAGTACTAGCCGACATGTATATGCGTCAGATCGTAAAATTACATGGAGTGCCGGTTAGTATCGTATCAGATCGAGACTCAAGATTTACATCTCACTTCTGGAGAAGCATGCAAGAGAGTCTCGGCACCAGGCTCAAATTCAGTACTGCCTATCATCCTCAGACAGATGGCCAGTCAGAGCGCACAATTCAGATCCTAGAAGATATGCTGCGATCTTGTATACTGGACTTTGGAGGATCTTGGGAAGATCATCTGCACTTAGTGGAGTTCTCCTACAACAACAGCTATCAGGCAAGCATTCAGATGGCACCTTTCGAGGCATTGTACGGAAGGAAGTGCAGATCTCCAATATGCTGGAGCGACGTTGGCGAACGTCAAATACTGGATCCAGAGTTGGTAACAGAGACAGTGGAGAAAGTAAAACAGATTTAGAACCATCTCCGGGCAGCCCAGGATAGAAAGAAGCACTGGGCCGATGCACACAGACGACCCCTGGAGTTCAAGGAAGGAGAGCATGTATTTTTGAGGATCTCGCCCACTAGAGGTACTATCAGATTCGGCAGCAGAGGCAAGTTAAGCCCAAGGTACATTGGGCCATTTGATATCTTGGAGCGCATTGGTGAGGTGGCTTACCGTCTCGTATTACCTCCATCCTTAGAGGGAGTGCATGACGTATTCCACGTCTCACAATTGAGGAGATATGTGACGGACCCAGGTCATATAGTTGATCATTCTGAGATCTCGGTGGGACCTAGCCTGAGATACGAAGAGCAGCCAGTGGGGATACTCGATACCAGCGAGAAGACACTACGTGGGCAGAAAATCAGGCTGGTTCGAGTAGCTTGGAAACAGCACTCTCCTGGCGAATCGACCTGGGAGCGAGAAGATGTTATGCGCCAGAGTTATCCACATTTATTTACAGAATCAGGTAGAACCTAAGCATTCTTTAATTCTATAAATTCTATCTTTATAGTTTACCCTTCCATTGCGAGGACGCAATCCTCTTAAGGAGGGTAGATTGTAAACACCCTAAATTTTTTCAGATTTTTTAAAATCAATTTTGGGATTTAAAATGCATTTTTCAGGAATTTACATAGGACCTGTGATGAGTTTGTAATTTTTAATTGCCAATAAATAACATTAAAAGGAAATGAAAATATGATTTTATGGTGTAAAATAGAAAACCGGACTTAGGATAATTTTCTGGGATTTTATTGGGCATCGGACCTATTTTTAAAAAGCCTAAAAAACTATTTTTCTAAATTATTTATTAATTAAATATTTTTATTATTAATTTTATTCTGGTTTAGGGGCCCGGCCCGGCCCAGTGGGCCGAGCCCATTAGCGACCCAGCCTCAAACCCCTAGCGGGTCGGGCGGGTCCGCTCACCCGGAGCCCGCCGCCCGACCCGACCCGCTCCATCACCCGCCCCTGTCACCCTCTCCCACGTTCCACCCCGCGGAATCCGGTCGCGTTCTCCGGCGACGTGGCCGGAGAACCTCCCCACGACGCCACCCCCCCGGATCCCTCGGCCACGATGCCCCGGCCAGCCCTCCCACAGCCCCCTATATATATCCTCCTCCTCCGCCCTCTTCTTCCCCCAAACTCGAACCCTAACCCTAACTACCCCGATCTCCGGCGAGCCCCTCCGACAAGCGAGACCCCCACGCCACCTCCCTCTCAGCCGTCCTCCTCCCCGCCGTGACCTCCAGCGCCCCTTCCCCTTCCTTCTCCTCCCCCAGGTGGAGCCGACCCCGGCCTCCAGGAACCCTCCCCGCTGCTCGAGCTGCCAGCCGACCCCCTCGGCGCCGCCCAGCCCCTCCGACAGAGCCGCGGCCAGCGCCCTGAGTCGCCTCGACCGTCGGCCAGTCCCCCAGAGCCCCGGACACGCGGACACAGCCCTGAACCCTAGCCCTAGCCGAGGACACGTGTCCAGGACACGATTCGGACACAGAAAACCCCGATTTCTCGGGTCCCCTTCAGGTACTCGTATCTTGCAACTCGGATCTCCGTTTTTGATTCTGTAAATTTCTACGAGAAGCCTGTATAACCCTCTCGGTGCCCGGATAAACCGCTCGGGGCATCGCGTCCTGTGGTGATCGCACACCGCGATCCAAAAACAGGGAAAACCAGACCCTGTTTCACCCCGGAACTGAGTGCGCCCCGCCAAACGGGACGACTTGGTCGCATGCGGTCTTCACAGATACGTGCGCCTCGTCGATACGGATGTGTGGGATTTTGCGAAAGCTGATTCGGGTGTGCGTGCACACCGAAATCAACGCGTATCCGCGGACATCGCTCCGTATCCGCCTTTTCTGCATTTTACCCTAACTTCGTGCACACACGTCGGATCGAGACAAAACTTGTGCCATCGGACTCGTAGCGATACGCTGGTCCTGTGGGTCAAGTTTGGTCCGATTCTGAGAACGTTGACGAAATCGCATGTCGTGGGCCCCACAGCCCCGCTCGACGGACGATTTTATGATCGGCTCATCGGAATTCAAATCTGAAAGTTCCGTTGGGTTCGTATCAGCGTTCCTGACCTGTTGACACTAAGTTTGGCAAATTTGGAGACCATTGACCCTGACACGTTTTCGGTGCAAAGCGGGCCCACCGGTGGACCCCGTTTTGGGCCGAAATTGCCGTTTCTGCCCTTGTCTCCAAATTGGACCCAAGGACAGACATTTCTAGCTGTTTGACACCTTCTGAGCATGATGGTACTGTTTATTTCAGCTTTTGGAGACATCTCTAGAAATTTCCGAAACTATGACCTAAGTGGAATCCAAACCTCAGGCAAGTGCACCTTGCCAAACTTGCAGTCATTATTTTCTTATTTTCTGTAAAAATACTCTGCTGGATTTCTTGTGCAAATTCATATAAACTGTTTTAAACTGCTTAACCTAGGGAACGTATGACGTACCTAGTGCCCGATCATAGTCGGGTACTGACACCGTGCGCGGTGTTGGGTTCGTCATTTAGAGATGGATTTACGACCCCCTTATTTTGTACTTGACCTCTCAAGTACCCTACAACCCAGGACACTTGACACTATCATGGACAGAATCTTCCCAAGTTATTCGTGGGGATTCTGAATAGGATACAGGACTTGACAGAGTTATTTATTTATAGACAGTATGACTTATTGCATTAGTTATAATCCCGCTAACATGGACATGAGACGTTATGGTCATGGCTTGCGTGATTACATTGGGTGGGAAGAGACACACAGGCTACAGGCTGTTCTATATATATATCTACTATTATTGTGAGGTTATAGACTCTCCAGCAGAGCTAGACCCTTTACGTGTTATTACTGCTACCGGCTCCCCGACACAGAGCTTGTAGCGGTCTCAGCCTGAGTACTAGTGTTGCTCTCATTTGCATATCACATAGATGGTTACTTAGTTTACCCTGCTGTTCATTTATTTATTGCACTGCTTATTCAGTTGGCTTGTTTTTATCTTGTGCCTTGCTATGTCCACTGAGGACCTGGAATGGATTATGTCCCCAGGTTTAGCTGAGGAGCAGTATCCCGAGATATACGGGACAGGAGCTGGAGCTGAACCGAACACTGAAGACGAGGTGACTGCCGAGGACTTCTCCTGAGTGCTTGTTCTAGTACTCAGTATTTATTTTATGTTTACATCTTTTGTTCCTGGCCTATAGAGCCAGTTTATTCAGACTTAAGTCGAATTGTTTTTCCGACTGACTTGCTGTGATGATGTTGCTACATTATTTCCATTTGATTATGCAGTTTATTTCTTTATCTTTATGGATAAGATTAGTGTGACTTGTGTAGTAGACCTTATTTACAGCTTAAGTACGCCCTGATGGCTCCATTAAATTGGGTTATCCATCGGTGCGTGCTGCTGGCCATTGCCACGCATCTCCAGTCCCTCGGCAATTTTGGGACTGGGGCATGACAGAACATGATGATAGTGTTTATTTCAGTAACCGAAGGAGTATCTACAGATCCTGCTGATACTAGAGCAGCAGTTGAAAACCAAACTCCAGACAAGTGTACCTTGCCATACTTGTAGTACTTGCTTTATATTATTCCCTTGATCTATTTATATGATGTATCTGTTCAACCTAGGACCGTGTGACGTTGATTAGCGTCCGAATAATATTCGGGTGTCAACTCCGTACGCGAAGTTGTGTAATGTCACCTAGAGATGGATATCGCAACTCTATATATTTTTGTGCTTGCATCATCAAGTACGTTATACCACAGGACACCTGACACTATTCATGAGATAGAATCTTCCTGTGTCATTCATGGTGATTCTGTATAGACTACAGGATTCGTGACATAGATATTGCATATGCTTAGCTATCATTATGACTCGTTGCATCAGTTAGAGGTCATGATCTTGCGTGACATGGACATGAGACATCGTGGATATGAGACGTGTGATTACATTGGGTGGGGAGAGTTATATCATACTAAATGCTGATTATATATATATATATATATATATATATATATGTATATATATATATATATATATATATTACTAGAGGTGCCTTAGAATCTGACACAGAGCTTTGGCACATTTACTGGCCCTTCGAGAAAATGCTGTTATGGGTTTCCCCGATACAGAGCCTATAGTAGTCTCAGCCTGAGTATGATTAATGCCCTCATTTTGTATATCCCAGCACCAGAAGACGAGGTGATCGTCGATGATTTCTCCTGAGTATTTGCTTTATCTATACTCAGTCTTTGTTGTTGTTATACTCTTTATTTTTTGTCTATTGACTGCTGTATCAGACTCATTATTGGGTTGTTCTCCGAGATATATTTTATTGAGACTTGACGTTGCTTTATATTTTATATTGATTGTATTTATTTTTGTGGATAAGATTAGTACCATAGACCCTTATTGGTGTTTTACAGCTTAATTACACCCTGATGGGTCCATTAAATTGGGTTTGCCCATCGGTGTGTGCTGCTGGCCATTGCCACATATCTAGTCCCTCGATATTTTGGGATTGGGGCGTGACATGGTTTTTGTGGTGGCCCATACAGGTCAACGACTAAATTATTTCAGTTTCAACTAAGGAACTGAGCAAGCCTACGATAAGGATATGATAAGTTATAGGATCTCATCCACTTGCTTGAATCGTTCTTGATCTCTATATCGGATTCAAATAAATTTCTTGACTTACATTCTGCCTTGATTCCCTTGTGTAAAACCCCCTTCCTAGAAAATCGTATATACCTTTTTATTTATTAATTATTAATTAAATTATAGTAATTAGATCTAAATAGGGAAAATAGATTTTTAATAATTTTTATGTTAGGTGTTCGGGCACTTAGATGATTTATGGGACCATCAGGAATTTTTCAGAATTTATTCCATGTAGGAGACCCCTTGAGCTGTTGCTAGCCTAACAATATGCAATACCCTAATCTATAAATATCTTATGAGGATATATATAATATGTATGTATATACAAATATATATATATGTATATATATTTATAAAGGAAAAAGAAAAGAAAGCAAGTATTAAATAAGAATATAATAATAATAATAATAATAATAATAATAATACTAACATTACAACTACTTGCAATTCCTTAGCAACCTTGCTTAACCCCTTCAGCCACTTGTGTTTCCTAGGAACCCCCTTCAATTCAGCGACTAAACAGAGAAGCCCCGCCAACAGCAAGTAGCAAAGCAACTTTGCTTGCTAAAACCCGACCCATTCACTCCTTTGCATGAGGCCGAACCCACTCCATCCGCTCCTTCTCTCTTCCCTATTATATATATATATATATATATATATATATATTATTTCAAAACCCTAACCTAGAATCTCCAGACCTCCTTTTCCCATCTAGAGCCGTCACCGCAGCCAGAGAAGCCCCGCCAAGCCATCCAACCATCCCGTCGACTCCGACCTCGCGCCCTGCAGAATCCCACTCGAGGCACCTTCGCTCCGGCGTGATTTCCCGTCGACTCGCTCAACCAAACGTTGTTCCGTCTTCATAGGTATGATCATTCCTTAACCCTCTTCCATATTTTTTTTATAGCCAACCTCGGAAAACGTGTGTCCCTAGGTGAAAAACAGCGCCCAAGTCGGCCGAGCAGACATAATTCTGAAATTGCAGAATTTCATAACGATCACCCATATTGCCGAGTTCGTATCTCCCACCACAGAGATCCGAATTCGGTGATTCTTTTTGATACCTGTAGAATTCCTGACCTAGTTTATTTTCTGTAAAATAACCCTAGGCTATTAGTTGCTGTGGACATAATTATCTTCGTCACAAAACTGCGCGCACCCACTTTTTCCAGAATTCTAAAAGTTGTTATTCGGAGCGCGCCCCTCCAAACGGGACCGCCCTGCCGTGTGTCAAGTGTACCGAATGGTGCACGCAGCATAACCGGACATGTAAAAATTCGTGGAGACTGATTCGGACGCGTGTGCGCGCAGGAATCAGGCCGTATCCACGGACAAATTTCGTGTCGCAACTTTTGTGGAACTCGCGCGTATTTTGTGCACGTTTGTCAGATTTCGACAAAACTTGTGCCACTGGACTCGTGGTAATGCGCTGGTCCTGTGACCCAATTTTCACGCATTTCTGAGACGGTTGACCAGATCGCCAATTGGCGGGCCCCACAATTGACTTTTTGGACAAAATTGTGTTCGACTCACCTGAATCTACATTTGGACATACCGTTGGGTTCGTACTGACATTTAAAGTTGTTTGACCTATAGTTTGTCCCATTTAGAGACTGTTACCCTTGGCACGTTTTTTGGTGCAAAGTGGGCCACAGGTGGACCCTACTTTTACCCGAAATTACCATTTTGCCCCTGTGTCTAAATTGGACGAAAGGGAAGTACTTTTTAGCTATTTTGCTCATTCTAGAAATGTTGGTGATATTTATTTCAGCATCCGGAGACAATTGTTCTGTGGCCATAGCTTTTGATCCTGTGCGTTTGACTTCTTGACAGTACACCTTGTAGCTTTCTTACCAGGCAAGATACCTTGCCAAATTGTTTACAGTGCTTTGCATGCTATTTATATTTCTGTTTATTTATTTCATTTCTGTATAGTTCTTGCATGTGTAGTTTTCTTTCAGTCATTACTATGTATTAGATATGTTGACACACACATGGCACTTAGTATCATAGAGGACAATTATTAGGCGTATGGGCTTTTAACCACTCTGGTAAACCGTAGTATATAGCTCGCACTACGGGCGTGTGTCGCGCTGGTCGCTACCCCAGAGGTATGTCGATTTTTGTAGAGTCGCGCTGGTCGCTACCCCAAAGGTATGTCGATTTCTGATGTTCTAGACGGGTGTGTGAGTTGTGAAGCTTAGATCGAGTAGACTACCCTTGCCCATACGTCGAAAAGTTGTCCTCATTTGCATTCATATAGATTGTCTTATACAGCATACTTATTTATTTTCAAATTATATGCATGTTTACTGTATTCAAGTTGGCTCGTATTTTCTGTATCTTGTTACGTCCCTCTGAGGACCTGGTCCTCTGCCAGGTGTATCTATTCTTGAGTATTTACAGGAGCACAGATCGGATGGCTATATATGTTTCGTGGATGTCCTTTCTTCGAGCCCGTGATTGCTAGATGGTGTTCTTATATGGTGTTGTTGTGTTGTACTTACTTTAATATTTGCTCTTACATTTGAGTTGGTAGTAGATTTGTTTCCATCCAACTATCATCTTTAGATACTTCTTATTGAGATCTAGTTATATAGATGTTGGTTATTTATTCATATTGATTTTCTGTGGATGAGATTTAGATTGTACCCTATGACTTGTGACATATGTTTATACCACTTGTGGATTGATTTTCATATTACAGCGTACGTGTGGATTTGGTTTCCATATATTGGAGTTGCCATATCCACGCGGCTGGCATGCTTACGTGTCCTAGTCCTACGTATTTTTGGGACTGGGGCGTGACATGTTTTAGTGGTGGCCCATGCAGGTCGAGAGCATATTGTCTCGGTTACGTTACTGTACCGAACAAGCCTGCACCTAGGAATAGAGTATAGGATCTCATCCACAATTGACTATGATTCATCTTCCTCCTCTCTGTTCTATTCGAACAATTGTATCCTGCTTGATTCCTGTACTTCCCTAATAAGTTCCTTGAGTATATATAGCCTTTTGCTAGAATATAGGAACCCATGTTATTAGGATAATAATTAGAGTAGCACACCTATTAAGAATATAACGAGAATATAGACACACCACTAAGTTTAGAATATCTAGTGAACCATAGAATTCCTTATCTATAGATTGGTTTATCATTACCCCTTTACGTATTATGAGGACTTGAGAGTAGTATAGATGCTACTAGAGTTAGTTAGAAGTTTTACCATAATGTTTGACCCTAGCATAGAGGATACCCTAATAAGTACCCAGACCCTTCTCGTAAACCTTAACAAGATTTTCTACGGTATCCTTAAGACAATTACAGTACTAGTTTATTGTTACAAGTTGGGTAGTATACCTCACAACATAGTATCACATAGTCTTTTGCCTTATTATTATTGAAGTGTGAATGAATGACATTTAATTGTATGCTAGCAAAGACGACAGTGTTTATTCATACAATAGAATTTAGAGGTCCTTGCCCCCATTTGGTCGACTAGCGACTTAGACAAGGAGGTTGTATGATAATTGTAGAGATTGTAGAGTCTTTTATTATTATTGCTTATGTTGTTTTTGCTTCTGTAAACTTGAATTAATTTGTACCTTCTTTCATCATAATCCAGCGTACTTATATTTTCTGTACTACCTTGATTTATGCTGCTATTATAGCCTAGTTTTTGCAAGCTTATTCTTTTATCGAGCTTGCTCATGGCATATGTATTATTGGGTGCACACAATGATACAATTGCCTAATCAGAATCGGTGTATTAAGGTCTAGCTAACCTTAGTGCGCTTGGTTCGCTCTTCGCATAACTACTTTACGTGGATTGAGATATATGGTAGTAGACGGATATACTTGCCCCTAGATATGTCTGACACATCGTATCGGTTATATAACTGTACTGATACGAGCATGTAAATAGGAAGTTACCAAAAATAGGATTTCAATCCACAACTGTCCTGACAACTCTCTTTTCGATTCTTTAATCTCTTTGAACCTCGTACTTGTATTCTGTCACCTTCACCTTGAGTTCTTTATTATTTCTCTTCGTCTTCCCTATTTCGGAAAGATGAAACTTCGTACTGGTATAAGTTGACACTGATAGTACTAGATATACCCTATAAGGTTAAACACGTGACTTAGTGACCCTCTTTTATAATTGGTTAAGGGCATATCATAGGTGATATATTTGGTGTTAAACCTTTGAGGATTAAAAATCATGATTAAATAATTTGAGTAATAGTTATTCTAGATGTATGGCCTTAGGAGGTAGATGGAAAATTTTAAGTTCGGCAGATTATGAATCCCTCACCCAAAAATTTAACCTACTTGGCAGAGTTAGTGAGACTAAGGTTAGCTTGAATCCAGTTAGAAGTAGAACACAGTATTTCATTTAATTTTACAATATTGTATCACTTAGTGCCCCTTATCGTGCTCCGATAATTGGAGCACTACACTAGCCACTGCCTTCCTACAAATTCTACACCCTTATCCTAGACATGCCCATCATCCAATTCTCATCTTTGTGCAATTTTCTAATTGTTGGGCGCTTTTATGCAAAAGATCATTAGGTGTCCACACCATTGGACATGACACATGAAGAAACCTATTTTTCGCTCATATGGTTTTTTTTTATGATTTTTTTTCGGGATGTGCAACGTGCAACATCGCCCCCCTTTAAACATAGCCTTACATTTTAAACAATGCAAATCTTATACCATTCTTGCATTCTATCGTGGCTTAATTTTAATTTCGAGGACGAAATTTTTACAAGTTGGGTAGAATGTAAAACCCCCTTCCTAGAAAATCGTATATACCTTTTTATTTATTAATTATTAATTAAATTATAGTAATTAGGTCTAAATAGGGGAAATAGATTTTTAATAATTTTTATGTTAGGTGTTCGGGCACTTAGATGATTTATGGGACCATCAGAAATTTTTTAAAATTTATTCCATGTAGGAGACCCCTTGAGCTGTTGCTAGCCTAACAATGTGCAATACCCTAATCTATAAATTTCTTATGAGGATATATATAATATGTATGTATATACAAATATATATATATATATGTATATATATTTATAAAGGGAAAAGAAAAGAAAGCAAGTATTAAATAAGAATATAATAATAATAATAATAATAATAATACTAACATTACAACTACTTGCAATTCCTTAGCAACCTTGCTTAACCCCTTCCGCCACTTGTGTTTCCTAGGAACCCCCTTCAATTCAGCGACTAAACAGAGAAGCCCCGCCTAACAGCAAGTAGCAAAGCAACTTTGCTTGCTAAAACCCGACCCATTCACTCCTTTGCATGAGGCCGAACCCGCTCCATCCGCTCCTTCTCTCTTCCCTATTATATATATATATATATATTATTTCAAAACCCTAACCTAGAATCTCCAGACCTCCTCTTCTCATCTAGAGCTGTCACCGCAGCCAGAGAAGCCCCGCCAAGCCATCCAACCATCCCGCCGACTCCGACCTCGCGCCCTGCAGAATCCCACTCGAGGCACCTTCGCTCCGGCGTAATTTTTCGCCGACTCGCTCAACCAAACGTTGTTTCATCTTCATAGGTATGATCATTCCTTAACCCTCTTCCATACTTATTTTATAGCCAACCTCGGAAAACGTGTGCCCCTAGGTGAAAAACAGCGCCCAAGTCGGCCGAGCAGACATAATTCTGAAATTGCAGAATTTCAGAACGATCACCCATATTGCCGAGTTCGTATCTTCCACCACAGAGATCCGAATTCGGTGATTCTTTTTGATACCTGTAGAATTCCTGACCTAGTTTATTTTCTGTAAAATAACCCTAGGCTATTAGTTGCTGTGGACATAATTATATTCGTCACAAAACTGCGCGCACCCACTTTTTCCAGAATTCTAAAAGTTGTTATACGGAGCGCGCCCCGCCAAACGGGACCGCCCCGCCGTGTGCCAAGTGTACCGAATGGTGTACGCAGTATAACCGGACACGTAAAAATTTGTGGGGACTGATTCGGACGCGTGTGTGCGCCGGAATCAGGCCGTATCCACGGACAAATTTTGTGTCATAACTTTTGTGGAACTCGCACGTATTTTGTGCACGCTTGTCAAATTTCGACGAAACTTATGCCACTGGACTCGTGGTAACGCGCTGGTCCTGTGACCCAATTTTCACGTATTTCTGAGACGGTTGACCAGATCGCCAATTGGCGGGCCCCACAGTTGACTTTTTGGACAAAATTGTGTTCGACTCACCGGAATCCACATTTGGACATACCGTTGGGTTCGTACTGACATTTAGAGTTGTTTGACCTATAGTTTGTCCCATTTAGAGACTGTTACCCTTGGCACGCTTTTCGGTGCAAAGTGGGTCACAGGTGGACCCCACTTTTACCCGAAATTACCATTTTGTCCCTATGTCCAAATTAGACGAAAGGAAAGTACTTTTTAGCTATTTTGCTCATTCTAAAAATATTGGTGATATTTATTTCAGCATCCGGAGATAATTATTCTGTGGCCATAGCTTTTGATCCTGTGCGTTTGACTTCTGGACAGTACACCTTGCAGCTTTCTTACCAGGCAAGATACCTTGCCAAATTGTTTACAGTGCTTTGCATGCTATTTATATTTCTGTTTATTTATTTCATTTCTGTATAGTTCTTGCATGTGCAGTTTTCTTTCAGTCATTACTATGTATTAGATATGTTGACACACACATGGCACTTAGTATCATAGAGGACAATTATTAGGCGTATGGGCTTTTAACCACTCTGGTAAACCGTAGTATATAGCTCGCACTACGGGCGTGTATCGCGCTGGTCGCTACCCCAAAGGTATGTCGATTTCTGTAGAGTCGTGCTGGTCGCTACCCAGAGGTATGTCGATTTCTGATGTTCTAGACGGGTGTGTGAGTTATGAGGCTTAGATCGAGTAGAATATCCTTGCCCATACGTCGAAAAGTTGTCCTCATTTACATTCATATAGATTGTCTTGTACAGCGTACTTATTTATTTTCAAATTATATGCATGTGTACTGTATTCAAGTTGGCTCATATTTTCTGTATCTTGTTACGTCCCTCTGAGGACCTGGTCCTCTGCCAGGTGTATCTATTCTTGAGTATTTGCAGGAGCACAGATCGGATGGCTATATATGTTTCGTAGATGTCCTTTCTTCGAGCCCGTGATTGCTAGATGGTGTTCTTATATGGTGTTGTTGTGTTGTACTTACTTTAATATTTGCTCTTACATTTGAGTTTGTAGTGGATTTGTTTCCATCCAACTATCATCTTTAGATACTTCTTATTGAGATCTAGTTATATAGATGTTGGTTATTTATTCATATTGATTTTCTGTGGATGAGATTTAGATTGTACCCTATGACTTGTGACATATGTTTATACCACTTATGGATTGATTTTCATATTACAGCGTACGTGTGGATTTGGTTTCCATATATTGGAGTTGTCATATCCACGCGGCTGGCATGCTTACGTGTCCTAGTCCTACGTATTTTTGGGACTGGGGCGTGATACCTTGTGCGCCTTTTGTAGTTTTTTTTGGATGCAGAGTAATGGATTCACAAGCAAGCAATGAGACTCCCGCAGGAATATCACAAGTTGTATTGGTCACCTATGATGATAGAGAAATACCGATGATTAACCGAGAAGCCTCACCAGCTCCAGGAGGGTATCAGCCGAGGTCACCTTTGACACCCCAGGCAGTACTCTTTCAGCAGGCCCAACAGTAGCAGAAGAATCCACCACAAGGACGCGGACAAGCTTTTGCGATGATAATGGAGGACGCACAGACTCGAGGAGTAGTGAATACGCGTAAGATTTAAGTTATTCATAGATATCTATTCCTAGTGATGCCTTAGCACGTGCCTATTAATTCCTTTCCTTTGCCTTAAGCCTAGTGTTTTGAACTTGTTAGTAATTGATAACCTAGTTTTTCTAAGCTGTAGTTTTCTTTGCTCTAACCAGATTATTTTACTCTTGAATTACCTAACTTTCATTGTCTAGGAAAATACTTTATTCCTTCCCTAGGTGTTTTGCTTAACCCTCGTCCTTTGATTTCTCTTTGGTCATGATTCTTTGGTTGTATCGTGCTTCAAACATATTTTGCAACCGTGTCATCTCTTCTGACCGGTTATGTTTTATAATTCTTTGATTGCGAGGATGCAATCCTCTTCAGGGGGGTAGATTGTAAACACCCAGATTTTTTAAATTTTAAAATAAGTTTTGGGGAATTTTCTGTAATTTTTTAACTAATTAAAATAAATGTTCTTCTGAATTAAATATTTTTAAGTATTAAATTAAATATTAAATATTATAAAAATAATATTTTTGGGTGTAAAATTAATAAATAGACATAGTGTAATTTTTTTGAAATTTATTGGACCCTAGAACTATTTTTAAAGACCTACAAACTAAGTTTTTAATTAAACCAAAATAAACCAACCTAAACCGGATTGAACCGAACCTGTTTAATAATGAACCAACCCAATCGAACCGGACCAACCCCTAATGGGTCGGATCCATACGCGACCCGTACCCGTGACCCGTACCCGACCCGTACCCTATTGGGTCGGATCTGGACCCGCTTCCAAAACCCGACCCGAACCCGACCCGCCTCTCACCGCTACAGTAACCCCCAAATTTCCCCCGATCCTGCGGGCTGTTACTCCGTCGTTCCCTTCCCTCCGCCGACTGTTACGACCCGCTCGCCTCCCCGTCTCTTGAAACCGCCACCGCCTCTCCCTCTCCCCTTGCCTATATAAACCCCTCCGCCTCAGTCATCTCTCCACCACTCTCTTTCGACGAACCCCCAGCCCCAGCCCACAGCCACCACCATCACCTTCAACCCCTCCGGCCACCGGCCCCCACTCCGTCCTCCGTCGAGATCCCAAGTGCCGACGACGCCTCTGCCCTGACCTCGCCGACAACGAAAATGACCCCGTCGCCGACCAGCAACTGCAACAGTGCCGTCGTGCCATGTCGTGCCGCATCGTCCATGTGCAATTTCAGTCGTTACCGAACCATCGTTCCGGTGAGTTTTTCTCTCTCCTCACTACCTTATTTTTTGAACCGTCTGCTGTGACACGTTCCCTACGTGACCCTCTCGAAACCCGTATAATCAGTTCGGGGTATCGCGTCCTGTGTAGGTCGCAAACCGCGACGCAAAAACAGAAAAAATAACCTCTATTTCTAAAAATTCAGAGATTGTCCCAAACTCCCCAGTTCAAGACCGTTTTGAGTGCAACCTGTTAATGTTTTCAAAATTTCCCTTGAACAGTAAATTAGACCGTATAACCTAGTTTTAAACCATATTTTTTAGTTAATTTATTGAGCTGTAGTTTGTATTTATTCGAGGGTGAAAATGACCAAAAGATTGGTTATTTAAAATCCTAATTTTCCCGGAACTGGGTGTGCTCCGCTAAACGAGGTTACTTGGTCGTATGCGAATTTTACCGAAAGGTGCGCACCGTTAATAAGAACGTGTGAGATTTCGTGGAAGTTGATTTGGATGTGCGTGCACACCGAAATCAACGCATATCCGTCGACAACATCCCGTATCGGCCCTGTTCTAAAACTTATTGTAACTTTGTGTACGCTCGTCGTTTTGATACGAAACTTGCGCCATCGGACTTGTAGTAATATGCTGGTCCTGTGATCCAAGTTTGGTTCAATTCTGAGAACGTTGACAAAATTCCGTATCGTGGGCCCCACGACTCCACTTGACGAGCGATTTTGTGATCGGCTCATCGAAATTCAGTTCTGGATATTCCATTGGGTTCGTATCATCGTTCTGGACTTGTAGACACTAAGTTTGACGAATTTGGAGAACTTTGTCTCTGGCACATTTTTCGGTGCGAAGCGGGCCACATGTGGACCCCGCTTTGACCAAAAACTGTCACTTTTGCCCCTGTGTCCAAATTGGACTTATGGACAGGTAATTCTAGCTATTTGATATCTTCTGAACATGATGGTAGTATTTATTTCAGCAACCGGAGGAGTATCTGCAGATTCCGTTGATACCAGAGCAGCAGTTGGAAACCAAACCCCAGGCAAGTGTACCTTGCCATACTTGCAGTACTTGCTTTATATTATTCCCTTGATCTATTTATATGATGTATCTGTTCAACCTAGGACCGTGTGACGTTGATTATCATTCGAATAATATTCGGGTGTCAACGCCGTACGCGAAATTGTGTAACGTCACCTAGAGATGGATATCGTGACCCTATATATTTTCGTGCTTACATCATCAAGTACGTCATACCACAGGACACCTGATACTATTCATGAGACAGAATCTTCCTGAGTCATTCATGGTGATTCTGTATAGGCTACAGGATTTGTGACATAGATATTGCATATGCTTAGCTATCATTATGACTCGCTGCATCAGTTAGAGGTCATGATCTTGCGTGACATGGACATGAGACATCGTGGACATGAGATGTATGATTACATTGGGTGGGGAGAGTTTTACCATACTAAAGACTGATTATATATATATATATATATTATATTACTGGATGTGCCTTAGACTCTGACACAGAGCTTTGGCACATTTACTGGCCCTTCGAGAAAATGCTGCTATGGGTTTCCCCGACACAGAGCCTATAGTAGTCTCAGCCTGAGTATGATTAATGCTCTCATTTTGTATATCACTTAGCTGTTTACATAATTTACCCTATTGATTTATTTATTATTATACTGTATTATTTTGGCTTGAGTTATTCTTGTACCTTGCTATGTCCCCTGAGTACCTGGAATCCGGATTATGTCCCCAAGTTTAGCAGAGGAGATCTACCCCGAGGTATACGGGACAAGAGCTGACATTGGAGGAGTACCAGCACTAGAAGACGAGGTGATCACCGAGGATTTCTTTTGAGTATCTGCTTTATCTATACTCAGTCTTTGTTGTTGTTATAATCTTTATTTCTTGTCTATTGACTGCTGTATCAGACTCATTATCGGGTTGTTCCCCGAGATATGTTTTATTGAGACTTGACGTTGCTTTATATTTCATATTGATTGTATTTATTTATGTGGATGAGATTAGTACCATAGACCCTTATTGGTGTTTTACAGCTTAAGTACACCCTGATGGGTCCATTAAATTGGGTTTGCCCATCGGTGTATGCTGCTGGCCATTGTCACGTGTCTAGTCCTTCGATATTTTGGGACTGGGGCGTGACAGACTCGCTTATTATGCCAGTGCTGGGGAAATAATATATATTTATAATATCACGTGTTCAGGAATTTGGAGGCATTCTCGATACACAACCCAAATATAATTACTTAACACGTGACACGATGTATCGTACATCAGCGCACATTAAATCATGAATAATTATCAAGCAATAGTGGTATCAACACGGATACAATATATATTGGGTCACATGAATCAACAAGACATTCAATCATAACAAGCAAGGCCGCATGGGTCTCTAGGCCGCATGGGAAGTCCAGGCCGCATATGAAGTCAGGGAAGCATGATAATCCTGGCCGTATATGAAGTCAGGCCTCATAGAAAATCCTAGCTGCATATAAATCCTGAACGCATATGAAGTTAGGCCGCATGGCAAATCCTGGCCGCATATAAATTCTGGCCGCATATGAAGTCAGGCCGCATGGAAAGTCATGCCGCATGAACTACTTGGCCGCATATTCAGGGTTAAGGTCTACTCCTTGGGACCAGTGTATAAGTAACGGTCAATAAATAAAGTGTCAGAGATGTGACATAAAGTGACTGATGTGACAAGCCATAAAGTTTGTCAGGAAGAAAAGACAAAATCATAGAAAGATGTGCCAAATTCATAGTCATGCGTCCATTGGCCGCATACTCAGCTTGTCGTATATGGGTTGGTGCCGCATGGAGTTCGATGCTGCATGGAGGTCTTTTGGACTTAGCGAATTTTTTATTCGTTCAACGAGTGAAAACACAAAGTGTTCAAGGACACTTGTGTAAATAAACAGTCATGCGTCCAACAAGATAGACACATGCTGTCAGTATGCGGCAAAAGTTTAGGCCGCATAACCCTCTCGGGCTGCATAACACTCTTAGATTTATAGCTCACTGTCCGCATGGGAACTTCGTCTTCTCCAACAGTAAGTTCGGCCATGGCAAAAAATTTCCAAAAACTGAAATCTTATTTTTTTCCATAAAATCCTCATTTTAAGTCCAAATCGGGTGAACCAAAAGCCAAAATGCTCTAAATTAAAAGCTCTATCATGTAGCAAAAACTAATTTTTAAATATATAAGTGTAGAAGCATAAAAAATACGCCGGATGACTATACGCAACCTATTGGTATGGGGCAATGTAAAGAGATGACCTCAGAGCCACCAAGCAGGCAAGACAAGAGCTTCTCAGGACCATCCGCGTAAGTGTAGTATGTCCAGGCCGCCTCAGAGCGTAAAGCAGAGGGCTTCGTCGCCTATATGGCGTAAAACACATCCGCTTTCAAATGCAGTATTAAAGCGTACGAGGAACGCTTCGTGTTCTCCGAGACGAACCTGTCAGACCCTGCAATGAACCTGACGTCTGAACTTCTGACAAAGGGATACGGCTCGGCTACCCAGACGACGGCTATAATGATGGCACGGCACTACGACCCAGGCTGTCAGTCACCGCCATCTCCCTTACGTAAACTGTTTCTTTTGCATACACAAGGGGATATGCTGCCTTATTTTACACGGGCAGACGTGAGCTATTTACGCTCCACAGCGGACAAACCGTCTGCCACGTCAAAAGCTGCACTATGCGCAGGGCTCGAGGCACGTCTCTGCGATTGGCGCACAAGGCGGTAACGGTCTTCTCGAGGCACGACTGACGCACAGAAGGGCTGCGGGCCTTCAAAAATACGCCTCTGTATTTAATGCACAGAATGATGGCGGATCTCTGCATTTAATGCAAGGGATTTGATGAAGAGTCACCAAACCGACGTTTAGTGACATCCCCTTTGCATAAACTGCTTTTATGCATACAAAGGGATACACTGCCTTGTTCCATACAGGCGGACGAGAACCATCTACGCCCCACGGAAGACAAACAGACTGCCATATCAAAAGCTGTTCTCCACACATGGCTCGAGGCATGTCCCTGAACGGTGGCAGGCCTTCAGAACACGTCTTCGCAATTAATGCACAAAATGATGGCAGATCTCTGCATTTAATGCGAGGGATTTGATAATATCTTCAAAAGCCGTGATTCCGGCTAAAGGACGTCTACGTCAGCGTTCAGCACATTATGCAGTGGCGTCTATGCCCGTTCAGCTTCTGTGCCCAGATGGCTTCTACGCCTCCTCAGCTTCTATGCTCTCTCGGCTTCCACGCCTCCCCAAGCACATTACACAGTGGCACCTACGCCCGTTCAGTTTCTGTGCCCAGATGGCTTCTACGCCTCCTCAGCTTCTATGCTCGCCCGGCTTTTATGTCGTCGGGCTTCTACGCCCACCCGGCTTCTATGCCTACTTGGCTTCTATGCCACGGTGACAGACATCGGCTTTTACGCCCACCTCTTCTACACGGGGGATACCTACCTACGTGGCTTTTACGCCGTGATCTTCGTAGCAATTGTATGCGTTGTGTCCCTTAGTTGGACCTGCGTCACACGCTCATTCAAAAGATCATCCATACGCAGGCATTGGTTACTTTAATCGTCGTGTAAAAGGGTGCTGTGTTGTCCACTCCTCGGTTTTTACACCAACTGAGTGGTCACTGTCACTAAAACTCTATAAATAGAGACCTCTATCAACAGAGGAACAGGTTGAAAAATTGAAAGATGGAACAATTGAAGACTCAGAGAAGAGGTCGAACAATTGAAGATCGAGCAAGGAGAGAGGAGATCGAGAGAGAGAGAGAGAGAGGAACCCGGAGCTCAGGCAAAGGATAGGGATCGGCGACCTGGGCATCGTGCATCCATCCTTTTCTGCAACCTCCGAGGCTGCTTTCTGTCTTCTACGGCACTTCTTCACCATCGTGTGGTCCAAGGACTAAAGTGATCGACTGCAGATCAGACTCCTATAGCAATTTATACCCAGATTAAATAAATTGTACTCCCACATCCTCGTATAGGATTATATTGTACAAGTTTGTTTGTAAACAAAAGAACACGGGTCCTGTATAAACCCCGTCTTGAATACATCTTTCATTCTTTTCGTTTTCTACCACAAACAAGATGGCGACTCTGCTGGGGACATCTTTCTCTTCTGATGAGAAAGTAATTGCTCAACATGACGCGGTATCTATAGGAACCGCGAAGAAGACACTGGTCGTCCAGTTCGACCAGTCTGCCTACGAAGACATTCTTCGAACCGGGGGTAGCTCTCACCCTCTCTCCGTCCAAGACAACAGGAAGCTACGCAAGGTCTGGATGCCCAAGACATCCTTACCATTCCTGTGGACTCTCCGATCTCTCCGACCAATGAGGTTGTAGCATCGCTCCCTCCGTGCCCCGCACGTAAAATTCAGTCTCCCGCTACGCGCGGTACAGACAAAACTTTGGGTAAAGCCTCAGCGCTAACCCAGAAGTATCCACTGCGCTCTACGCGTAGAAACCAGTCTCCCGCTATGCGCGGTACAGACAAAACTTCGGACAAAGCCTCAGCGCTGACCCAGAAGTATCCACTGCGCTTTACGCGCAGAAACCAGTCTCCCGCTATGCGCGGTACAGACAAAACTTCTGATGATGCCTTAGCGCCAAATTAGAAGGACAGGTCACGCTCCGCGCACAAGACGACATCTGACCTCTACGGGGACCCAGATGAGCGCTGTGATCTCCGCGAGGGAAAATAAGCGACAGAATACGCAACTTCTCGGCCCTTACGCCAGCGAGGGAACAATCTGCATACCCTCCGGATTACGCGAGAAGCCGATGGCCGACTGAGGACCTCTTCAGCTTCACGCCAGCCTGAGCAAATCTCCAAAATACGCCAGGCGAAGTCCCTCGGCGTATCAATTTGCGGAAAGGTAACCTCCCCGGGGGTTATCTGCCACCCAGACGGCCAACCTGTTGTACACAGGTGGCACAGCAAGAGCCATGGTGCCCAACCTCCGCATGACCATTGATGG
Organism: Iris macrosiphon; assembly: GCA_036927795.1. NCBI lineage: Eukaryota > Viridiplantae > Streptophyta > Magnoliopsida > Asparagales > Iridaceae > Iris > Iris macrosiphon. The sequence continues at coordinate 69,794,719 of JAYESA010000015.1, forward strand.
GAGCAGAGGAAACAAACAATCATCTTCTTCTGCAACTCCTTCTGACCTGCACAAATATCTAATCCAGAAGCGTAAAGAGAGGAAACCTTCCAATATGTCTATAACGCCTCCTGGCGAGCACTGTTGCAATAGCCATAGAATTGTGATTAACTGTTGCTGCTCTAAAAAAAGACGACCGATTTTCGACCGGTTAAGCTACTCTCTGTCTTTTCAGGAAAAGGAGCCCGCGCATGCATCTGTAAACATGGCCTCACACATGCCTAGACGAGGTTCGAACTCAAGACGTCATCCCTCCAGGCCTCCGAGCCGAAGGAGGTTCAATGAGATCCTCAGAAACGCTGAAGCCGGGGTATTCCAAAACACTCGTGCAAGATCACGGCGACCAGCTTCATCCTCTTCTGATTCCGACGCTGAGGATCGCCAGGCCCCCGAATCAGATGCTGAAAGTGTAGAGTCGACTTCTACAGCGACCTACACTCATCCTTCAATGACACCCAGGGAGATGGGAGTTTACGCCATTGAAGATGAACGCGAGGAGGCTTCACCATCAGGAAACGCGGAGCAACGCATCACTACGCTGGAGATATCTCTGAAACAAATACAATCCATAATGGAAAACATGCACCAGATGATGCTAACCCAGCACGCAACTGCCATGGCTCAAGCATCGGTCCTGCCAACTCAGATACGTGTGGGGGTGGACTTGCCACCATCTAATCCAAGCCAAGGACCTGCTCTAGATCAAGAGTCGGCGGTTCCTCCGCTTTCGGAGAATATATTGCCTCCCGTTGGAGTCACGGTACAACCAACTCCACACCACTCCGTAGTCCCGCTTCCGGCTGAAAATCCGATGCAGGCAGTACGGGAGTTGAAAGCCCAGTTCGATGCCTTGAAGCACAAAGATCAGCTCAAGAAACTGGGAATCAACCATCCTTACCCAGCTGTCTGGGAAGAGGTCCCTTTCCTTCCGAGGTACAAACCTCAGACCATGGCCCTATTCGAAGGGAAAACGTCGCTAAGTCAATACATGAACTATTTTAGTATGATGACGGTGTTGCTGCAAGGGAACGACGCCCTCCTCACTCGGGTGTTCAAAGGTTGTCTCTCAGGAGTAGCCTATCAGTGGTACCGTAGCTTGGCGGACAACTGCATCACTTCCTTCAAGGACTTCAAAGCTTTATTCTTCATGCGATTCTACGAAGGAGGAATGGACATGTCCATGTCCTCTCTCATCGAAGTCAAGCAAAGAGAAAAAGAGGACGTTCGCACCTTCATCGAGCGTTTTCGTCAGGCCACCTTACAGATGCCTCCAGGAGTTCCAGACTCTGCGTTGGTAGACATTTGCAGGAAAAACCTCCTTCCCGTGGTCTCGGTGTTCACAGGACCATATCAGTTCCGTGATTGGCCCTCGTTCATCCTCTCGGCCGTAGCCGCTGAAGACAACAGTCGTAAGGCGCACGACAATGGCATCATGATCTCCGCCTCTGACAGAGGCAAGAAGTCATCTCCCAGCAGCGACCATCCTCGTGGTACAAAAGGGAAAGAAGCTCTGACGGTCAATACGTCCAGACAAAAGATGACGGCAACCGCGCAGACGAGACCAGGGACGTCCAGGCCCGTAGAAGTCTACTCCTTTGACGACGAGGATATCCCAAGTATATTCGAGTGTCTCGTCAAAAGTGGCAAGATCATCCTTCCGGAGTTGAAGCGGCCCCAAGAAGTCGGCAGTACTAACGACCCCAAATACTGCATCTTCCACAGATATGTGCACCACCCGACAAAGGCGTGTTACATACTGAAAAGGAAGATCCAGGGTTTGATCGATGCCAAAGCCATAACTCTGCACAACACTGAGAAGACGGTCACAGCCAACATGATCTCTCTACAGTTTGGCAATCTGCCTCCCCAGGAGGTCCCGAATGGTATTGTGCCTATCTCTCGGACCACGATGAACATCGTCAATCTCCCCCCAGCTAGGGGTCAAAATCATGACCTGGTACCCCTAACCACCCGGCGGGGCAAGATCATGTAGGTTCATCCAGATTTGGTGTCAGAGCTCGAGAAGGAGTCTAATGCTACTAGAGCTGCGTCTAGAAAGAACTCCAAATACAAGCCATGCCACATGGTTGCGACTTCTTCGCTATCAGACGAAGACGAGGTACTAGCTGCAACCCGTTCAGGGAGAGCTTACCTCAATGACTACGAAGCAAATCAGGGAGGTGCACCGGCGGATACTTCAGCCAGCAAACCTTCGGGACCCGAGTCCGTCATGCCAGAGACCGATCCTGCAAGGTCGACTCCAACGGACAAGGGAAAGCAGAAAGAAGTTCGCTTTGATAAACCTGTGAGAAACATCCCTAACAAAGGTTTAGAGAAGCCATACAACTTCGACATCCTGGCCCAACTGGCTAATACACCAGCCAGGCTGTCCATCTTCGAGCTACTCAGGCTCTCCTAGGACACTCGTCTAGCCCTGAGTGAAGCACTAATGCAGGCGAAGGCATGCTTGACCCAGCTCAAGTCCCCCGACGAAGAACCAGTGGCGTGTCCCCAGTGCCACAGTGTGATGGAGGTGGTACCGAATATCACTTTCACTCAAGACGACATGCTATTGAAACATAACAGGCATGACAGGCCCCTCTATTACACTGGATACGTCGGTTCCATGGAGGTCGACCGGATTCACATAGATCCGGGATCGTCAATCAGCATAATCCCCCACAGTCTGCTCAGGCCGCTGAGGATTCCTACTAGCGAATTAGCTTTCACCACCACCACAATCGTGGGTTTCAATGCTGGAAAGAGCAAGCCTTTGGGAAAAATTTGCCTAAGGATCCAAATTGGCAACCTCAGATCGGTAGCCACATGTTACGTCATCGATTCAGAGGTATCCTACAATGTTTTGCTGGGAAGACCGTGGATCCATGACCACAACATTGCTCCTTCAACTCTATATCAATGCCTTAAGTATGTAGACGCACAAGGAACAGTACAAATGGAGGTTGCTGACTTAAACCCGTTTAAAGGAGTAGAATCCTACTATTCCGATGCCGTGTTGTACTCTCAGGATCACACAAAAGAAGTGCCAGGCGAGGCTGAGAAGGAATCCCACTGGGAGCCAGAAGAACCCTCTATCGCACTACCACTGTCAATCAGGGTAAAGGGACAAACCACTCGTCCAAAAGCCATGGAACCTATGGCTATCCACCTTAACAAGTCCAGTTCAAGAAAAGGGGGTGATCCTCTCTTGATCACTTCGAACCAGAAGCTTCCTCCCTTGGTCATCAACCTCCGGCGCCACGAGCAGCCGACTGATATAAATGCAACCAGGAACCGAGCCCCAGATGATAATAAACATCCTCTTTTCCAGTATATCAACGCTCTGATTCCTAACCAGGAATCCTCTCCCCATGGCGATATAGAAACGTTAGCACAGAACTTCTTGACAGCTATGGGTTCCTATCACCCGTACATATGGGAGGTAGCATCATCATCCAACGTCGTCACAACATATGAGGACTCTATCTTCCTTGTCCCGCCTACCTGCGACAATCAGCGTACAATAGTCTTCGGCCGCATGCGCAATCAACCGACTATCCAAGAGGATTCTCTCGATAATAATACTGGGAAAATGCAGGTCCACCAATACAGCCCACATGCATTGAGGATCATGCAAAATATGGGCTACGACTTGGAGCGGAAGCCAGGCCTCAACTACGAAAAGGGCAGACGAACGCCACTGTTCGGCAATCCCCGCTATCAACAGACCCGTTTCGGGTTAGGGTATGCCACCTCCTCCAAATCAAGCGAGAATGTCCTTTCCTCCTATCAGGACGGCTCGTCACCCTCCGACTTACCTGACGCTCTCGAACGAACATTATCAGTAAATATGGTAGTGACAGATCCCTACGAAGCAAACGAGCCAGAGTCTGAGCCATTCGAAAATGACTCTTGGGCTCAACAGATGGATACACAATGGGAGTTCCGCTTCGAGCAGAGAGAACCTCCCACTGAAGATGAAGTTATCCAGATCGACGTTGGGGATGAACTCTCACCGAGGCCAATATTTATCAGTAACAATCTTTTCCCAGCCGAAAGGGAAGAAGTTATTCAACTGATAAGAGAATACATCGACATCTTCGCATGGAATTATGAGGATATGCCAGGACTTGATCCAGAGATGGCTACCCACAAACTCAACATATCGCCCGATTCAAAGCCTGTAAAGCAGCACCAGCGTCGGTTCCGCCCGGATATGATGGACGCCATTGAAGCCGAAGTCAAAAAGTTGATAGCCTGCGATTTCATCCGGAAGGAACAACATCCCGACTGGGTCGCCAACGTTGTCCCAGTCATGAAGAAAAATGGGAAAATACGCATCTGCATCGATTACCGGGATCTGAATGCGGCCTGCCCCAAGGATGAGTTCCCTCTTCCCATCACAGACATCATGATCGACAACACCTACGGTTTTGAACGCATGTCTTTCATGGACGGATTCTCAGGGTACAATCAGATCAAGATGCATCCTGGAGACGAGAAGCATACCGCCTTTCGAATGCCACTGGGGGTATATTGCTATACAGTAATGCCCTTCGGATTAAAGAACGTCGGGGCAACATACCAACGAGCTATGAGTAACATATTCTATGAGCATTTACGCAAAACGGTAGAATGCTACGTTGATGACATAGCTGTCAAAAGTTGCCTCAAAGATGATCACATTCGAGACTTGAGGTCGGTGTTTGAATTGATGCGCCAACATCAACTCAAGATGAATCCTACGAAGTCCTTTCTAGGTGTATCTAGCGACAAATTCCTAGGATTTGTCATTACCGCCAAAGGCATCCAAGTGGACCCTGAGAAAGTCCAAGCCATCGTAGAAATGCGATCGTCTCACAATCTGAGGGAACTTAGGGGATTTCAAGGTCGTCTGGCTTACATCCGGAGATTCATATCCAACCTCTCCGAAAGATGTCAGCCTTTTTCTCGCCTCATGAAGAAAGGTGTATCCTTCGTATGGGACGAAGCCTGTCAACAAGTATTTAATGATATCAAATGCTACCTCACTCATCCGCCAGTTCTGGTGCCTCCCGTCGTAGGAAGACCATTCTTCCTATACGATATAGGGCATGAACAGGCTATCTACTATCTAAGTAGAATGATGGTCGGGGCCGAACACCGGTACAACCCAGTGGAGAAAGAATGCTTGGCTCTGATGTTCGCTATCCAGAAGACGCGGCACTATGTCACCGGCCAGCCAAGTGCTCTTAATTCCTGACTCGCAACTTGGGCGATGCTGTTAACACCATATAACATGGTGTACGTCCCTCAGAAGTCCATCAAAGGCCAAGCATTGGCCGACTTTCTAGCTGCTCATCCAATCCCGGAGACCTCCAAGTTGTACGAGGACATCCCTGACGAAGTTGCAGATTGTAATTTCGCGACGGAAAGTGACGCATGGCAACTATTCTTTGATGGTGCCTCCAGAACTGGTCCTAGGGGAAGCATGGTTTCAGGAGTAGGAATCATCCTGGTTACTCCCGATAAACTCGTCGTCTACCGAGCATACTCTCTCAACGAGCCCTGTTCAAAACAACGTGGCAGAGTATAACGCTTTACTAATCAGGCTCCAAATCACTCAAGAGCTGGGGGTCGAATCTCTGGAAGCTTTCGGAGATTCTCTGCTTATAGTCAATCAAGTCAGAGGAATATATGAGGTCCAAAATCCAGACCTCATCCCCTATCACCAAGCAGCAGTCGAGATAGCCATGACATTCAAAGGGTTTTTCCTGGAGCATGTGCCTCGATCCCAGAACCTTAAAGCTGATGCCCTAGTCAGTCTAGCCGCAGATCTGGCTACTCCTATAAGAAGGCAGAACTCGGTAATCCTTCTTAACAGAGATTTATTCTGTATAAAGAACAACTCTCACATAAGACGTAGCTACGCTGCATACGCCGATCCTCCCAGACGAGATTGGAAGAGTCCTTTCATAGATTTCGTGGCATACAAAATCTTGCCGGAAGACCCTAAAGAAGCAGTATCCGTCAAGAGGCGATCCTTACGCTTCTACTTCAATGCATCTTCACAATGCCTATATCGCCGGACCTATGACGGACTGCTATTGAGATGCCTCTCTGACAAAGAGGCACAACTGATCATCCGTGAAGCTCACGACGGCATATGCGGGGCGCATCAACCTGGCCCTAAGCTACAGGATCGTATCAGGAGAATGGGCTACTACTGGCCCACTATGATCACAGACACGATCAGCTATGCAAAACAATACAAGGCCTGTCAGGTCCATGCAGACTTCATACATCAGCCGTCCGAATATCTACATCCTACGGTTGCGTCCTGGCCTTTCGAAGCATGGGGTATGGATGTCATTGGTCCTATTCACCCATCTTCTTCCAGGGGTCACCAGTTCATACTGGCCATCATGGATTACTTCTCCAAGTGGGCAGAGGCGATCCCTCTTGCGGAGGTAAAGGCGTCTAATGTGATTAGCTTCATCAAGCATCACGTCATCTATCGCTTTGGGGTACCTCGGAGGATAATTTACGATAATGGGCCTCAGTTCATCAGTCAAGCATTTCATCGATTTTGCGATAAAAATCGGATACATAATGTTGCCTCTACGGCATATTATCCAGCTGCTAATGGTTTGGCGGAAGCTTTCAACAAAACCATTACCAAACTCTTGAAGAAATTCGTCTCTTCAAACAAGAGAGATTGGAATGAGAAGCTGGGCGAATGCCTCTGGGCATATCGCACGATGGTACGAACACCGACAGGTTGTACTCCATTCTCACTGGTCTACGGGAGCGAAGCAGTTCTCTCCATTGAAGTCCAGATCCCGTCACTCAGAATAGCCGTGGCTAACGAGCTAACTCAAGAGAAGAACGACCTTTTAAGACTTCAGAAGCTAGAAGGATTAGACAAAAAATGCCTCCAAGCTCAGCAGCGCATCGCGCTCTACCAAGCACGCATTTCCAGAGCTTTCAATCATAAAGTAAAGGAAAGAGTATTCAAAGTCGGTGAGCTAGTTCTAGCCGTAAGAAGGCCGATGATTCTTACCCACAGGAGTAAAGGCAAATTCTAGCCCAAATGGGAAGGTCCTTATGTGGTCGAGACAACGTTCTCAAATGGCGCTTACAGGTTAGCCTAGCCTAATGGAGACCTGTTAATGGCTCCTATCAACGGCAAATTCCTGAAAAGGTACTATGCTTAATCTCCTCTGCTCGGGTAGAATATAGCGGAAACCTCAATTCTGACAAAACTACTTTCAAAACAAAGCCTTAGTCAAAGCATATTCTCTCATGTCCGTATGACCTCTGAATAAATGTGTCCTGCTAAAGTTTCTTGAGAGCCTATCATGTCCATATCACCTCTGATAGTATCTTACCTACAAACCTTAGTCAAAGCATATTCTATCATGTCCGTATGACCTCTGAATAAATATGTCCTGCTAGAGTTTCTTGAGAGTTTATCACGTCCATACTACCTCTGATATCACTCTCGCCCAAACCTGTCATTTACATTCCGAAATGATGGGTCCACAAAGTCAGAAAAAAGTTCACTTTATTCCCAAGAAAGAGCAGAATTACACTGGGAAGCAAGAAGAAGAAAGGGTACATCATTGTGGGGGAGCGGTCAGATCGTGAATCTGCTGCGCCAGTACAGCTATCCTCTCATCCCTGCAGGCCAAGGCATCAGCGCGGGCCTGCTCCAGCCGTGCCTCGTTGTCTCCCTTGAGGGACAATTTGGCCCTCGCCCGACGAACACCCGCACGGGCAGCTTTTGTACGATCCAGATCCCGTCATGCTGCGCTCAGTCGACCAGTCGCTACATCCAGACCTGCCAACGACTGGGAAGCCCACTCCTCCGCCTGAGCGAGCTTTTCTCCCAACTTGCGAGCCCTCGCTACGTTTCCTTCATGCTCAGATTGGCACTTCAGTTGAAGGGCAAGGGCCTCCTCCATGACGGCTTTTCTGTCGTCCTTCTCCAGCTGACGTGTTTGAGCGAGTTTGTTCAGGCTCTCCATCTGTTTGGCAAACCGCACAGTCATGAAGTCATATCTGGATTGGACCTCAGCTTCAATGCCGTCCCGAGTTAGCCGCAGATATTCGTTAATGGGTTGCTCCAAACCATTAACCATCGCCTCCAGGGCATCAGCTATCCCGGTGCCGTCAAAATCCCGGATCGCCTCTATCGGGATCCGAGAGGACTTCTTCAGGCACTCGAGGTCCAGATTCCCCTTCAGCACCATCGGTATCAGCGCTTTCAAAGTAGCATAGAAGACGCTGGTATATTGCTCGGTCAACGCAGCTAGATCCGATTGGGCGCCAGGAGTAGCCGCGGTATTGGCAAGTCCCCCTCCAGGAATGATTACAGACAAAGTGGTCACAACCGTCGCTTCAACAGGTGGTGCGACCAAAAGAGGCACGTCGACCGAAGTAGTCGCAATGACAGGCTCTTCTTCTTCTTGGGATATCAGACCCCCCTCAACAAGCGGGCCAGCCCCCGAAGATACTTCCTCCTAAAACTCGAACGCCTCCGTGTCATCACCAGGAGCCGGAGCAGAGCCAGAAGGCGCTTCAAAGCTGTATTTCCCGTGGACGCCATCCCCTGGGAAGAGGACAAGGGAGTTGATATCAATATGATAGTACTCTTTCTAAAAAGAAGACCTAAAAGATGACATTTACCCGTGGCCAGCGGTATATACGACGCATCTGCAGCCAAGGTAGCTAAATCACGCCTTAATAACGTAATACGAACTGTCATACCTGGGGAAGGGGGTGGGCCAACTGACATCGCCAGGAGCTCTACCAAGCCTCCACCAAGACACGGTCGAGGTTCGTCAGCTGGGACCTCGCCAGGCATACTCACGGACACGGCAGGGGTTTCATCCGTTGCTGGTCTAAGGGAAGATTCTCCCATCTGCCTCGGCCACACCAGCAATCTCGTACCACTACCGGAGGCAGTAGCGGCGACGGCATCCTCAAGACGAAGTATCCCGGTACCACCAGCCGAAATTGAGGGTCCCTCACTAGAAGGCGAGGAACCTCCGATCAAGGAAACATCCTCGGCAGACGAAACAGCAGATTCCTCTCTAGGGGCGTCGATACCAGGAATTCGAAGAGAACGATTGACCGTCCTCTTCCTCTTGCGAGGAGAAACCTCCTTGGGAGCAGCGGCCCTTCGCTTCCCAGAGACTACCAAGGCCCCCACAGGTAGAGGTACTTCACACCTCGGCACCGACACCAACGGCTCATCAGGAGTAGCGAACTCCTCACCCTCGTCAGGAGAAACAGAAGGGACTTCGACTCTTCCCCCAGGCGTGGAAGACGGCACCCTAAAACTCCTACGCATGTCAAAATCACGGTGGAAGGTGTTAACCGCCACGTAGAACTGGGCATACGAATATAAGATACGCAGCTCCGTGGAGGGTGTGACGATCGGCACGGTAAAGATTGCTCCAGTACATCCCATGACGAAATATCGCCATCCTCTGGCTCCATCGATGAGTCCGCCCCTGGACCTGAAGCTGGTGACGGCATTGCCCACGTGCAACTGGTCGTACCCAAATTGCCTTGCAAACCGACTAGGCAAGTAAGGCTCGAAGAAGCAATGATCTTCACTTCTATACAACAAGTGGGAAGGCATGATACAGATCAACCACTTGAAAGCCTCCGGAGAAAGATTGGTCTTCTCTCCACCTAAATCCTCCAGTCTGATCCCCGATTGATTGCGATGTACAGAGGGGACAATACAAAGGAGCTTCCAGCCGTGACTGAGGCCCAGTGTCAGCCTACAGTCTAAAACTGTGTTCACATTCCAGGGAGAGTCCTTATAATTCAGCAGGAAGCTACCCCCCGGGCTACTACCGGAGCCAGGGGACATCACCCGAGGGTTGTGCAGAATTAACCATCCCATCAAATACAGGTATGGTAATTCCACCCGAGGAAAGCTTTCACGCCGAGTCTCATCGACGAGCAGCCCATCAGTCATGGCTCTCAGGCCAGCCTGTATACGGCACACCATAGCAGGGAGCAAGCCCAGTCTCGTCCCAAACACCAGACGTACCGCAGGCCACAGGATATTTCGGTGAATGCGGTCCGCAGATGCAGTGCCGGGCACCACTACTCGGCGCAGCCATATGGAGAGAAAACCAGCCAGCTGGGCTTCCTTGGACAGAGGTTTGCGGCAACGCCTCAAGTAGCTATAGGCCTTAGTGCCTTCGGGATACTTTCCTACCCCGTCGTCAAGAATCTGGTCTAGAGCCTTGGCGTCATCCATAAGAGCCTCGACGACCTGGGCACTAAGCACTCCCAAACAGTTCACGGGCTCATCCTTGCCCCCCGAAACTTTCTCCGGCTTGGCAGCCCTGGCCCGGTGGAAGAAGAGGTAGGACGTCCACTTGGTGGTATGGGCCAAATCAGAAGGCTCGTCATAAAAAGCAATGCACGCAAAGTAGTGGCACATCAACTCCTGATACACCTCTACTACCCGAAGGTCCGAATCCCCCAACTCCCGATTGGTGGGGACATACTCTTCATAGGGGGTATCCCCCATCGGCAGCCTCGAGATCACTGCCATCTCATGGAGGGCCAATCCCAACTCCCCCAGCGAAGTGGCGAAAGTCCCGGTGAGCGAAATGTATCGCTCTATCAGTGCCAAGTACAGGTTAGGGTTAGGAGGCAACCCAACACTGGTCGCGCTCACAGCGGCATACAGCCCAATGCACTCCAGCTCTCTCTGACAGTGCTTCAAGGCCCAGTCAACTAGGCAAGCCCATCGACGGTTTGTTGGAGTGATCCACCCGTTGCATCGAGGATTCTCCTTGGGATATACTCCCCCTCGCCCCATGAAGTCGTTGCAGAAAGTAGGCAACTGGACCGGCTGGATCACTAGACTATCTTCGCTCGGGGCACTGCCCGGGCACAGTCCCCTGAACGACGTCACGAGGCCAGAAGGACGGCTGACGAACGACCCCTGGTCAGCTCCTTTCAGATGAAAGATCTTCTCCGGTTTGTCGTGAAGATCGGGCGTCAGGGTCCACGACATCCTCCTAGGGTGTGTCGCATGGAAGAAGGCCGAGATGGGATAATCCCTCGGCATCGTTGGCAGGTACAAAACTAGGTTCCCGGCAAGAAATACCCAAGGTTCTCTCTTAGGCATCGTTTGGGACCGTTTATCGATCATGTCCCCAAAGAAAAAAGCTGGCTTTATGTACTGCTCCCCGTCTATATACGTCAGGGGCTCCCCGTTAATCATATTCAGCAGCGTCCGCTCGCCCTGAGCTGATATCAAAAGCTTCCTTCCCTCAGGATACTGGGGTCCGGAGATAGGAAATGCCACGTGGGACAGATCCTCCAAATAGTTCGAGTGCAGCATCCCGGCAGCGGAACCCATCACCTCGGCCAGTGGAGACTCACCCAAATTAACTGCAAAAGTGCGAGAAAAACACGTCATTACAAAATCTTGCAATATGGGGATCCAGAAGCCACAGTCTGTGCTTTAAGCCAAGACTGTACAAATTTGGCCATTTTACACAGAAAGTCTCATCCAGAGACGTAACTGGCAGCGTACGATCCGTGCTTTACGCCGGGCTACCAAAAATTCTAGTTATTACGCCGGAGGTTCCGTCCCCAGGCGTAAAACTAAAATTTTATAGTATACACCAAATTTTCGGCAGTCGGAGCTGTTACGCCCAGAACTGGGAAAACAATAGAACTCTTACGCTGGCACATTAGAAATGTGAGCGTAAAAGATAAAAATGTCTCCGTGCATCATCTTCCTCAAAGAGGCTGTCAGCACAAAAGACGACCTAGCGCGGTTACGTTCAACGTGTGCGAAGGATTTTTTGTCGTTCTTTGTCATCCCGAAGGCTCTACCTCTAAGACCGGGAGCGCTGTTCGTCGGCGGGTTACTTTGCTCAGAATGAAGTTTGCCTTGTCCGACCGAAGACTCCCTCGCCGGGGCGGAAGAATGGGAAGAAGAACCTACACTCTTTCCCTTAGCGGAGGAGGTTTGCTTCGGCGCCATTTCTGAGGACTCTGAGTGCTCGGAGAAGCAACGGAGAAAAACTCGAACAGACGAAGACTCTCTTTCGCAGAAGACGGATGAAAAGTTTTCTCGCAAAATCTCGGGGTATATATAGGGTTCGGATCGACTCCTCGAATCCTCGGACGGATTCCTCGAAACCCTAACCAAATCTCGCAAATTAATATTTGGTTATGATTGGGTACTACGGCAACCCACTACTCTCGAAAGACGGACAGTCAGCAAATTCGAAGAGTTTTTCGTGCAAAGCAGATTCGCGGTTCTATGCTAAAGAGCTTTCTACGCTCGACGGCTACAGATCTATGGTTTTACGCTCACAAGCTATAAGTCTATGGTTTTACGCCCGGATGCCTTTTGTGCTCAGTAGCTTTTATGCTCGAGAGGCTACAAACCTACGACTTCACGCTTAGCAGATACTAACCTATGGTCCCACGCTCGGTGGTATTTAGTTTACGCTCGGAGGCAACAAGATCCACGACCTCACGCTCGGAAGACTTCTTTTTCACAGGCTGCAAATCTACAGTTCTACGCTAAAGAACTTTCTACGCTCGACAGCTACAGATCTACGGTTTTACGCTCACAAGCTATAAGTCTATGGTTTTATGCCCGGATGCCTTTTGTGCTCAGTAGCTTTTATGCTCGAGAGGCTACAAACCTACGACTTCACGCTTAGCAGATACAAACCTACGATCTCACGCTCGGTGGCTTTCTACGCTCGGTAGGCTACGAACTTAGGATTTTTAGCTCATCTACACTAACGGATCTCTAACTTTCCGCATATCCGAACAGTGCTCAAAGCGGTCAATTGAAGGAGTTTACACAGAAGATACCCCCTCTTGACCTCAAAAATATCCCAAGTACCCGAAGCATGCAAGAGTTCAACATTAAAAATCACTCTTCTTCGTGGGTCAACTCGAAGTTCATCCAGAAACCCAGTCTGAATATTTCATCTACAGTTCAAGACGGCGGCTCAGTTTTATAGCCATTTCTTGCCCTGTTCCAAGGGACTTTCGGGAAATCACTCTTGAAGATAATGTCTGGGATAAAGAATTCTACGCAGTCCCTACATTCCTAAAGCAGCCGCGCATCACTAGTTATACGTAAAAGACAGGACGGGACCTAATACTCTTTCTATCAGAGTCGGCGTACAGAATCAGACGTGTCAAAGCTGCACATATTCAGACTTCACAGCAACGTATGGCAAAGATGATCATATGCAGAGAAGAAAGACGACTTTATTTAAAGTTAAAATCATAATTACATATGAGGGAAATCCTGCCTGCAAGGGATTTTTCTTCATTTTTGTGATTACATATGAGGGAAATCCTGCCTGCAAGGGATTTTTCTTCATTTTTGTGATTACATATGAGGGAAATCCCATCAACAAAGGATTTCCCCATCGTCGTCTGAAGATCACACCGAGAAGCCGCTCTGACAGGGTCTCGCGCTGGTGATGGTCTTCCTCTTCTTCCAAGAAGATGAGTGGTGGCAGGAGGATATACAACTGGGCATAGACCCATCCTCCAACGGAAGGAAAGCAGGGTAATTCTGCTTTCCTACAGACCACCGCCACCCTAGCCGGTCTGTCTGCCTCTCGTCACCAGAGGTAACGAGAGAATGCGCCACTTGCAAGCGGCCTGGTCAAATGTGACCCCTCCCCACTCTTCGAGTGAGATGCCGCATGAAGTTGCTGATTATCCCGAGCAAGGGAGGCTAGATATCCTTCCATGATTCATCGTTGCAGATGACACTTGCTCGAAGACGCCGTCTTGTTCGGCTCCTTACATGCTGGAAGAACATGGTCTTCTTCTTCCTCAGGTCGACCCGACGAAATCCGGCGATCATCTCAGCATGGTGAAAGAAAATGTGGAAAGAAACAGGTTAACTCCTCAGCCCTTTTATAGGCAAAAGAGGTCACACCTACCCCCAATAAATCCGCCATAAAGACAGGCCTGAAAGAACGTGTCAAACTTGACCGTTTCAGGCTCTATTTCAGAAGGCGTTCCGAGTTACGAGGGACGGTTCATGCTTCATTCAAAGCGTTTCAAATTCCGAGGAATTTAAAAGCTTTGAAGGGGGTCTTGTAGAAGCATAAAAAATACGCCGGATGACTATACGCAACCTATTGGTACGGGACAGCGTAAAGAGATGACCTCAGAGCCACCAAGCAGGTAAGACAAGAGCTTCTCAGGACCATCCGCGTAAGTGCAGTATGTCCAGACTGCCTCAGAGCGTAAAGCAGAGGGCTTCGTCGCCTATATGGCGTAAAACACATCCGCTTTCAAATGCGGTATTAAAGCGTACGAGGAACGCTTCGTGTTCTCCGAGACGAACCTGCCAGACCCTGCAATGAACCTGACGTCTGAACTTCTGACAAAGGGATACGGCTCGGCTACCCAAACGATGGCTATAATGATGGCACGGCACTACGACCCAGGCTGTCAGTCACCGCCATCTCCCTTACGTAAACTGTTTCTTTTACATACACAAGGGGATATGCTGCCTTGTTTTACACGGGCAGACGTGAGCTGTTTACGCTCCACAGCGGACAAACCGCCTGCCACGTCAAAAGCTGCACTTTGTGCAGGGCTCGAGACACGTCTCTGCGATTGGCGCACAAGGCGGTAATGGTCTTCTCGAGGCACGACTGACGCACAGAAGGGCTGCGGGCCTTCAAAAATACGCCTCTGCATTTAATGCACAGAATGATGGCGGATCTCTGCATTTAATGCAAGAGATTTGATGAAGAGTCACCAAACTGACGTTTAGTGACATCCCCTTTGCATAAACTGCTTTTACGCATACAAAGGGATACACTGCCTTATTCCATACAAGCGGACGAGAACCATCTACGCCCCGCGGAAGACAAACAGACTGCCACGTTAAAAGCTGTTCTCCACACATGGCTCGAGGCACGTCCCTGAACTGTGGCAGGCCTTCAGAACACGTCTTCGCAATTAATGCACAAAATGATGGCATATCTCTGCATTTAATGCGAGGGATTTGATAATATCTTCAAAAGCCGTGATTCCGGCTAAAGGACATCTATGTCAGCGTTCAGCACATTATGCAGTGGCGTCTATGCCCGTTCAGCTTCTGTGCCCAGATGGCTTCTACGCCTCCTCAGCTTCTATGCTCTCTCGGCTTCTACGCCTCCCCAAGTACATTACGCAGTGGCACCTACGCCCGTTCAGCTTCTGTGCCCAGATGGCTTCTACGCCTCCTCAGCTTCTATGCTCACCCGGCTTTTATGCCGTCGGGCTTCTACGCCCACCCGGCTTCTATGCCTACTTGGCTTCTATGCCACGGTGACAGACATCGGCTTTTACGCCCACCTCTTCTACACGGGGGATACCTACCTACGTGGCTTTTACGCCGTGATCTTCGTAGCAATTGTACGCGTTGTGTCCCTTAGTTGGACCCGCGTCACACGCTCATTCAAAAGATTATCCATACGCAGGCATTGGTTACTTTAACCGTCGTGTAAAAGGGTGCTGTGTTGTCCACTCCTCGGTTTTTACACCAACTGAGTGGTCACTGTCACTAAAACTCTATAAATAGAGACCTCTATCAACAGAGGAACAGGTCGAAAAATTGAAAGATGGAACAATTGAAGACTCAGAGAAGAGGTCGAACAATTGAAGATCGAGCAAGGAGAGAGGAGATCGAGAGAGAGAGAGAGAGAGGAACCCGGAGCTCAGGCAAAGGATAGGGATCGGCGACCTGGGCATCGTGCATCCACCCTTTTCTGCAACCTCCGAGGCTGCTTCCTGTCTTCTACGGCACTTCTTCACCATCGTGTGGTCCAAGGGCTAAAGTGATCGACTGCAGATCAGACACCTATAGCAATTTATACCCAGATTAAATAAATTGTACTCCCACATCCTCGTATAGGATTACATTGTACAAGTTTGTTTGTAAACAAAAGAACACGGGTCCTGTATAAATCCTGTCTTGAATACATCTTTTATTCTTTTCGTTTTCTACCACAAACAATAAGTTTAATAGATCAAAACCAAGAAAAATACATAAAATCCATAAAATCCTAAGTTTAAAAATATATATCTACACTAATCCATCTATCAAAACAGAAAACTCAAAGTACTAAAAGTGCTTAAAAATACATAATAAACATAATATAACGATAATATGGAGGGTTTCTCTATTTCTCATGCAAGATGTACTTGCCTATGAAAATGGGAAGAGAAACTAAAGAAGGAGGAAGAAATGAAGAAGTAAAGAGAGAGAGAGAGAGAGAAAATGTTGGATTATATATGGTAGGGTTGAGGGTTGAACCAAAGTTTTTCATGACTTGAACCAACCCACAAAATAAACCCAGAAGTAGATTAAACCAAAGAATGGATCTAGTCTCCATGCACATACAACCATGCTAAAATAAAATACGTTCCAAATACGTATATCGAAAATGGGGAGTGACATTGTGTCCCATATTCCTAGACTTCAGAGTGATGCTATAATCGAGACTGCTCTTGCACTGTGGACCATGAGGTGACATTTGTAAAGATCTAGACTAGTATTTTTTTATTTTCGTATCATGCCTTAGTATCATTTCTCTTAGTTAGTTGTTTGGATTATTTTTCTTATCATATCTTTCTTAGTATACTGTGATTAAGCTATGATGATACTAGTTGTTCTTGTGATGGTTGAGATAGATTATATTGAGGTCTAGACAACATTCTACATTCGATGCTGCGGTGTAGGCTGGACGTACCCACGTACTCGTGCCCGAATATCCGGGTGCGGGTCATGACATTCAATCTTCTTATGAAGTAGCATCTTGTGAAGTAGTAGAAATGATGTAGTAGCAGTGACGTCCTTCTTGTATAGTCTTCAGTTGTACCACATTGTAGTCTATTGAATCGTAGTTTAGTTAATTATCGAAATCATGTTGACCATAACCAAATGGGCCAATAATCTCCCCTATTTTTATAATTGATAAATCGTGACTAATATGACAATCTGAAATAGATATAGCTATAGCTCCAAATAGCAATAGCTCCCCCGTAATGAGAGCAAAAATTTGAAGTATCTTCTTTGTTCATCTAGCAACTTGAAGTACTTAAAGTATCAGTATGTCTCCCCCATTTTTACTTCATCGAAATAGATAGCTCCCTGGTAAAAGGTGACTGATGCTATGATGTAACCTTTAAGATTGTTACGAAGGAAACATTTTCTTCTTTCTTCATCGATAGCATTGCAAATATGGTAGCATCACCAGTCACATATCGTGAGCAACCACTATCAAGAATCTATTTGCTTCTAGCATGCGAGGGTTGGTCCACCTATAACACAAGTTGAAGATGTAACCTTTGGTACCCATTTCTTTGAGGGTCCTGATATGTTAGTTTTTGGAACCTATATATATAAATTCATATCTACCAATTTTTTAAGTATATAATATTGTGTGATGTGTCCTTTCTGACCACAATAATGACATGTAGCAATAGTCCTAGTGCTTGGTGTATTAGTATAGATATGAGTATGTAAAATAGTACGTTGTGTCTTGCGTGAAAACTTGTAATATAATGTGTGATTATGAGAAGCATTTATTTTGCTTGTTGGTGTCTTGTATGTCTGCTCTACTTTGTTATCAATAATGGTTATTAGGGGCCAATCGGAGGGGTTTTTAGGCAGCGGCAGAGGGCTGAGACAAGGGGATCCCCTTTCTCCTTATCTCTTTGCTATTGTAATGGAGTTCCTCACTTACCTATTGAACGATGCGGTACTGGATGGGTTGATTACCTATATATTTCAGAATGTGGGACTAGTGGTTTCTCACCTTATTTATGTTGACGATCTGGTAGTGTCCGTGGAGCCGTATGACAGATCCCTTAACATGATTAAGGAAATTTTCATTACCATAAAAAATAGATCTGTCTTGCATCTTAAAAAAAATAAGAGCTAGATGTTCCTGAATCATACTTTTGGGAATAAGGAGGCTTGGTTGGCAAAAATGGATATCGCGAAAGATATGCTTCCTGTGAGATACTTGGGGCTACCCATTGCGATCAACTATGCCGCTAATACGGAGTGCGAGGGCCTCCTCAACTATACGCAATTGAGACTAAAGGGATAGCATGCACAAATCTTGTCCTTCAGGGGGAGGATCGAACTTATTAAATATGTAATTCAGGCATATGCGCTTTTCTGGTTGTAGGTCATAATGCTTCCTATGAGCATAATGAAGAAGATGGAAAGTATGTGTGCAGACTTTCTATGAAAATGAGTCATACATACTATTAGTTGGGAGTAGTTATGTCGGCCTAAAAAAGAGGGTAGAGCTGGGCTGAGATCTTTGTCCCTCCTAAGGAAAATTGTATACCTCAAACTGTTCTGGAGATTTATCAACGAAAATTCTCTTTGGGCTGACTAGGTCAAAGGAAGGTACTTTCCGAAAGGGGACTTGTGGTCGAGTAGCAGCAATAACAACTTCTCGGTCACCGTTAAAGCATTGTTGAGGATGAGAAGTAGGGCTCAAGGTAAGCTAACCAGGGTGATATGCTCAGGGGCCCCAAATCAGCATTTGGCAAGACCCTTTAATCAAGCATTCTAGCTTGATCAAGAGGGAGGGATGACATGTCTATGAGATGATGGATTCTACGAATATGGTGAGTAGCCTTATTCAGGAAGGCGAGTGGAAGCTACATGGCCATTTGATCGAGTCGGCTCATGCGAAAGACATTCATGCGGTAGAGATTGATAGACAAGCAATGGAGGAGTACTGGGACAGGAAATACATGGAGAGAGGGACCTTCAAGTTCAGTATGACCCTGAACCAGATTAGGACCTATCATGTGGAGGTTGACCGGGTGGAGATGGTTTGGACCAAAGGGACCGAATGATACTCAAGATGTCCTTGTGCTTATACAAAATTATCAGGATGGGACTCCTTACTCGAGACAGGTTGACCAGGTTTGGCATCCCCTGCGAGGATATGAAGTGTTGCTTATGCTGGAACTAGGATGAGTCGAGGGATCATCTGTTCTTCGCTTGTAATGTCACTTGGGATATTTGGAGTGCACAAAGGACTAAGTTTGGATAAACCAATATACACTACAGAACTCTTGTTGTGGTCTTGAAAGATGTTAAAGCGCAGAAGGGCAACGGAGTGAGAGGTTACCGTCGTCTCAGAATAATTTTTTGGGTAGTGGTTTGGCACGCATGTAGGAAACGAAATTGACGAATCTTTGAGGGTCTTTTTCTTAGTATTTTTGTTGTACAAAGAAATATAGATGCTGACATAGATATTCTTGACCCCAGATAACTTATTTTGTAATCTGTGACGAATCTTAGTTATAATCATCGTTTATCTATAAGATTTACCTTCTTCAATATATATATATATATATATATATATATATATATATATATATATATATATATATATATATATATATATATATATATATATATATATATATATATATAATGAGACTTCAAAACGGCTCAAAAGATTTACCTTCTTTTGTAATCTGTGATGAATCTTAGTTATAATCATTGTTTATCTATAAGATTTACCTTCTTCAATATATATATATATATATATATATATATATATATATATATATATATATATAATGAGACTTCAAAACGGCTCAAAAGTGAGCCGTCTAAGCCATATATATATATATCATCAATTATTTATTTTTAGAAAATTAATATTATATAAAAAATTGTTGAATTTTTTTTAATATGTTATAAGAACCATATGTATATATGTTATTAATTGTTAATTTTAAAATTAATATTACATAAAAAATATTTTAAAAAAATTAAATATGTTATAAGTAACACTACATGGATTCGAACTCAGCCAACCAGAGAGAATACCTCCCACCTTAACCACATGAGTTACAAATTTTTTTTGTTTATAATTAGATAATATAAAAAAATATCAATAACTAATTATAATTAAAATTTAATCAGATATATAACAAATTCTAATTAAAATATAAAAATATATATATCATTTTTTAAATTAAATATATTTAAATAATATTTATACTAATATCATAAGAAAAAAATTATTTTAAGTGCAACACACGTGAATTTAATAGTATATATAAGTATTCTACATTACAAAAAATTATTTATCTCTAATTTGTTTCAAAGTTATCCAGCATTTTTTGTCTCTTTGGTTGATCTCACGTCTGATATAATCTGCACATCATCTTGGATTATTTTAAATAGTCTAGACAATATTTTAATTTATGAAATAATAATAATAATAATAATAATAATAATATTATTATTATTATTATTATTATTATTATTATTATTATTATTATTATTATTATTATTATTATTAAAATATAATATATATACCCAATCAGTCAGGTTCTAAGAATATAAAATATAAGTTGACTAGGGTCAACCTTGCACTTTGTATTCGAAATGATTATTTCAAGATTATAGAATTCTGCAAAAATGATAGCCATTTGGATTCTAAAATACAAATGCATACTAGATTATGAAATCCGTGTTGGCTAACCCCCTAAGGATTAATAGCATTACTAATGACAGAAGTAAGACATTTGGATTATAAGAAATAGAGATGCTATTGAAGAGGTCAATAAGAGTTAAGTGTACAACAAATACCCATATACAATTATTTTAGTAATGTGAGGTTCTAAAACCATGATCTTTAGCAATTTGGTTTGGCAGATAGGTTTATCCAAGAGGTTAAACTATCGTAAGAAGATACCATAAGAAAAATATAAGTAGTAAAATTGTTGACAGTTAAGACTTGAGATTATTAAGGAGATTGAAAATATCTCTTCATACCTGTATTTATCATGCATCCTTATTTTACATGAACTTTCTATTAGTCCTAAAACATTTCAAAATGTAATGACTTTCTTACTACTGCAGTGCTAGGATTTAAAATCTCCTTCCTTTACAGGTACTACTTTTATGGAGAAAACTTAACATCCCAATGATAGAAAGAAATCCAGCTACTGTCAACATAGAGCGCTCCAAACCCAGAACACCATTTTTGATAAAGTTTTTAGTGAAATCTTGATTGCAGAAGTGATTTTGTATTACAAATTCATGTATTAAATGAACAATATTATTTTGATGAATATTTTATTTGTTCCTTATCCAACATCAAACATATCAATGTGAAGGTAAGGCCAGATAGTTCCCTAGTATCGGGATCACAAGCGTCAATACGATGCTCTGATACCACTTGTTAGGCACACGAAAGCGTTTGCCAACCCACTTGAGATAACCAACTCCGTCTAACGAACATCAATCACAGATAAAGACAAGTATATGGTGGTGACTACGTCACCTGGATAAATCACAATCTAAATAACTCAGATAAAATTACAAGAATGATAAAAAATCAATGTTGAACCCTTTGTCCTAATAGATTCAACCCCCTCACCACGCTCAAGAAGAAACGACAGAGATTACAATAAAATTACTCACCAACCCGTAACAATTTTTCTAACCGAAGTTGACAACTCCTCGATTAGATCTCTTATTCCTTCTGTTTTTGATGAAGAAAAACCCTAAAGAGCAAATCACGGGCTTTCTCTTAGATTTTTTGTGGATGAACCCTAAGAGCAAAAAAAAACATTCCCATAAACATTTGAAAATAAATTAAAAAAGAAT
The DNA here is from genome assembly GCA_036927795.1 of Iris macrosiphon. Classification (NCBI taxonomy): domain Eukaryota; kingdom Viridiplantae; phylum Streptophyta; class Magnoliopsida; order Asparagales; family Iridaceae; genus Iris; species Iris macrosiphon. The sequence goes on from JAYESA010000015.1 coordinate 69,816,431, forward strand.
CATCCACTTCAAATTGACTAGATTATAAAGCAATCAACAACGTTCTACAACAAAATAACCGACTATAAAAGGTTAATCACTGCCAAAATACTCATAATTTGTTTCATAGTCCATCATTAATATAGATTGATATTTTCGTCATGTTCTTTCATTTCAGGTCCAACCTTTTGTTGGTTTATGGAGTGATAGAAGCCATTCCAGATTCGGAAGGAGAAGACTATTTATACTTATCGGGTGTCTCCTTATCTGTTGTTCTGTAAGTATTAGTTTGTCTACTTGAAGAATTCTATGTTTTGTCTTCTCAACCCATGACTACGTTCTTATAAAAATACTATGTCTAATAAAATGTGTATTCTAGGTCATTGCAGTAGGCTATTCATCAGATATAGGCTATTCTTTTGGTGATACAAAGGAAGATTGCAGGTCAATATATTCATAACATACAAATTTGCTTTCCTCTGTTTCGTTATCGGTGAGGGGCAATTGTCATCATTCTGAGAGGAATTGAACAAGGAAACATATTAGAAACTTAAATTCAATAATAAAGAGGAATTGAATAAATTTTATTTAATACCTTCGTCCTTCTTATCAATAAATTCCTTTCTTTTCATTCTCTTGCAACCAAACAACTGAAAAGCTTAACTTTTGATTGAACCTTTACACATTAAACGCAGTGTTTATATAGGTTCAAGGTGGAGAACTGCAATTGTATATGCAGCTGGTTTCTGGATGCTTGATTTTTCTAGCAATGCAATACAGGTAAACATTTTTCTAATTTCAATTATCTCGATAGGCATTTTCAAGCCTTATCTTAATGGTTTAGACCGACTTTTAAAATATTGCTTGTGAATGTTTTACGACACTTCCTAGGGCTTAGTGGGCTTTGTTATGTATAGGAAGGGTGGTTGTTAACATGGTAGAATAGCTTGATTTGTATCTTTACATTACATTAATCAACTTGAAGTTGAAAAACTTGGTGATGCTATTGCACTCAATTTTTCTACTAGTAATGTTGAGTCATCCCTTAAAGGGATAATATCCTCATATTTGATTATTTGTTAGCAGAAGTTTGAAATGTACATGTAGGCAAGCATCTTTAGTAACAAGCTTACAAAGTATTTCTTTGATGAAGTTGGACTGTACCCAAAAGCCCATGGGTTGGCCAAAACCCGATGGCCCAACTTGGGCCTAGATTTATTTTGCCTCTGGCAATGGGCTGGCTGTCACTGGAACTCACTCGGTTAGACTCAGAGCAATCTGTCATATCTAGGAAATCAATATACCAACTTACTTGCGGTTTGGTTTTCAAAACTTATAAAAGGAATGAAATAAATGATAATGGCAGTTTCTTGTGTTTAGAAGTATAGAAATTAAGGAAATCGAAAACTCAAGAGAACTCAAGACTAAAGGTGGGTCTGGCTCTAAATTGGCTAAATTGCTCCTACAAAGAAAGAAAGAAAGAAAGAAAGAAGAACTTTAGTTTGGGATTTACTTTGCTGAAGTATATATATCCTTAAGATTCTGATATAGATGAAGTCCTTATACAAAGCTTGGTGTTCGATCTGACTTCCTCTCCTTAGCGAGTGCTATCATAATCTATTTGAATATTTAAGACTTGAAAGGGAGCGAAGGTTCGGGTCTTTGTCTACATTTATATATATATTCCTACATGTAACAAGCTACCAACATGGTTGCATCACATTTGAATTAAAGAAACTTGATTATGTCCAACCAGCAAATTCTCCATGTGTAGAGCTTGGTTGCATGCCAGCTACGTAGGGCCATACCCCTAATATCATGGAATAGTTGCCCACAAGATTCTCCCTAAATAGAAAATAATAGGCACTACGTCAAAGTTTATGTATATGTATTTGTCTCTAGGGCTAACCGAAGCATTAGGAGATATCTTGCACATGTAACTAAAGGACCTTGCTCTTGCTTATACAATTGAAAATTGGGTTTAACATGAAAACGACATTATATTATTGATTTGGTTTTCAAACTTTCAATAATATTGGGATGCATATATGTCTTCCATTGTTATGCTTCAAATACCGGTGCACAAATGATGCAGTGTGATATATATAATATATATATATGTATCAAAGTCTCCATGCTCTAATGACTAAGCAGGTAGAGACATAGTATATCATGTCTGAATGGATTCGATTCCACGAAAAAACTATATATATATATATATATATATATATATATATATATTCTCCTTGTACAATAACCAATTGAATGTCGTGCATGAAAGCTGCTGCAGCTGCGCCGCGCATGAAAGCTCCCTGCGTGCCTCCAGACCCGCTCCCCCTGCCTCCGCCTTCCTCCTCCCGACCCGGCAAGTCTTCCCCCTCCCCATCGCCTCCATCTTCTCCCCTCCCCTCTCCCTCACTACCGACATCTCCCTTGCGGATGATGGATGGACAACCATTGGTCTCCGTCGGAGAGGGAGACCTTCCCCTCGCAAGGGGAGCACGCCATTCAGGCCGTCGTCGGGGGGGGGGGGGGGGGGGGAGGGGGGAACTGGTGCGGGCCCCAAACCCCCTCTGACGTAGCCTTCCGTCCAGCCCTCCCGGTCTCCCACGGCTCACTCTCCCCCTTTGCCCATCCGTGCACATAAGGTGCTCGACGGTATGCCCAAGACGACTGCCTCCACTTTTCGGCCTTCAAGCGGGGCCCCTGCTTTGTGGGCAGACAAATGTAGATCGGGAATGAATAGAGAGGACAACGAAATGTGCTACGTCTGGCCGAAGACTGTCCATGGGAGATCGATGATTGGGCTGGATTGTGAAGGAGGACATCGTGGAAATGGAAGAATATTAGAAAAATACCGTAGTCATTCATGTCATGGGTGCTAGACCATTCTTCGGTCAATTTAAAGGGTTTGCTTTGCGGATGTGGAGGCCGAAAGGAAGCATGAAAATTTATTCTAGGAAAAATGGCTTTTACTTCATCAAGTTTGGGCTGGCGGAGGATCTAGAGCGGGTTATCCAAAATGGCCTGTGGACGTTTGATGGTAGACTGGTTGTAATGAGACGTTGGGACCCCTCCTCCAACTTCTAGAGAGATCGCTTGGCTACCATGCCAGTCTGGATTAGGTTCCCGTGGTTCTGTCCACAACTATGGTGCACTAAAGCTATTATGAAGATAGTCAGTGGTGTTGGAAAATCTATTTGCCCTGATACTGCCATCGCTAATAGGGTACGATTGTCTTACGCGAGAGTATTTGTCAAAATCAATGCGGCAGATCCCTTACCAGATAAGTTGGAGATTGAACTTCCATCTGGAGAAACTATATTCCAAAAAGTTGAATATGAATGGGTACTGCCTTGCTGTCGTACTTGTAAGAGATTTGGCCACATGATCATCTCTCAATGACCAGATGCGGTACCTTCAAATAACTCCTACCAGCAAGGTCATGTTACTAGACCTGAAGTTGAACCCCACACAGCGGCGGGGAACACCAACCTGGAAGATCAGACTAATAAAAAGGATAAGATCAGTAATAGGGGGGTACCTCTAACATGGAAATTGATGAGCAGGAATGTAAACCCCTGATTCTTCAAAAATATAAAAATTGGATTTTTCACAATTTTCTGGAATTTTCTGGAATTTTTTCTGTAATTAAAATCAGGGTTTTAATTATTAAACGATTTTTTATTGTTAATAAATAATATTAAAATATTATGAAAATAATATTTTTGGGTGTAAAATGGAAAACTGGACTTAGGATAATTTTTCTAGAATTTATTGGGCCCCGGACCTATTTTAAAACACCTAAAAAATATTTATTTAATTATTTAATTATTTAATTATTTATTTATTTAATAAGTTATTGATTTTCTTTTAAAACCCTAAAACCCAACCGGCCCGGCCCAATTGGGCCCAGCCCAATACCCAGACTCCGGCCCAGCCCAACCCATTCGCCCTATCGGGTCGGGTCGGGTCTGCCCCAACCCGACCAGCATCCAACCCGCTACCCGCTTCCCTCCCCACGACCGGCTCCCGCAGCCCGCTTCCCGTGCCACCCCGCCCGGCCGCCCGCCGCTCCATCCGGCTCGCCCCACGCACCGCGGCCAATACCCCCCCTCTCCTCCGCCTTGCCCGGCCGCTCCTCCCTCTCCCTTCCCTATATAAATCCTTCCCTTCCCCCGTCGACCACCACGAACCCCCGCCGCCCGCTGCAGCCCTCGCCGGCTCCCTCCGCCCTCAGCCAGCCCCTCCTCCTCTCCTCCAGCTCCGCTCCACCTCGCCGCCGGCCGCCAACGCCCAGCTTCCTCCTCCTCTCTCCCCGATCCAACGCCCAGCTTCCTCCTCCTCTCTCCCCGATCCAGCGCCCCGCTCGGCCCAGCCGCCCCGAGCCGGCCGCCGTGCCTCCGCCCAGCCTCGCCCCTGCTTCCCCGGCCGCCTCCGGCCAGCACCGCCTCGCCCCAGCCTTCCTCCGGCCGGCCTCCTCGCCTGAGCCCCAAACCCTAACCCTAATTTTCCGTTGTGTCAGGACACGTGTCGGACACGTGTCGGACACGGTTTTTCTGGGTTTTTCTGACCCTGTTCAGGTATGCGTATCTTTCTGCTCGTAACCCTGTTTCTGATTCCGTTTATTGCGTTGCGAAGCCTGTATGACCCTCTCGGTGCCCGGATAAATCGCTCGGGGCATCGCGTCCTGTGGTGATCGCATACCGCGATCCAAAAACAGGAAAAACAATGACCCGATTCACCCCGGAACTGGGTACGCCCCGCCAAACGGGACGACTTGGTAGCGCGCGGTCTTCACAGATACGTGCGCATCGTTGATACGGATGTGTGGGATTTCGCAGAAGTCGATTTGGGTGTGCGTGCACACCGGGATCAACGCGTATCCGCGGACACCGTCCCGTATCTGCCTTTTCTGAATTACACCCTAACTTTGTGTACACACGTCGGATTGAAACGAAACTTACACCATCGGACTCGTAGCGATACGCTGGTCCTGTGACCCAAGTTTGGTTCGATTCTGAGAACGTTGACGAAATCGCGTGTCGTGGGTCCCACAGGCCCCGCTCGACGGACGATTTTGTGATCGACTCATCGGAATCCAATTCTGAAAGTTCCGTTGGGTTCGTAGCATCGTTCCTAACCTGTTGACACTAAGTTTGGTGAATTTGGAGACCTTTGACCCTGACACGTTTTTCGGTGCAAAACGGCCCACACGCGGACCCCATTTTGACCCGAAATTATCGTTTTTGCCCTTGTCTCCAAATTGGACTCAAGGATAGGCGTTTCTAGCTATTTGATATCTTATGAGCATGATGGTAATATTTATTTCAGCAACCGGAGTCATTTCTGGAAATTTCCCGAGGATAAAACTGTAATTGGATCCAAACATCAGGCAAGTACCTGCACTTCAAGTTTAATCTTTATATTGTGATAATTAGTTCCTTGCTCTACTATCACCATTGGATGTTTACACGTAGTGTTAGACTATTGGATTTTATGTCTTGCTTTTCGTGTCGGGTGGGAGAATACTAGGAGGCATGTAGTTTACCCTTCCCCCTATATTGTCTAATAGCTGTTGGTACACGACTGTCCATCAGTCGGATCTCGATTATTCTTGTTTAATAGCCGTCTATGACGGCCGGATTAGCCTTATAATCCCCTACATGCCAACTATGTATTCTAAATACACAAGTTCACATACATGGTTTCTTGTCTTGTTGCAGTTCCTGTTATCTTGTTGTAGTTCCATTTTCCTGTCTCATTATATTTCCTGTTTACTCATATTCCTGATTTACAGAAATTAACCCTTAGTTATTGTTACTTCTTATTTATGCATTATCCTCAACATGATACTTGTCAGTTCTTTTCTACTTGTCATAAATATTTAGTTTAATCTTTGTTGTGCATTGTGTACTTTGCTCCTTTTTCCCTGACTGGATCCGTTGATTTAGGCGAGGATGAGGACTATGCCCCCACCTTTTATGGCCCCTATAAGGTAGCAGGTGATACTTTTGAGGAGCCGGTTCCTACCCAGGAGACTACTTTTGAGGAGTAGTAGCCAGTTAGCTAGTATTTTTCTTTCAGCATAGTAATCGGGTTTGTCCCCGATTTATCTTCTGGTTATGTAATAAACTATGGATCCGGTTGTCACATTTTGTTTATGAAATCTTAACATTTCTATTCCCCTGTCATTATCCTTGCCTATTTATTTACTGTGGATGAGCTAGAGATTACCTGTGAAGATAACCTAGACAGCGTACTACCGCCGACACTGCGGCGTAGGCTGGACGTACCCACGTACTCGTGCCCGAATATCCGGGTGCGGGTCGTGACATATTTTTATGGTGGCCCATGCAGGTCAACGACTAAATTGTTTGGTTTCAACTTCGGAACCGAACAGGCCTGCAATAAGATAAGGATAAGTTTAGGATCTCATCCACTTCCTTGAATCGTTCTTGACATCTATCTCAGATTTGAATTGATTCCTTGACTTGCATCCTGCCTTGTTTCCTGTGCGCCCCTTATCGTTTATTTTGGATGCAGAGTAATGGACCTATCAGCAAGCGACGAGGTTCATACAAGATCACCACGAGATGCTCTACCAGCACTCGAACTGAAACCACCTTGGTACCACAAGCAGCACTCTCCCAGCTAGCCCAGCAACAGCAGAGGGCACCACCACAAGGACGCGGACAAGCTTCCGTGATGACCGTGGAGAACGCGCAGACTCTTGGAGTAGCTAATGCGCGTAAGTGATTCGTAGATACCTTTTCTAGTATTGTTTAGCTCGTGCCTATTGGTTCGTGACCTCAGCCCCAATCTAGTAATTTTGAACTTGCTAATAACCTGGTATGCTTTTATAGTTGATAACTAAAGAGATTGCAGAGTCTTTTGTTATGATGCTTATTTGTTTTTATTTTGTGAACTTAAATAATTTGTACCTCCTTTCATCATCATCTAGCGCACTTAATTTTGCTGTACTTGACTTATGCTGCTATTATATAGCCTAGTTTTGCAAGCTTACTCTTTATCAGGCTTGTTCATGACATATGTGTTAGTAAGGCCTGATCAACCCCACTAATACAAGTGTCTATTCAGAATCAGTGTATTATGGTCTGATCAACCTTAGTGCATTTTGATTCGTACTTCGTACGACTACTTTACGTAGATTGAGATATATAGTTGACTAGTATACTTGCCCCCTAGATATGTCCGAGCATATCGTATCAGTTACATAACTATACTAATACGAGCATGCGAACAAATGACTACCAGAATAGAATTTCAATCCACAAATGCTTGACAATTCCCATTTGAATTCTTTAAACGCCTTGATCCCTATATTTCTGTTCTATCACCTCACCCTTGAACTCTTTATTGATCTTCGTCTTCCCTTATTTCGGAAAGACAAAATCTCGTGCTTGGTATAAGTTTGATATATAGATAGTACTAGATATACCCCACAGACCGGTCGAATTAATGATGACCCTTTATGATTAAGGGAATACCATTTGTGATGTGTTGGTGTTAAAGACTTAAGGATTCAATACCATGATTAAATAAGTTGGGACATAGCTTTACTAGTTGTATAGCCTTAGAGGATAGATGGGTAAAATCTAAGTTGGGTAGAGACCGTAATGTTCACTTGAGAGGAATCCTTTAGACTGTAATCAAGTAAGATTGGATAGAGAGAACCCTACCATATTTTAATTTCGAGGACAAAATTTTTATAAGTTGGGTAGATTGTAAACCCCTGATTCTTCAAAAATATAAAAATTGGACTTTTCACAATTTTCTGAAATTTTCTGGGATTTTTTCTGTAATTAAAATCAGGGTTTTAATTATTAAATGATTTTTTATTATTAATAAATAATATTAAAATATTATGGAAATAATATTTTTGGGTGTAAAATGGAAAACTGGACTTAGGGTAATTTTTCTAGAATTTATTGGGCCCCGGACCTATTTTAAAACACCTAAAAAACATTTATTTAATTATTTATTTATTTATTTATTTATTTATTTATTTATTTAATAAGTTATTGATTTTCTTTTAAAACCCTAAAACCCAACTGGCCCGGCCCAATTGGGCCCAGCCCAATACCCAGACTCCGGCCCAGCCCAACCCATTCGCCCTATCGGGTCGGGTCGGGTCTGCCCCAACCCGACCAGCATCCAACCCGCTACCCGCTTCCCTCCCCACGACCGGCTCCCGTAGCCCGCTTCCCGCGCCGCCCCGCCCGGCCGCCCGCCGCTCCGTCCGGCTCGCCCCACGCCCCGCGGCCACGACCTCCCCTCTCCTCCGCCTTGCTCGGCCGCTCCTCCCTCTCCCTTCCCTATATAAACCCTTCCCTTCCCCCGTCGACCACCACGAACCCCCGCCGCCCGCTGCAGCCCTCGCCGGCTCCCTCCGCCCTCGGCCAGCCCCTCCTCCTCTCCTCCAGCTCCGCTCCACCTCGCCGCCGGCCGCCAACGCCCAGCTTCCTCCTCCTCTCTCCCCGATCCAATGCCCAACTTCCTCCTCCTCTCTCCCCGATCCAGCGCCCCGCTCGGCCCAGCCGCCACGAGCCGGCCGCCGTGCCTCAGCCGTGCCTCCGCCCAGCTTCGCCCCTGCTTCCCCGATCGCCTCCGGCCAACACCGCCTCGCCCCAGCCTTCCTTCGGCCGGCCTTCTCGCCTGAGCCCCAAACCCTAACCCTAATTTTCCTTTGTGTCAGGACACGTGTCGGACACGGTTTTTCCGGGTTTTTCTGACCCTGTTCAGGTATGCGTATCTTTCTGCTCGTAACCCCATTTCTGATTCCGTCTATTGCGTTGCGAAGCCTGTATGACCCTCTCGGTGTCCGGACAAACCGCTCGGGGCATCGCGTCCTGTGGTGATCGCACAACGCGATCCAAAAATAGGAAAAACAACGACCCGATTCACCCCAGAACTGGGTACGTCCCGCCAAACGGGACGACTTGGTCGCGCGCGGTCTTCACAGATACATGCGCGTCATTGATACGGACGTGTGGGATTTCGCAGAAGTCTATTCGGGTGTGCGTGCACACCGGGATCAACGGGTATCCGCGGACACCGTCCCGTATCCGCCTTTTCTGAATCATGCCCTAACTTTGTGTACATACGTCGGATTGAAACAAAACTTGCGCCATCGGACTCGTAGCGATACGCTGGTCCTGTGACCCAAGTTTGGTTTGATTATGAGAACGTTGACGAAATTGCGTATCGTGGGTCCCATAGGCCCCGCTCGACGGGCGATTTTGTGATCGACTCATCGGAATCCAATTTTGGAAGTTCCGTTGGGTTCGTAGCATCGTTCCTGACCTGTTGATACTAAGTTTGATGAATTTGGAGACCTTTGACCCTGACACATTTTTCGGTGCAAAGCGGGCCCACATGCGGACCCCATTTTGACCCGAAATTGCCGTTTTTGCCCTTGTCTCTAAATTGGACTCAAGGACAGGCGTTTCTAGCTATTTGATATCTTCTGAGCATGATGGTAATATTTATTTCAGCATCCGGAGTCATTTCTGGAAATTTCCCGAGGATAAAACTGTAATTGGATCCAAACATCAGGCAAGTACCTGCACTTCAAGTTTAATCTTTATATTGTGATAATTAGTTCCTTACTCTACTAGTACCATTGGATGTTTACACGTAGTGTTACACTATTGGATTTCATGTCTTGCTTTTCGTGTCGGGTGGGAGAATACTAGGAGGCATATAGTTTACCCTTCCCCCTATATTGTCTAATAGCTGTTGGTACACGACTGTCCATCAGCCGGATCTCGATTATTCTTGTTTAATAGCCGTCTATGACGGCCGGATTAGCCTTATAACCCCCTACATGCCAACTATGTATTCTAAATACACAAGTTCACACACATGGTTTCTTGTCTTGTTGCAGTTCCGGTTATCTTGTTGTAGTTCCATTTTTCTGTCTCATTATATTTCCTGTTTACTCATATTCCTGATTTACAGAAATTAACCCTTAGTTATTGTTACTTCTTATTTATGCATTATCCTCAATATGATACTTATCAGTTCTTTTCTACTTGTCATAAATATTTAGTTTAATCTTTGTTGTGCATTGTGTACTTTGCTCCTTTCCTGACTGGATCCGTTGATTTAGGCGAGGATGAGGACTATGCCCCCACCTTTTATGGCCCCTATAAGGTAGCAGGTGATACTTTTGATGAGCCGGTTCCTACCCAGGAGACTACTTTTGAGGAGTAGTAGCCAGTTAGCTAGTATTTTTCTTTCAGTAAAGTAATCGGGTTTGTTCCCGATTTATCTTCTGGTTATGTAATAAACTATGGATCCGGTTGTCACATTTTGTTTATGAAATTTTAACATTTCTATTCCCCTATCATTATCCTTGCCTATTTATTTACTGTGGATGAGCTAGAGATTACCTGTGAAGATAACCTAGACAGCGTACTACCGCCGACACTGCGGCGTAGGCTGGACGTACCCACGTACTCGTGCCCGAATATCCGGGTGCTGGTCGTGACACATTTTTATAGTAGCCCATGCAGGTCAACGACTAAATTGTTCGGTTTCAACTTCGGGACCGAACAGGCCTGCAATAAGATAAGGATAAGTTTAGGATCTCATCCACTTTCTTGAATCGTTCTTGACATCTATCTCGGATTTGAATTGATTCCTTGACTTGCATCCTGCCTTGATTCCTGTGCACCCCTTATCGTTTATTTTGGATGCAGAATAATGGACCTATCATCAAGCGACGAGGTTCCTACAAGATCACCATGAGATGCTCTACCAGCACTCGAACTGAAACCACCTTGGTACCACAAGCAGCACTCTCCCAGCTAGCCCAGCAACAGCAGAGGGCACCACCACAAGGACACGGACAAGCTTCCGCGATGACCGTGGAGAACGCGCAGACTCTTGGAGTAGCTAATGCGCGTAAGTGATTCGTAGATACCTTTTCTAGTATTGTTTAGCTCGTGCCTATTGGTTCGTGACCTATCAGCAAGTCTTTTGTTATGATGCTTTTATACCGAAAAGGAAGTTCAATAGCATGAATATCACTTGTTCAGTGATTCTTACCCTTTTTGCCGAACGGTTATCCCTGCAGCAGATATACGAGTTAGAAATATATGCATATATATGAATAAGGCTTTTTTTTCCCTGTCCGTCTTTGCATCAAACAGTTAGGTATACAAAAAGGCTGAATCTTAGCATGCGACCTAACTATATGTTGGTCCATGAGTCTCCTTCCTCAAGATTAGAAGCGGTGTTATCACGGCCCAGCACTGCACTAATGTATACTCGCTCATATACATAGTTGCTTTGACACGTGAACCATCTATCTAATAGACATGAATACCCCCTGATCATGAGGACTTATTTGCCTCAGGTATTCCTTTGAACCCCCCCCCCCCCCCAGGGAGAACGGTCCCAGGCGCCCCAAAAAATTGTTCGTGGGATGATCCTTGAGCACAACTTGTCTAAGACCAATGCTTGAATGCAGCTCTATCAGATAAACTCTATATGATGCAGCAGTTCTTTTAACAAGCATATATTCAATCTCTTCTCTCTCTGTCTCTTGTCTTTGTGCGGACAAGCCGCCATTTCTATCTCTTATGCAGACTGGCTGCCATATTCTCTGATACAATTCCAGCGTTTCGATAACTTCTATAGAAACATATAACAATCTATATTTAAGCAAGCAAGCATGAAAATAGTTCTCTATCTCTTTAACTAAGCATGCAGTTCTACTCTTTCTTTAGCATATACGAAGTAAACATATGAACTTCTTTTACTCTTGTTTATTAGCATGGCAGGGGTTCGATCGATAGTAGTGTCCGTGTAACTAAGCATGCAACATCTTATTCTTTAAGTAGCATGGCAATGGTTCTATCTCTTTCTCTTTAGATAAGTATTTCAAGTTCTGTAGTTAGGCAGGCAGGTTCGTTTCAATGACAAGCTATGTGAGTTCTCTTATTAAACATGCAGAGTCAGGTTCTATCATTCTCCGTATGAAACTATCTTCTTAGAACAAGCATTCAAAAACTCAGATTCATTATTATTGCATGCATGAATCAGAGAATGAAGTTTTGTCCACTCACCTAGATTAATTGTCTTGTGTTTCGATCGGAAACTCTCCGAGAAGGCTTCTGCTCGAGCAAGCAAAGCGATATATCTTGTACATAGTGCCTACGCGGAGCGGGGAACTACAGAAGTTGTCCTCTCAGAAAGTGGAATCTCCAAGTACGCCTCCAGATGCTGTAACAAATATCACCAATATTTTCAGAGTACTTGAAATAGCTAGGATTGACTATCCAAAAGTTAAATTTGGACACAGAGGCAGAATTGACAGTTTTGGGTCAAAATGGGATCCACATGTGGCCTACTTTGCACCAAAAAATGTACCAAAGATAAAGTTCTCCAAATTCGTCAAACGTAGTGCCTACAAGTCCAGAACAATGATACGAACCCAAAGGAATAAATTTCGATGATCCTGTCATGAAATCATCCATCAAGTAGAACCATGGGGCCCGCAAAATGGGGTTTCGTCAACGTTCTCAAAATCGAACCAAACTTGGGTCATAGGACCAGCGTAACGCTGCAAATCCAATGGCGCAAGTTTTGTTGTGAAACGACAAGCACACACAAAATTATGACAAGTATCAAAACAGGTCGATACAGTATTTTTTGACGGATACGCATTGATTTCAGTGTGCACACACATCCAAATCAAATTTCATTAAAGCCCACACGTCTGCGTTGACGATACACGCCTTTCAGTGCATTTTTGTAAAAGCCCTAATTCTTAAAACCGTATTTCTCTATTATTAATTATTTAATTTATTTATAGTAGTTATGAGCTAAATAGAGTGAATAGATTTTATTTAATTTTATTTGAGGTGTTTGTGCATCTAGGGGACTTATGGAGCCATTATAAATTTTTCCTAATTTATTCTATGTAGGAGACCCTTTGGACAGTTGCTAGCTCAATCGTATGCACCAATATAATTTTTAGAATTTTCTGTGAATAGATATGTGTATATATAGATAATTCCGATTGTATATCAAACCGCAACTCCTAAATCCACTACCCGCTTGCACCCGAACCCGCGTAGAAAATATCAACAACAGTAGTAGCAAAAGCCAACTTTGCTTTCCCCTTCTCCGCGCGTGTGAGCCATCCTATTCCACCGCTTCTTAACACTAGTATTACTAGACACCCCTCAACCGAAACCAAAGACCAAAGAAAGAAAGAAAGAAACAACAGCAACAGGGAATTTTGAGACCACAAAATTTCCTCCACCGCCTCTTATTCTCTATATATATTACAACTCTCCCAAACCATAATCCCACTTATTCTTCCAAACATATATATTGGACGGTTGCACTATACATAACTCTTGCTCGGCAAGTATACCTTGCCATCGTACTATTATTTATATTCCATATGTTGTCTGCATAGTTTATTTCTGCTTATTCAGTTCATCTATTGCTAAATATATGGTGCGTCCAAGGAAACTTGGGTACAACGACGATATCGTCGTATTATGTTTATTTATGTAGATTATTGGACCTACTTTATGAGTCCATCCCATTATTATGAGACATTTTATGTTTCATTGGCCATGACACTATTCTTACACGAGTATGAGTCACATGTAGGACACGGACTTACGTATTCGGCTGGCCACTGGTACGTATAAGTCGTGCGACGGATAAGGACAACTGCTGATAGAAACTTTGTATGCTAGTAGACCTGGCAGTTATTTAGAGGTTACCGTGTCATGGATGTGGCATGCTTAGAGCATTGGGCGGGGAGGACTACTAGTAGGCGTATGGGATACCCCACTTCCTTTACTACGGATGCCACACTCGACGGAGTGATATGGACGATATATTTACTATGGATGCCACACTCTTCGGGGTTGATATGGACGTTATATACTATGCAGATTTCCCGTTCTTCAGAGCGGTATGACGTTATCATATACATTGCGCCCTTGTATTGGGGGGCATATGTTGCATATACTAGCCAGTTTTCACGATTGGTGAATTACGTCAGCATATGTCTAGCCTACATTTCCCATACACTCAAAGTAGTCCTCAAGTTGCATTTCACTTAGACGGTTAGGCGACCCATTGGATGTTTATATTTCAGTACTTATTGGCATGTTATTATGTATCTTGTTACGTCCCTCTGAGGACCTGGTCCCTTTCCAGATATGGACGAGCGGGAGTATCCACAGGAGTACGGACCTGGACCTGACTCTACGTACCTGACTGAGGAGGTCTTACCCTCAGAGTATCTGTGATTTATTTCCACTGTTTAGAGGTTTTGTTACTACTTCAGTATAGTCATTTTGTAGTGGATTTGTTTTCACCCGACTATCAGACTTGATCCTCATCTTTGATATTCAGTTATTATTCAGCTCTTTTATTCCTACTTATTATTTGTGCTGTGAATGAGATCTAGATTGTGTGTGACTTGTTGTGACAGTATATTACCACTGGTGGATTTGATATTCATGTACAGCGTACGTGTGTATATAGTTTCCATATATTGGAGTTCATATACATACGGCTGGGCGTGTTACGTATTCCTAGTCCTACGTATTTTTGGACTGGGGCATAACATGTTGTTGGTGGTGGCCCATGCAGGTTGAGAATATATTATCTCGGTTACGTAACTGTACCGAACAAGCTTGCGTATAGGAATAGAGTATAAGGAGCATCCATGCTTGACTGAAATCTCATTCTTCCTCTCAACCATCCTATGTTTGGATGAACAAATTTTACGCCAAAAACCCTTTACCCTTGTTGGAGTAAAAGCCAAATGACTGTTGTTGGTGTAAAAGCCAAACGACTACCTGGTTGGCGTAAAAAGTCAAATGACTATCTTGTTGGCATAAAAGGCCAAACTATGAAGAAAATTGCCTCCTTTACGCCACGATTATGACAACTGCGTATGACACAAATCCCTTTATAAGATCATGATATGCAAGCCACGTAGGTAACTGCCCCTGCGTAAACTTGATGATTCATGAATAATAGATAACCAGTGTAGAGTAGACCAATTAGGCGTAAAATGTAAGGATGGTGATACGAGCGTATTTATCACAGTTTTAGCTTTCCCAGTCATGACCAAACTCGTGCATTAAATGCAGAGATATGCCTCGAGCCCTGTGCAAGAAATAGCTTTTGACGTGGCATCTAATTTTGTCTTATCTTGAGCGTAAAAACTCATCTCTATCCATATAGAAGAGGCAGCGTATTAAGAAAACTCTATTTTTCTTTTTGGATGCGTAAAAATGACTTGTATCCAATATGTCACTAAACGGCAACCTGGGTCTCTGTGCAAATCATCATCACAGTCGTCCTCTCGATCGTCGTGCAGTACTTTGGTCAGACATCAGGTTCAATGATTAGTCTGATAAATTCATCCGAGGAAAATGAAGAGTTCCTCATACAATCTTTACGCTGCAACGTATTTTACGCATACTTTTTACGCATACATTTTACATAGACTCTATGCAGGAAACCTTTTACAGACTTTTTACGCAAACTTTACGCGCAGACCTTTTACGCGAGCTTTACGCAGACTTGACGCACGCAAACTTTACGCTGGCAGACTTTACGCGCGGAAACTTTTACGCGGACTTTTTACCCAGACAGCTTTGAAGCCCTACTTTACGCCGACAGTTCTGAAACTCTACCTTACGCTTCTCTGCTTTACGCGGACAACTCTGAAGTCTTACTTTACGCCAAACTTTCTTGAATCTTTGTTTTACGCTTACTACTCTGAATCTCTACTTTACGCCAAATTATCTTGAAGCTCTGCTTTACGCAGGAAGCTTATCAACCTGTTTTACGCAAACAACCTTGAAGCCCTGTTTTACGCAGGGAGAGAGACTTCATGTATGTTGGGGGCTTTTGATTGTAAAATATGCGGACAATTCCCCAGCATATTTTGTGCTTCTACATTCTATCTAATGCATGCATCATGTTTGATTCATGTACTTATTCTAATCTTTGCATACATCACCTACAGAGAGATGGATATGCAGAAGGGATGTACTGTCGTCGATGGCGACACAACTCCTGGAGTCAATGGTCGGACTCAAGGAGGGACCTCAATAATTCCTAGACTTCCGGGATCAGATGAACAGATTCACAATCCAGTTCCATCTGATCTTCCCGTTCCACATAATGGGAACCTTCCAGTATCATCAACATCACAAGATGGCCAGGCACAACTATTCCAATTCTTCCAGATGATTATGCAGGAACAGAGGCAGCAGGCAGCCGAGCAAAGGCAAGAAACTCTGGCAACAATTGAAAGGATGGCTGCAAAGACTACTGTACCAGTTCAAGCACTAGCTCCAGTACCTCGAGCTAGAGCTGGTTCAGTAAAGGACTTTATACAGATTGGTCCAAAGCCGTACCAAGGCATTGAGAGCCCAGAGGAAACTACCAACTGGATCTCTCACACCCGGAAATTATTAGAGGCATCGCAACTACCTGCAGACCCATGGATGATGGGTGTAAGGACACATCCAGGGCCAATAAGGACACAGAAAGGAGGACATATCAGACGTCCTTTGGAACAACAACAACAGTATCAACACAGAGCCAGACCGTACCAGATTCTGGAGAAGCCCCGATGTAATTATTGTAGGAGACACGGGCACATTTTGAGAAACTGTCGACTTTGCCTAGGACAATGTATGAGATATGATTCCGGACAGCATATGAGGAAAGACTGTCCTATGCAACAGACAGTGACACTTTTACCGTCAGTACAGGAGCTAGCACTTCCAACACCGAAGCCAACTCAGCAGATAAATAGACCAGGAGAATCAACTTGGCAACGCGAGGACGACAAAGGCGCGAACATTTTCTGAACCTATTCGTTGATCAAGGTATAAATTTACTTTATTAATTTATACCTTATACCATCCTTGACTTTCTACCATAACTTAGTTTTAAATTCAAGGACGAAATTTTTATAAGTTGGGTAGTATACCTCACAACCTAGTATCACATAGTCCTCTTGACTCCTTAGTAAAGTATAGTTGAATGACATTAACTGTACACTAGCATAAGAAGATAATGTTTATCCAGACTGTAAATTTTAGAGGCCCATACCCTATTTTGTCGACTAGCGACTTAGACAAGAAATTAGTATGACAACTGTAGAGACTGTAGAATCTTATCTCTTTGTGACTTGAATTATTATGTACCTTCTTTCATCATGATCTAGCACATTTATATTTTATATACTACCTTGATTTATGCTGCTATTTTATAGCCTAGTTTTTCAAAGCTTAGTCTTTTATCAAGCTTGTTCATGATATATGTATTAGTGGATGCATACATTAATATATTTCAGAATCAATGTATTAAGGTCTAGCTAACCTTAGTGTGCTTGGTTCGCCCTTGGTATAACTACTTTACGTGGATTAAGATATGTAGTGATTAGTAGACGAATATACTTGCCCTCTAGATATGTCTGAGCATATCGTATCAGTTACATAACTGTACCGATACGAGCATGTGAATAAAAATTACCAAAATAGATTTCAATCCACAACTGCCTTGACAATTTCCTTTGAAATCATTAAAACGCCTTGATCCCCATACTTCTAATTTATTACCTCCCCATTGAACTCGTTATTATTGTTTCCGTCCTTCCTTATTTCGGAAAGACGAAACCTCGTGCTTAGTATAATTATGACACACAGATATTATAAGATATACCCCAGAGGTCAATCACATTATTTGATGATTTCTTCCCGTAATTAAAGGTATATCATAGGTGATACATTTTATGTAAACTTTGAGGATTGAATAAAATGATTAAATGATTCGAGGAATAGTTTTCTTAGATGTATAGCCTTATATGATGGATGGGTAAATTCTAAGTTGGGTAGAAATTGCATTATTAAACATGAGGTGAATTCTTTTAGAATGTGATCAAGAGAGACTAGATAGAGAGACCCTATCCTATTTTTAATTTCGAGGACAAAATTTTTATAAGTCGGGTAGAATGCAAAATCCCTAATTCTGAAATCCGTATTTCTCTATTATTAATTATTTAATTTATTTATAGTAGTTATGAGCTAAATAGAGGGAATAAATTTTATTTAATTTTATTTGAGGTGTGTGTGCATCTAGGGGACTTATGGAGCCATTATAAAATTTTCCTAATTTATTCCATGTAGGAGACCCTTTGGACAGTTACTAGCTCAACCGTATGCACCAATATAATTCTTAGAATTTTCTGTGAATATATATGTGTATATATAGATAATTCCTATTGGATATCAAATCCCAACTCCTAAACCCACTACCCGCTTGCACCCTAACCCGTGTAGAAAATATCAACAGCAGCAGTAGCAAAAGCCAACTTTGCTTTCCCCTTCTCCGCGCGTGTGAGCCATCCTATTCCACCGCTTCTTAACACTAGTATTACTAGACACCCCTCAACCGAAACCAAAGACCAAAGAAAGAAAGAAAGAAAGAAAGAAACAGCAGCAACAGGGACTTTTGAGACCACAAAATTCTCCCACCGCCTCTTATTCTCTATATATATTACAACTCTCCCAAACCATAATCCCACTTCTTCTTCCAAACACATATATTGGACGGTTGCACTATACAGAACTCTTGCTCGGCAAGTATACCTTGCCATCGTACTATTATTTATATTTTATATGTTGTCTACATAGTTTATTTCTGCTTATTCAGTTCATCTATTGCTAAATAAATGGTGCGTCCAAGGAAACTTGGGTACAACGACGATGTCGTCGTATCATATTTATTTATGTGGATTATTGGACCTACTTTATGAGACTATCCCATTATTATGAGGCATTTTATGTTTCATTGGCCATGACACTATTCTTACACGAGTGTGAGTCACATGTAGGATACGGACTTGCGTATTCGGCTGGCCACTGGTACGTATAGGTCGTGCGACGGATAAGGATAACTGCTGATAGAAACTTTGTATGCTAGTAGACCTGGCAGTTATTTAGAGGTTACCGTATCATGGATGTGGCATGCTTAGAGCATTAGGCGGGGAGGACTACTAATAGGCGTATGGGACACCCCACTTTCTTTACTAAGGATGCCACACTCGACGGAGTGATATGGACGATATATTTACTACGGATGCCACACTCTTGGGGTTGATATGGACGTTATATACTATGCAGATTTCCCGTTCTTCAGAGCGGTAGGACGTTATCATATACATTGAGCCCTTGTATTGGGGGACATATGTGGCGTATACTAACCAGTTTTCACGATTGGTGAATTACGTCAGCATATATCTAGCCTACATTTCCCATACACTCAAAGTAGTCCTCAAGTTGCATTTTACTTAGACGGTTAGGCGACCCATTGGATGTTTATATTTCAGTACTTATTGGCATGTTATTATGTATCTTGTTACGTCCCTCTGAGGACCTGGTCCCTTTCCAGATATGGACGAGTGGGAGTATCCACAGGAGTACGGACCTGGACCTGACTCTACGTACCTGACTGAGGAGGTCTTACCCTCAAAGTATCTGTGATTTATTTCCACTGTTTAGAGATTTTGTTACTACTTCAGTATAGTCGTTTTGTAGTGGATTTATTTCCACCCGACTATCAGACTTGATACTAATCTTTGATATTCAGTTATTATTCAGCTCTTTTATTCCTACTTATTATTTATTCTGTGGATGAGATCTAGATTATGTGTGACTTATTATGACAGTATATTACCACTGGTGGATTTGATATTCATGTACAACGTACGTGTGTATATGGTTTCCATATATTGGAGTTCATATACATACGGCTGGGCGTGTTACGTATTCCTAGTCCTACGTATTTTGGGACTGGAGCGTGACAATTTTGCACACGATGAAGTTACCTCGTTTGGTGGGATGCACCCCGTATCAAAAATTTAAATGTGAGAAACTATATATTTTTTTTAATTGGAAAATTTGGTGGCTTAAAGTTACGAATTAATGTACAATATTTATACAAACATGAAGGTGGTTATACCCACTGTCCAATGGAATAGACGGCTAGTTGATCGAAGCATCGATGCAGGAGAAACGAATCCGTATAGTCAGCGCCAAATATCCAACTTGACGGCGAGTTTTGGTCGATCAAATGATCAAATCAACGGGTGAAAATTGACATGGAAAAGGGGGTACATACCGAGATTCAGACGGAAGAATCGTATCGACGATCCAACAGTTGGATCTCCCAGAAAATGTGCGTCTAGTCGTTGCGACGGAACACGATTTCTGACCCAAAAATGCTCATCACGATGGGATCCGGTTCAAAACGCAAGAATCGTCCTTCGTGCGCATCGCGGGAAAGGACGGCTATGCGAGGAGGTCGTCGGGGTTATCGGCGATCGTTGAGGGTCGTGCAAAAGGCTCGGTGCGACAGCGCAACACGGATAACGGTACGGTTGGCCGAGCGATTAGCGGCGCAGTTGGCCGCGGGTGGATGGTCAACGCTGGCTCTCGGGATGCAGGCGGTCGACGGCATGGTGGTACAGGGATTGGAGGTGATGGCGGTGGTGGTTTGATGGTGATGACGGTGGTGGTTTATAGAGAAGGGAGGGGATTTCGGGAAGAAGAACGGAGGAGTCGGGGTCGACGGTTACTCGGGGGGTCGGTTACAGGGAGTTATTGTAGCTGAGGGGGTGTTACGGGTTTGGTTTTGATTCGGGTATGGGTTTGAGTTTAAGGTGTGGGTTTGGGTTCGGGTTGGTGTCGGGTTTTTGGGTTTTGGGTTTGATATAATAATTATTATTATTATTTAATACCATATATATATATATATATATATATATATATATATATATATATATATATATATATATATATATATATATATATATATATATATCCATGAATATTATATTATTCTAATTAACTAAAATTAATAAAAAATTCTTCCTTAATCTCAATAATTAAATAATACAAGTAATAAAATAATAAAATTTTAAAATCTAAATTCATGGGGTTTACAATCTACCCAACTTATAAAAATTTCGTCCTCGAAATTAAAAATATGACATAAAAGATTTTAAGTAAGCAAGGCCGCACTTGCTTATCAAAAGATGGGGGACACAGTTACCAAATGGAGTCCTAGTTTGACGTCGCATTCTAAGAATAAGGGTACGCTTAATCAAGGCTCTACCCAACTTATAAGAATGAAGTTGGCCGCAGGAACTGTAGTCATGATCATATTTATAAGAATTTTTAGAAAGTCTAACTTCAAGGAGGGATACGAGATGGTAAAAATTTTGTGACCGTTGTCATAGCCTATCAAAAAAAATCTAAGTACTACCATGGCATTAATGAGTCAATAACTCTATAAAAAAAGTTTACCAGTTCTCCTTGCTTCTAATTAGGTCATGAGTCTACAAGACAATAGGAAATATCATAGCCAATACAACTAGGGTAAAATAGTACCGAGGAATACTTCATCACAAATCTTGTCAAGGTGATTAACATTGTGTAGAGAGTTTAAGGGCTCAACTTAATGCAACACCAGTGTCATGGACGTTGTTTGACTTGAGTGGGCTACGGGTATATCGGTGGTTTGGGTAATTGGGTTGCCGATGTACAATTTAATTTAATTGCAACGGAATTGAATATTTAAGTATAGAATTTTCTAGAAGGAGGTATGCCACGAATGTTGTGGGGTCTATATGGAACATGGGAATGTATATTTGGGCGTAACAGCTGGGTCATGAGTGAAGTAGGTCCAATTAGGCTCACATCCTATTGGTCAAAAATCTAAAATTCTGGCCCTAAACAGTTTATGTGTAACCCCCAATATTCAGCTATCATTCCTATAAGACTTCTATCTTCCATATACACTTCCCTACCATGTGTAAATCTATACTCTAAGGATCTTGTGATAATCCTCTACACTAAAATTCATTACATTAAACAGAACCAAATAACACTAAACTAAATATAAGAAGAAAAAATTTATACTCTTCTCGCTTTTGATGTACAAAATTGTCAATTAAATTAATGTGATCAAGTTTAGCTACCATTTTTTTTCTCCATTGACAAATGGTCAAACCGTTCAATCTATCTTGTGACATAGTCGATCGGAGGTAGTTAATTCGTATAGTCAACATTATTCTATAAGCTATCAAAGCATTTGGAAAACCAAGGCACAAATTTTTGATATGCTGCAACACTTCAATTGGAATTTGATTAAACCTGTCCGGTAATGCTTTTCTGAACAACTGCAATTTTAAAAACAATTCAAGTGTAGCATTGTGATCAAGAAGAACCTAAGGATAGAGCTCCATCATCCACAACCCTTGTGACATGTTGTCGCAACCACTATTGTCACCTTGTAGGCTCAGAGGAGTCGTAACATGCTGCTCTAAAATATGCATACTCTCCTTCCCTCCCGAGACTCCCAGGGACGACGCATCTACCCCTACATTTATTTATGTGCATGAACATGCCTGACAATGTTAGAGAAGTCGTCGTACGTGATCGACCATATATAGGCAAAAAACCAGGCACTACTGACCCATCTATCGATAAATTTTCCAAGCTACTCTCATCTGAACTCTTTGGGCTCATGATAGGGCTTTTATTCTAAGAGAGAGCACTCGTTACCACATTACTCGGCACAAATTGTGCTGCCCATCTATCTGTTGTGCCTCTCTAGATCGCATGCAATGCATATCCATTGTATCACCTTCTTCATTTACTGAAGTAGGATGCCTGTCTGAACATTCAACAACTTGGTGCCCAAAACTACAATACTTGGAGAAGCCTTAATTTGATGCCTCAGAACTGTCCAAGCTATTCCTTGCACCTGCCAAACTGCATGGAGGTCGATACATTATTGTGTACTAGTGAGTGGCCTCTAGCCAGCTCAACTAAACCATCACGATAAACATATGAGAGCATTACTGTATGAAACATCACTGTTTGTATAGTTCTTGAGTTGTACCGGTTTATTTTTATTTTGGTTACATATAAATCTTTTTTTTTATAAAAGACATAATGTATGGAACATTACTGTTTGTACAGTTCTTGAGTTGTAAGTCTTGTGACATGTTTATTTGTATTTAGAGAGACTTCTTGTACTCGAGTTGTTCTTTAGCTTAGAGCCGATTGTAATTCCACTGTAATATTATCAATAAAGAAAATCGTTTTTGTATATCTTGTTTCTATTCAACTTTTTTGCTTATTTTTATTGCAATAACTATATTTTCGAGATGTTCTTATCGGCCGTGATTGGCATTTCCTTGTACAAGTACAATTTAGACTAATATGATATTACGTCAGTGGTAAATTTTGATTATGCGAAACTGGAACATGATCAAAGGAGTGGGCGTTCTTGGAAAGGGGAGATATGATGTCATTGATATTTGTAGGAGAAGGGATGGCGGCGAGGGGAGATGGGGGATAAAAATGGATTAAGATTAGGAATATATTTAATTTATAAACTTTAACCTTCAATTTTTAATTAAGATACGAAGGAATAATCAATTATTATTGTTTGGGACAATGTATTTCTGTCTTTTTGCATTAACATTTTTAACTCTAATGACAACTCAGTGTATTGAAGTGGAAGTAAACTTTTTCGGGAGTATTATTTTGACAATAAAAAAGGAAAAAAATATTAAAGTGCCGGATTAGTTGAAAGTTTTAAGTAAATTTTAGTCTTTTAATTTTTGTATAAATTTTATATCATGTCGACTTAAATTTTTAGTTTAATTATTTTAGCATCATTCATGTTTGTCCCTGTATGAAATGAAGATCTCATATAGACATGTGACAATCAGTCACTGATATTGATCCACATGTGCATGACTTATATAAGAATATGAACATATGACTCATATTTCGTTTACCATATATATATATATATATATATATATATATATATATATATAGTCATCCAATTTTTTGGTTTATGACATCTTTCATTATATAACATTTAACTTGACAGCTAACATGATAAATTTTAATCCAAAAAAATTTAGTATCTAAATATTTTTAATATTAATATTAGTATTAATATTAATTTCATATCTATTATGTTAGATATTATATAATAAAAGATGGTATTATTCAAATAAAAATTGAACGACAGAATAATATTTTATTAATTAAAGTACGTGACAATGTTTTTAAATCACAAGTAATGCGTATCAAAATCAATCATCCAATTGTGAATTGCAATGCATAGCCATGAGAGTTTGGAGGAGAGAGAGAAAGAGAGGGTGGGGGTGGGGTGGTGGTGAAAGGACATGACGAATGCCATTTGCATATGCCAGAGTGGGCGCTGGGAATCAAGAAGGCCACGAGGGCACCATGACAAAAGAAAAGAAAAAGAAAAAGAGACCCTCTCTCTCTCTCTCTCTCTCTCTCTCTCTCTCTCTCTCTCCTCCCATTCACCTCTCACTCAGAGAGAGCCTTTTCTTTCCTCTGGAGTCAGTGTTAGACTGCTCCTGCTATATGAATGCGATGGGTGAGAGAGAATTCAGAGAGAGAGAAAGCATGATGCATGCATGATAGCTGTATGTGGGTTAGGTAGCAACCCCTGCCACTCTCCAGGACCCCATCCCTAGATTCCTGCCAACCCTTTTCCCTCTCTCCCTCTCCCTCTCCCTCTCCACCCTAAAAACCTAATATACTATTTTCCAGGACTAGCTAGCTAGTCTAGTCTACTTTTATATTCCTATAGCCAGCCCATTCTCCTCCTTTTCATGACTACTCCTGATAAACTATTCCTTCCATTATCCCTTGACAATTTCTTATTACTCATCGATCGATTCTCTTCTCTCTGTTTTCTTCTGTTTTTCCTTACCATTTTTTTTTTTCGACTTTATTTAACATAGGATGTATTCCACAAATTTTTTTATAATGTACATATTTTTTCACTTTTGACGAAAATCGTCTAAATTTAACGGTCAACTGCTTTAAACAAATTTTTTTGACCAAAATATCTCCACTTTATCATCTTTCTCTTTCCTCTCACCCCCTTCCCTTCCCTCCCCTCCCCTCCCCTCCCCTCGGACAGGCCGCCGCCTCCAGCTCCTCCCCCTCCTCGCCACTGCCCCCTCTCCGCAGTAGCCTCCATCCCCCGCAGGCCCCTACCCCCCCTCCCCGCCACTGCCCCCCTTCCCTGCTACGACCCTTCAGCCAGCAGCAACAGTAGTCGTCACGCTGCTCGCTGTCGCTCGCAGCTGCTAGCCGCGCCTCAGATGCTGATGTTAATGCTACTACTATGGCGCGGACGGTGAGGGAGGGGAAGGCGGGACGATGTCGGTTAGGGGAGAGCGGGGACATTTTTGTCAATTTTTTTTAATTTTTTTTCTTGACCATCATGATTGGACGAATTTCTTCAAAAGTGAAAAAACATGTATATTATGAAAAACGGTGAAATACACCATTAAATATAGTAAATAAAGTGGAGGATAAGTCATTTTTTTTCTTTTTTCCCTCTTCTTCATATCCTGCATCTTCAAATATAATACAGAAAATTACATATACTGCATTAAACTTTGATGAAATTGCATCCAGAGCAATAAAATTTTGAAAATTACAAGGAGAGCAACAAAATGCCCTTTTTTAAGGACATTTTGCACACAAATATCCTTTTTATAGGCCTTTCTAGATTTGTCCCGACGTCACCTACACCGCCTCCTCCCGCAACCTCTCCATCCATGTCGTATCCTCTGTCGGCCCTACTCAACCACCCTTCCATCTCCCACAACCTCCACTACTAAAAATTGCGGGATTAGCGACGGTAAATTAAAGCGTCGCTAATTCAGCGACTCCGAATATTAACGTCGCTATACGTCTCTGTTTGGCGACATATAGCGACGTTTAGCGACTATAATTCAGTTATTTAAAAGAATAGTCGATATAAGTTATCTTAGGTCGCTAAACATCGCTGAATTTTATAATTTAGCGACGTATTTAGCGACGTTTATATAAAAAATATTTAGCAACGTGTTTAGCGACGTCTGTGACGTCGCTAAATATTTATTTTAGCGACGTATTTGTTTAACGTCGCTAAACATCGCTAAAATTTCGTTAATTAGGGATCAGTTTTGATTTTCCCCATATGTCGAATTTTTCGAAAGTTTTCAAAATATTTATATTTCCCTCACCCCCTCTCCGGCGACCGGCGTCTCCACAGCGGCCTACTCCGGCATCCCCCTCCTCCTCCTCCTCCTCTAGGTAAACCCTAACTCTCTCTCTCTCTCTCTCTCTATCTATCTATCTCTCTCACAGGACACACATGACACTGACACTAACACGACACACACACACGTGACAAACACTGACACAGATACGACACACACACACACACACGTGACACCAACCCTAATCCAAAACTGACACGACCTAGGATCAGGACCTAGGGTTAGGGTTAGGGTTTTTGACATGGGGTTAGGGTTAGGGTTTTTGACCTGGGGTTATGGTTAGGGTTTTTGAACTAGGGTTAGGGTTAGGGTTAGAGTTTTTGACCTCGGGTTAGGGTTAGGGTTTTTGACCTGGGGTTAGGATTTTTGACCTGGGGTTAGGGTTTCAAATTATACTGAGGAATCCTTATTAGAACCTGACTGGATCCTTGATAGAAAACTTGTCAAGAAAGGGAATAGAGCTATAATTGACCTTTTGGTTCAGTGGAAAGAAGGGGATGTCCATACTGCTACTTGGATCCCATATGATGAGTTTATCAGAACATATTCATACTTTGACCTTGAGGCAAAGTCAAAATAAGGAGGAAGTATTGATACATTCCTATTCAATGTAGTATCGGTGTGCTAGAACAACATCGGTCCAAGTGTTCAAGTGCAGTGCAATGTGCCTAATTCATCAAGT
Organism: Iris macrosiphon; assembly: GCA_036927795.1. Lineage (NCBI taxonomy): Eukaryota > Viridiplantae > Streptophyta > Magnoliopsida > Asparagales > Iridaceae > Iris > Iris macrosiphon. The sequence continues at coordinate 69,843,301 of JAYESA010000015.1, forward strand.
ACAGAGTGCAATGATTTAGACCCAAGATTTAGTATCAGCCTATGCCAGAGCTCAGTATCAATATCAAGTCTATGCCAGAGCTCAGTATCAAGTATCAGCCTATGCCATACCTCAGTATCAAGTCCCAGTTACATTACTAATTCAGTTGCCAGAAGTTCAGTATCAGTATTAAACTCCTAGCATCAGTTAGTAGTCAGTGTAATTAGCACTAGTTACTAATGTTGTAATTCATAGCTGAGTCAGCAGTGTAGTTAGTTGGCCTTATCCTAGCTTTGAAGAGAATTTAATATTTTTGACTTTACAAACTGGCCTGCTGGCTATATTAATTAGTACATTACATGAGTTATATACTTAATATCAAATTGTTTATCAGTTATCAACTAGCAGCTACCTACTTATTAAACATAAGCAATATTACATGCAACTTGTCTGCAGGGATAGGGATAGGGATAGGCAATATCTTACATATAATTATGTGACTACTTTGTGTAGATTGACAACTGTTCCAACTTCCAAGTTCACTTGTACAATGAAAAAGAATAAAGTGTCAACCAATTTATCTCTGTCACGCCCCAGTCCCAAAATACGTAGGACTAGGAACACGTAAGCATGCCAGCCGCATGGATATGGCAACTCCAATATATGGAAACCAAAACCCACACGTACGCTGTAATATGAATATCAATCCATAAGTGGTATAAAATGTATCACAAGTCGCATGGGTACAATCTAAATCTCATCCACAGAAAATCAATATAAATAAATAACCAACATCTATATAACTAGATCTCAATAAGAAGTATCTAAAGATGATAGTTGGATGGAAACAAATCCACTACCAACTCGAATGTAAGAGCAAATATTAAAGTAAGTACAACACAACAACACCATATAAGAACACTATCTAGCAATCACGGGCTCGAAGAGAGGACATCCACGAAACATATATAGCCATCCGATCTGTGCTCCTGCAAATACTCAAGAATAGATACACCTGGCAGAGGACCAGGTCCTCAGAGGGACGTAACAAGATACAGAAAATACGAGCCAACTTGATTACAGTAAACATGCATATAATTTAAAAATAAATAAGTACGCTGTACAAGACAATCTATATGAATGCAAATGAGGACAACTTTTCGACGTATGGGCAAGGGTAGTCTACTCGATCTAAGCCTCACAACTCATGCACTCGTCCATAAACATCGTCAGCCGGCATACCTCGGGGGTAGCGACCCTCGGACTCCATCAATCGACATACCTCGGGGGTAGCGACCATCGGACACGACCCACCATAGTGCGTGCTAGTGACTACGGTGTTACCAGAGTGGTTAAAGCCCATACGCCTAATGATTGTCCTCTATGATACTAAGTGTCAAGTGTGTGTCAACATATCTAATATATAGTAATGACTGAAAGAAAACTACACATGCAAGAATAAACAGAAATGCAATAAATATAAAGAAATATAAATAGCATGCAAAAGTACTGTAACAATTTGGCAAGGTATCTTGCCTGGTAAGAAAGCTGCAAGGTGTACTGTCCAGAAGTCAAACGCACAGGATCAAAAGCTATGGCCGCAGAACAAATGTCTCCGGATACTGAAATAAACATCACCAACGTTCCCAAAATAAGCAAAATAGCTAAAAAGTACTTCCCTTTCGTCTAATTTGGACACAGGGGCAAAACGGTAATTTCGGATAAAAGTGGGGTCCACATGTGGTCCACTTTGCACCGAAAAGCGTGCCAAGGGTAACAGTCTCTAAATGGGACAAACTATAGGTCAAACAACTCTAAATGTCAATACAAACCCAACGGTACGTCCAAATGTGGATTCCGATGAGCCGAACACAATTTTGTCCAAAAAGTCAACTGTAGGGCCCGCCAATTGGCGATTTGGTCAACCGTCTCAGAATTGCGTGAAAATTGGGTCACAGGACCAGCGCGTTACCACGAGTCCAGTGGCATAAGTTTCGTCGCAATCTGACAAGCGTGCACAAAATACGCGCGAGTTCCACAAAAGTTACGACACGGGGTGTGTCCGCGGATACGGCCTGATTCCGGCGCACACACGCATCCGAATCAGTCTCCACAAATTTTCACGTGTCCGGTTACGCTGTGTGATCCGTTCGGTACACTTGGTACACGGTGGGGCGGTCCCGTTTGGCGGGGCGCGCTCCATTTTCCAACTTTTGAAAATCTGAAAAAAGTGGGTGCGTGCAGTTTTATGACGAATATAATTATGTCCACAGCAACTAATAGCATAGGGTTATTTAACAAAAAATAAACTAGGTCAGGTATTCTATAGGTATCAAAAAGAATCACTGAATTCGGATCTCTGTGGTGGGAGATACGAACTCGGCAATATGGGTGGTCATTCTGGAATTTTGTGATTCCAGAATTCTGTCTGCTCGCCCAACTTGGGCGCTATTTTTCACCTAAGGGTACACGTTTTCCGAGGTTGGCTATAAAATAAATATGGAAGAGGGTTAAGGGATGATCATACCTATGAAGACGGAACAACGTTTGGTTGAGCGAGTCGACGGAAAATTACTCCGGAGCGAAGGTGCTTCGAGTGGGATTCTGCAGGGCCCGAGGTCGGAGTCGTCGGGATGGTTGGATGGCTTGGTGGGGCTTCTCTGGCTGCGGTGACGGCTCTAGATGGGAAGAGGAGGTCTGGAGTTTTAGGTTAGGGTTTTTGAGAGATAATATATATATATATATATATATATATATATATATATATATATATATATATATATATATATAGGGAAAGAGAGAGAGAGGGAGCGGACGGGTTGACCGCGTACAAAGGGGTCGGGTACAATCCGCTGAAGTGGGCGGTCCTCTGGGTTATTGAATTTGCTAACGTAGTGAAGGGCGGCAACAACAAGTTAGTTGCTGGGATAGCATATTCCTAAGTTGCTTTAAGTATACTAAGTAGTAGTAGTATTATTACTATTATTATTATATTATTATTATTTGTTAATTCCTATTTAATACTTCTTTTCTTAATCTTTTCTTTTCCTAATACATATATACATATTTATATATATTTTTGTATATATATATTATATATATTCTCATAAGAAAATTTATAGATTAGGGTAATGCACACCATTAGGCTAGCAACTGCTCAAGGGGTCTCCTACATGGAATAAATTCCGAAAAATTTCTGATGGTCCCGTAAGTCATCTAAGTGCCCGAACACCTAACATAAAAATTATTAAAAATCTATTTCTCTTATTTAGCTCTAATTACTACAATTTAATTAATAATTAATAAATAAAAGGTATATACGATTTTCTAGGAAGGGAGTTTTACATTCTACCCAACTTATAAAAAATTTTGTCCTCGAAATTAAAATTAAGCCATGATAGAATGTCAAGAATGGTATAAGATTTGCATCGTTTAAAATACAAGGCTAGGTTTAAAGGGGTGGACGATGTTGCACGTTGCACATCCCAAAAAATCATGGGAAAAATCCACATGAGCGAAAAATAGGTTTCTTCATGTGTCATGACCAACGGTGTGGACACCTAAATGCTCCTTTGCATGAAAGCGCCCAACAATTGGAAAATTGCACAAAGATGAGAATTGGATGATGGGCATGTCTAGGATAAGGGTGTAGAATTTGTAGGAAGGCAGTGGCTAGTGTAGTACTCCAATTATCAGAGCACGATAAGGGGCACTAAGTGATACAATATTACAAAATTAAATAAAATACTGTGTTCTACTTCTAACTGGATTCAAGCTAACCTTAGTCTCACTAACTCAGCCAAGTAGGTCAAATTTTTGGGTGAGGGGTTCACAATCTGCCGAACTTAAATTTTCCATCTACCACCTAAGGCCATACATCTAGAAAAACTATTGCTCAAATTATTTAATCATAATTTTTAATCCTCAAAGGTTTAACACCAAACATATCACCTATGATATGCCCTTAACCAATTATAAAAGAGAGTCACTAAGTCATGTGTTTAGCCTTATGGGGTATAGCTAGTACTATCAGTGTCAACTTATACCAGCACGAGGTTTCGTCTTTCCGAAATAGGGGAAGACGGAGAGAAATAATAAAGAACTCAAGGTGAAGGTGACAGAATACAAGTACGAGATTCAAAGAGATTAAAGAATCGAAAAGAGAGTTGTCAGGACAGTTGTGGATTGAAATCCTATTTTTGGTAATTTTCTATTTATATGCTCGTATCAGTACAGTTATGTAACCGATACGATGTGTCAGACATATCTAGGGGCAAGTATATCTGTCTACTACCATTTATCTCAATCCACGTAAAGTAGTAATGCGAAGAGCGAACCAAGCGCACTAAGGTTAGCTAGACCTTAATACACCGATTCTGATTAGGCAATTGTATCATTGTGTGCACCCAATAATACATATGCCATGAGCAAGCTCGATGAAAGAATAAGCTTGCAAAAACTAGGCTATAATAGCAGCATAAATCAAGGTAGTACAACAAACATAAATACGCTGGATTATGATGAAAGAAGGTACAAATTAATTCAAGTTCGCAGAAGCAAAAACAACATAAGCAATAATAATAAAAGACTCTACAATCTCTACAGTTATCATACTAATTCCTTGTCTAGGTCAATATTTGACAAAGCAGGGATATGGCTTCTAAGCTCTACAGTCTGGGGAAAAAAACAATGTCGTCCTAACAGTTAATGTCATTCAGTTACACTTCATCAATGGATCACAAGGACTATATGATACTAGGTGGTGAGGTATACTACCCAATTTAAAATGATTTAACTACTATTGTATTGTCTTAAGGATACCGTAAAAGCTCCTGTTAAGGTCTATGAGAAGAGGTCTTGGTACTTTATTGGGGTATCCTCTTCTATTACATAGGTTATGGTCATCTTACATCTTAGTCATAGTGCTTATAGAACAAGTGTCAATAGTAAGGATAGAAGAGTTACTGGCCGTTAAGGGGAAGGGATCTAACTCGTATCGAAGTGAGGGTATAAATTACGCGATTTAACACTAAGGGATAATCATCGGGTCGCAGTCTGCAAGAACAACTCAAACTTATCAAACCTTAACTACCAAGCACAAAAATATTCAAATTCAAGACTACAACTATAATCCTAGCAAACTATGTGTCCTTAACAAAGGATAAAATTTCTTGGCCTATTATTAGGAGTGTCAGATGGCACGAGTTAAAAGAATGAAGAAGAGAAAAACATGATTAGTCGTTGCACAAATAGCAAGCGCTAGGGTTTCAGGGAAACAAATATATGAAATAAAATAGAGAGGCTATAGATAATGTCAAGGTTTCCTAAGGGGAGATGCTACGCTACTCTCTGTGTTTGCGGTATGTTCAAGAACTACTATATTCAATGCTCTTGGCTTCCTAAAGTGTTGTCTACTAATAATAAGACAATGATCTAAGTTTATAGTTCTAATATTATCTAACTATGAAGGTTAGTTCAGTCCAAATATTGAGTTTTGGTTTCCTATTGGTTCCTCAATACTAGGGTCAACAATATGGTCAAACTTCTAACTAACTCTAGTAGTGTCTCTCAAGTCTTCATAATACATCAGGGGTAATGGTATACCAATCTAAAGATAAGGAATTATAGGGTTCACTAGATATTCTAGACTTAGTGGTGTGTCTATATTCTCGTTGTATTCTTAATAGGTGTGCTACTCTAATTATCATCCTAATAACATGGGTTCCTATATTCTAGCAGAAGGCTATATATACTTAAGGAACTTATTAGGGAAGTACAGGAATCAAGCATGATACAATTGTTCGAATAGAACAGATAGGAGGAAGATAAATCGTAGTCAATTGTGGATGAGATCCTATATTCTAGTCCTAGATGCAGGCTTGTTCAGTATAGTAATGTAACCGAGACAATATGCTCTCGACCTGCATGGGCCACCACAGTCTCCCCCCTGTTATTGTCTTGCGCCTATAAATTTATGTGGTAGGCCCTTCTTGACGGTGATGCACAATTATAATCATATATATCCTACTTTGCTTCTTCTATGTGACTTCAAATATAGATTACCTAGCTAACTAATTGTCAGCTTCTTCTTTAGAGAATCATACTGTATGTAATGATTTATAGGATACATACTGTCTTTTTTGCAGAAGTATCTAGAAATGGATATGAATTACTATATGCGTCATCGTTCGTGGATGTACAACCGTCATCCTGATGACATGTGCGGTGTGCGGGATGAATTCATTGAGGGTGTACAACAGTTCATGCAGTTCGCCAAGGCGTTCCCTCAGTACATGGACGGTACCAAAATTAAGTGTCCGTGTGTGAGATGTCACAACAGAAAATATCATCCAGATGTGGAAGTCACATATCATTTGTACTCGAAGGGCTTCACGCCAAATTACTACCAGTGGATCGCGCACGGAGAACTTGTGTCTCTAGCATCGGAGTCGGAGCCTTATGTGGAGCCGTATATGGATGTCCACGACCACGATGCTTACGATGACCGGTGGATGAACATGGTTTTTGATGCGGCGGGGCCTAGTTTCAATCCGGACAATTATGATGCGGCGGGACCTAGTTTCAATCTGGACAATTATGATGCAGCCGAGGAGGCACCGTGTCATGCCCCAGTCCCAAAATATCAAGGGACTAGACACGTGACAATGGCCAGCAGCACACACCGATGGACAAACCCAATTTAATGGATCCATTGTGGCACACTTAAGCTGTAGTACAACAATAGGGGTCTAAATATACTAATCTCATCCACAGAAAGAATACAGCAATATCAGAATCATAAAGCAAGCTCAATCTCAATAAAATATAACTCGGGGAACAACCCGATAATGAGTCTGATACAATAGTCAAGATACAGAAATAACAGCAAATACTGAGTATGGATAAAGCATATACTCAGAAGATATCCTCGGTGATCACTCGTCTACTGGATCTGGTACTGCTCCAGTGCCTGCTGCTGTGCCTGCTCCTAATAATGCTCCTGCTCCGTATACCTCGGGATAGATCTCGTCTGCTAATCCTGGGGACATAATCCGGTATCCAGGTCCTCAGAGGACATAGCAAGGTACAAAAGATACAAGCCAAAATAATTGCAGTGCAGAAATAAATAAAATAATATAGGGTAAACTATATAACCAGCTAAGTGATATGCAAGATGAGAGCATCACTAGAACTCAGGCTGAAACCACTACAAGCTCTGTGTCGGAGAGCCGGTAGCAGTGATATCATGTAGTTGTCTAGCTTGGAGAGAGACTGAGACGCCAGCATAATATAGTCAACCTGTAGCCTGTGTGACTCTCCCCACCTAATGTAATCATACGTCTCATGTACACAACGTCTCATGTCCATGCCACGCAGGATCATAACTAATGCAGTAAGTCCTTAATAAGATCTAAGAATATAATGTCTATGAATATAATGTCTATGTCATGAAACCTGTATCCTATACAGAATCGCCATAAATATCTCAGGAAGATTCTGTCTCATGAATAGTGTCAAGTTTCCTGGGTTATGAGGTACTTGATAAGGCAAGTACGAGAATGTATAGGGTCTCGGTATCCATGTCAAGATGACGTTACACAACTCCGCGCACGGTGTTGGCACCCGACTATTAATCGGACGCTAAGTAAGTCACACAGTCCTAGGTCAAGCATATACAACATATAAATAAGGCAAAGAAATATGTAACAAGAACTGCAAGATTTGGCAAGGTACACTTGCCTGGGGGTTTGAATACCAACAGTTGTCCCTGTATCAGTGGATCCTGCAGGTACTCCTCCAAAAGCTGTAATAAACATCACCAACAGTCTCATAAAATATCAAATAGCTAGAAACGTCTGTCCTTGAGTCCAATTTGGACACAAGGGCAAAAATAACAGTTCCTGGTTAAAGCGGGGTCCACATGTGGGCTGCTTTGCACCGAAAAATGTGTCAGAAACAATGGTCTCCAAATTCGTCAAACTTAGTGTCAATAAGTCCAAAACGATGATACGAACCCAATGGAACTTCCAGAATTGGATTCCAATGAGCCGGTCATAAAATCGCCCGTCAAGTGGAGCCGCGGGGCCCACGATACGCGATTTTGTCAACGTTCTCAGAATTAAACCAAACTTGGGTCACAGGACCAGCGTATTGCTACGAGTCCGATGGCGTAAGTTTCGTTTTGATCTGACGTGTGTACACAAAGTTACAACGAGTTCCAGAACAGGCGGATACGGGGCGTTGTCGGCGGATACGCATTGATTTCGGTGTGTACGCACATCCAAATCAACTTCTGCGAAATCTCGCACGTCCGTATCAACGGCACACACGTTTCGGTGAAGGCCGCACGCGACCAAGTCATCCCGTTTGGCGGGACGTACTCAGTTCCGGGGAAAAATGGGGTGTCATTTTTTCTGTTTTGGATCGCGGTTCGCGATCGCCACAGGATGCGGCACCGAGCGGGTTGCACGGGCATCGAGAGGGTTACACAGTCTAAGCGTCACAACTGACGGAACAAAAAATAGAGCAACAAGGAGAGAGAACGGGTTACCTAAACAGGGCTCCGTGGAACGAGGTTTTCTCGTGTCCGGGTCGACACGACACAGGGTGACACTGTGTCCGGGTATTGTTCTGCTGTGTCCGGGCTATGTCCGGTCTAGGGTTTAGGGTTTCTGCTATTGGGGGCTTCGCCGGAGGCGCTCAGACGGACCTCGTCGGTCAGCGGGGCGGCCGGAGAGGCGGCTGCGGGCGGCCGGGTCTAGGGCAGGGGAGATGGCGAGGCTGCGGGGTTCGTCGTCGAGGGCTGTGGTTTGTCGAGGGAAGAGGGGGTTCGTCGGGAGAGACGGTGGAGAGGGAAACGGTGGTCGGGGAGTTCGTCGAGGACGAAGGGGCTACGGGCTGGGAGAGGGCGGCGGAGGATCTCGAGGCGGAGGAGATGGGATTTAGGGTTCCGGCGTCGGGGATGATCGAGGGCTGGGGGGTGATCGTCGGGGAGGAAGATGAGGGAGGAGGACGGCTAGGCGCTGCTGCAGCGGAGCGAAGCAGAGGAGGGAGGCTAGGTTTAGGGTTTCGGCGTCGAGGCGGAGAGGGGATATTTATAGTGGTCGTTGGAACAGTAATTCTGTTAGGATTAGGATTAGGGTTTCGGTTAGGGTTAACGGGTCCGGGTCGGGTTCGGTTAGGATCCGACCCAACCCGTTAAGGGCTGGGTTTGGTCCGGTTCGGTTCTCCACGGTTTGGTTTGGTTTATTTCCAAATAAACCGGGTTCAGATTCAGGGTTTAATTCGGTTTAAATACAACTTAGTTTCTAGGGCTTTAAAATTCTTCTGGGGTCCAATAAATTCTCGAAAAATTACCCTATGTCTAGTTTTTCATTTCACACCCAAAAATATTATTCTTATAATATTTTAATATTAATCAACATCATTACAAAATTATTTAAATTCAAAATACCTTAGTTTAAATCCCCGAAAATTACAGAAAATTGTGAAAAATTCAAATAAAAAAAATCCTGAAAAATTAGGGGGGTTACACACCGAATGCCGATGCTACAAAGTTTATGGAGTTGCTGGAGAATGGAAGGACTCTACTATATCCTGGTTGTGAGGATCATTCACCGTTGGAGGTGGTTACAAGATTATTGAGCATCAAGTTCGATTTTAACATGTCGCAAGAATGCTATAATTGACTGATCGATTTGATTATAGAGATCTTGTCCGAGGGTGCAAAGTTGCCTAAAGACTTCTATCGATCTAAGAGGATGGTGAGATCGCTCTGGATGGGATACGAGAAAATTGATGCATGTCACAACGGGTGCATGTTGTACTACAAAGACGATAAGGATGAAGATGCGTGCAGATTCTGTGGTGCTAGTCACTACAAGGCCACAGTTAGCGAAAAGTCTGTCGGTCCAAGGAAGCCTACCGATTCGATGCACTACTTGCCTTTGACGCCGCGGTTGCAGCGGTTATTTATGGTTATGGAGACTGCAGAAAACATGAGTTGGCACAGGCGGAAACAGATCGAAAGAGTATTGGATCATCCATCCGATGGAGAAGCATGGAAGAACTTTGATCGAGAGTATCCAAATTTTGCTTCGGATCCGCTTAATGTCAGATTGGGCTCTTCTTTGACGGTTTTACCCCATTCAGACTTTCGGGCTCCCAGTATTCATGTTGGCCTATGATCGTCACTCCGTACAATCTACTGCCTTGGATGTGCATGAAGACTCCGTATATGTTCCTAACCGTTATTATCCCGGGTCCAAACACTCCGAAGAGGAATATCGATGTATATTTACAGCCTTTGATAGATGAGTTGAATCAGCTATGGAAAGTAGGTGCCAACACGTACGATATTTCTAGAAAGCATAATTTTTAGATGAGGGCAGCACTTATGTGGACCATCAACGACTTTTCGGCCTATAGAATGTTATCGGGATGGAGCACCCATGGTCGTCTCTCATGTCCGTATTGCATGGACCGTACTAAGGCTTTTCGTTTGAAACACGGAGGCAAACCGTGCTTTTTCGATTGTCATCGACAATTTCTGCCGAAGGATCATCCGTACCGGAGGAACATGAATGCTTTTCATGCAGGCGTTGTGGAGAAGGCCAATCCACCGCCAAGGTGGCCCAGATGCACGATATGGGAAGAGGTAAAAGATTTACCAAGTGCTATCGAAGAGCCTGCTAAGGGGTACAAGTGTGACGGATTTAGTCGCACCCATAACTGGACGAAGAGGAGTATATTCTGGGATCTGCTATATTAGAGCACCAATCTGATCAGACATAAACTTGATGTCATGCATATCGAGAAGAATGTGTTTGATAACATAATTAATACTCTAATGGAGGTAAAGGGGAAGACGAAAGATAATTCGAAGGCCAGGTTGGACTTAGAAGAAATATGTAGACGTCCTGCATTGCATTTGATAGAGGAGGGGAATGAAAAGTTAAAGCAACCTAAGTCAGTTTTCACACTAGAGAAAGAGGATAAAGGGATACTTTGTAGGTGGATTCAGGGTCTAAAGTTTCCAGACGGGTACGTGTCGAACTTGAGAAGATGCGTCGACCTCAAGGAGAACAAACTGGCGGGTATGAAGAGCCACGATTATCGCGTATTCATGGAGAGGTTAATTCCGATTGTATTTCGATAATTCTTACCGCAGGTCGTTTGGGATCCATTGACAGAGCTCAGCATATTCTTCAGAGATCTTTGTTGTACTAAGTTGCTCGTTGATCGTCTAGAAAAGCAAGAGAAGGACATTGCGGTAACACTATGTAAGCTCGAGAAGGTGTTTCCTCTTGGATTCTTCGACTCTATGCAGTATTTGCCAATTTATCTTTTCTATGAGGCAGGTGTTGGTGGTCCTGTCGGTTATTGTGTATGTACCCCTTCGAACGGCATCTAAATCACCTAAAGATAAAGGTGAAAAATAAGGCACGGGTTGAGGGCTCTATTTGTGAAGCTTATGTTCTCGAGGAGATTACAAGCTTTTGCTCGACGTATTTCAAACCTCATGTTGTTACTAATAGAACAAAAGCTCCAAGAAACGACGACGAATATCAGGAATCTAATGATGCAATACTCAAAGTATTCAATGCGTCCGGAAAGCCTTCGGAGAAAATGAAGAAGAGATATTTGAATGACGACGAGCTAAGGGCTGCTCAGTTGTATATATTACTCAATTGCGACAAGGATGAAGTGGAGAAGCTAGAGGGGTAAGTAATTAATACGTCCAGGTTTACATTATCTCAATGTAATAGTATAAGCTACTATTATGCTACTAATCAGCAGTTGCTTCATTGTTTTTCAGCACATATAATGATGAGTTGAGGTCGGTTAGACCCTACATAACAGACGAAGAAGAAGAATAAGAAATGAGATGCTATTTTCCTTCTTAATTGAGCGTATATGTAAGGTGCTTGGTAATTACTTTTTATTTCTGCACTTGCACCACAAATAACTTACTATCGCTACTTTGGTATTTAGGTCGATCGTCTAATAACACCCGAGACTGAATCTATTAGAACTCTAGCCAAGGGACCAATTACTACCGTTAAAATATGGCCAAGTTTCTGTGTGAATAGGTTTAGGTTCAAGTCAACAAATGCTCCTATCAGAGACAGCTTTCTGGATCTTGATTCCACGAAAAATAGTTGTTTGTGTATCAAATCTTCGAACTACAAAGACGTCGATCCAGGCAATGATTTCTTTGGCATCTTACGAGAGATTGTGGAGTTGAAATATAATTATGGCACAAAATCTACTAATATCGTGCTATTCAAGTGTGAATGGTTCGATCCGATTCAAGATCAAGGTTGGAAAATTGACAAGCATGGCCTTGTGGATATAAACTACAAGCATAGATATCAAGGCTATGAACCATTTGTCCTATCAAGTCAGGCTCAGCTCGTGTACTTCACAACTTATCCTAGACGGGGGACAACGAGGTCGGATTGGTGGGCAGTATGCAAGACTAAAGCTAGAAATACCTTTGACATTGATGAAATAGCTTATCAGGAGGACGATCTATCTCTTGTAACAAATATTGTAGATGTGGACTCAACGAAAGTTACTCATTACACGAGTAATAATATAGAAGATGTAGAATTATCCGAAGACGAAGACGAAGTAGATAAAAGTGAAGACGATGAGGAGGAGGAGGAGGAGAAGAAGGAGGAGGAGGAGAAGGAAGAGGAAGAGGAGGACGAGGAAGGCGAACAAGATGAATTTTCTGAAGATGATTGAAAATAAAATATTTTGCCTGTAGAATGTAACTATATTTTGACTATAGAATGTATTATTTTAATAAATATATGTATTATATTTTGACTGTAGAATGCTGTAAGATATGCATCATATTTTGACTGTAAAATGTACTATATATGTGTTTTTCTTTATTCATCATATGTTGTTATCAAGTATGACAGGACGACATGAAGGATTCGGCAGGTCCTGAGGTAGACAGAGTGCTCCTCCGGTACTGCCTACTGTTGGTTCCAGAACATCGTCGCCCAGTACTCCAGTATATCGATCAGTCACATCTCCGGCTGCGACGACGTTACGTGGCAGCACTCCTGGGACGAGTAGTTCCAGGAGTGATAGTACTCCCTCGTTCAGTGTTCCTCCTGCTGACGGAACCATGGAGACAAATGAGCATGTAGAGGAGGTCGTGCCGATGTTGTCCCAACATCAGCAAGATCCTCCATGCGCACCTCTGGAGGAGACGAGGACAGAGATTTGGGCCGACGGTACAAAGTAAGTCAATTAGATGGTATAGCATCATATATATCGTGTATTTCTTTATTCATCATATATTGACTTTTTTGATCAAAATAATTATCTTTGTATAGATATCGTCCATCGTAGGTTCAGAGACGCCTGGGCCTATTTCTGAGGAACAACTACGGTGGCCCTTGGATCAACTACTCTGAAGCTCCGGATGAGAGGAAGGCATTCTGGTTTGTGCACTTCCAGGTAAAAGTATATTATATAAATCCTCTAATTTATGCATATTATATAACTTATCTGTGATGCTCACTTACTAAATTATTTATTGTAGCAAACATATTTCTATCCTCCGTACCAGGCCGAGTTGATCGAGCGGCTGTTTCTTACCGTTGCCGCCAAGCTTATCCGTGATGCTCTGGATGACCAGAAGTCTCGTGATCTGTCACGACCCGCACCCGAAAATTCGAGCACGAGTGCGTGGGTACGTCCAGCCTACGCCGCAGAGTCGGCGGTAGTACGCTGTCTAGGTCAATTCCAGATTTACTAAACTAGCTCATTCACAATTAACAAAGGCAAGATAATAATGAGAACAGAAACTTAAGATTGCAACTGAAATAAATACGACAACAGATTCAAATATTTTAGTACAGAAATTCAGAATGAAATCGGGGACAAACCCGATTACTAAGATAAGAAACATAAATAAAAGATAGCTACTGCTAGCTACTCTGCAGCAGGGGTTTCCTGGGTGATATCTGGCTCCTCATAAGTATCAAATGTACCCTCATAGGGACCATAATATGTAGGGGCAAGGTCCTCATCATCGCCTAAATCAACATATCAAGTCAGGAAAGGAGCCAAGTACACAGTGCACAACAAGATTAAACTAAATATTTATGACAATTAAAATGAATATCATGTTGAGAAACTGCATAAAAGAACATCAATATCTCAGAGTTAATGCTGTAAACAGGAATATGAGAAAACAGAAATAAATAAGACAGGAAGTAAACTACAACAGTCAGCAAGAAATATAACATGACCAGAAACTATCTGTGTGAACTTGTGTTTGTTTTTAGAATACATACTTGGTATGTAGGGGTTTATAAGGCTAATTCGGCCATCATAAACGGCTATTAAACAGGGGAAATCGAGATCCGACTGAGGTACAGTCGTGTACCAACAGCTATTAAACATGGCAGGGGAAAGGGTAAACTACATGCCTTCTAGTATTCTCCCACCCGACATGAAAAACAAGACATGAACTCCAATATTCAAGACATAAAATCCAGCATTTCTAACACTAGGTGTAATCATCAAGGGTACTAGTAAGGCAGGGAATTAATTATCACAATATAAAAATTTAACTTGAAGTGCAGGTACTTGCCTGTTGTTTGGATCTGATTAATTGGTTCTTGGGAAAATTTCCAGAGATGAGTCCAAAAGCTGAAATAGACATTACCATCACGCTCAGACGATGCCAAATAGCTAGAAACGCCTGTCCTTGGATCCAATTTGGAGACAAGAGCAAAAACGGCAGTTTCGGGTCAAAACGGGGTCCGCCGGTGGGCCCGCTTTGCACCGAAAAACGTGTCCGAGTAAACGGTCTCCAAATTCACCAAACTTAGTGTCAACAGGTCAGGAACGCTGATACGAACCCAACGGAACTTCCAGATTTGGATTCCAATGAGCCGAACACAAAATCGTCCGTCGAGCGGGGCCTATGGGGCCCACGACACGCGATTTCGTCAACGTTCTCAGAATCGAACCAAACTTGACCCACAGGACCAGCGTATCGCTACGAGTCCGATGGCGCAAGTTTCGTCTTGATCTGACGAGTGTACAAGAAGTTAGGACGAAATGCCAAAAAATCGGATACGGGACGATGTCCGCGGATACGCGTTGATTCCGGTGTGCACGCACGCCCGAATCAGCTTCCGCAAAATCTCACACGTCCGTATCGACGGTGCGCACGTATCTGTGAAGACCGCACGTGACCAAGTCGTCCCGTTTGGCGGGGCGTACTCAGTTCCGGGGTGAAACAGGGTCTGGTTTTTCCTGTTTTTGGATCGCGGTGTGCGATCACCACAGGACGCGATGCCCCGAACGGTTTGTCCGGACACCGAGAGGGTCATACAGGCTTCACAACTCAATTTACGGAATTGAAATCGGAGATACAGGGTGCAAGATACGAGTACCTGAACGAGGCTCGAGAAACAGGGAATTTTCGTGTCCGTGTCGTGTCCGACACGACACGACGAATTGGGGATTAGGGCTAGGGTTAGGGTTTTGCTCCGGCGATGGCGGCTCGGCCGGCGGAGGAGGCCAAGGTGGCCGGGGACAGCGCGGGGGGGCACGGCGAGGCGGCTGGGGACCGTCGACGGTGGCGGAGGGGTCTGTCGGAGCTGCTGCCGTTGTTCCTCGGTGCTGCGGCTGCCGTCGTCGAACGAGGAGGAGGAGAAAAGGGAGGGGCTGCAGCGGCGAGGTCGGGGGAGCAAGGCGGCGGGGTCGACCGGCGTCGAGGCGGCTCGGACGGTCGACGGTGGTGGGGGTCGTGGCTGACTGTGGCGAGGGTGGGGGCTGCGGGGGTTTTAAAGGGGATGCGCGGGGGGGGGGGGTCGGCCGAGGGAAACGGCGGCCAGCGCGGGGGCGGGGGCGCGTGGCCGCGGCAGCGCGGAGGGCGGCCGGCGGGTCCGGCGGGAGACGCGGGGCGGGGCGAGGGACGCGGGGGAGTGGGTCAGGCGGGCTAGTGGGTCCGGGTCGGGTCGGGCGGCGGGTGGACCCGACTCGACCCGCTAGGGCGGGTCGCGGGCTGGGCCGGAGGTTGTGGGCCGGGCTGAAATAATAATAATAATAATAATAATAATAATAATAATAATAATAATTAAATAAATAGTTTTTAGGTAATTAAAAATAGGTCCGGGGCCCAGAAAAATCCAGAAAAATTATCCCAAGTCCAGTTTTTCATTTTACACCCAAAAATATTATTTTTATGATATTTTAATATTATTTATTAACAATTAAAAATTATTTATTAATTAAAACCTTGATTTTAATTTCAGAAAATTCCCAGAAAATTTCAGAAAATTAGGAAAAATCCAAGATTTAATAATTTGAAAATTCTGGGGGTTTACAACCTACCCAACTTATAAAAATTTTGTCCTCAAAATTTAAGAATAACAAAGGCACGAAAGGAAAAGGCCGAGAATTAAAATATACCTCAGGGTTCAAAAAGATAGGGGTATCGTTCTCTAATCTCGTCTTCTCGTTCCCAGGTGGATTCGCTGGGAGAATGGTGCTTCCAAGTTACGCGAACCAGGGAGATAACCTGGTTCCGTAGAACTTTCTCCGATCGATCCAGTATCTCCACGGGTTGCTCTTGGTAAGTCAAACTTGGGCCTACTTCGAGCTCTGAGTAATCCAAAATATGGCTGGGGTCTGATACGTACTTTCTCAGCTGCGACACGTGGAAGACGTTATGGACTCCATCCAGAGAGGGTGGCAATGCCACTCGGTATGCCATTTCTCCGATTTTCTCCTGAATGCCAAAAGGTCCAATAAATCTTGGGCTGAGTTTTCCACTCCTTCCGAACCTAATGGTGCCACGTGTCGGAGAAATCTTTAAGAATACCAGTTCTCCAACCTTTAATAAAGTCATAATCAAGTCTTAGTTCCATAATCAAAATATTTAAATTGACTTGAATTCATAAATTTAATTACCTCAAATTCCAAGGGCCTTCGGTGGCTATTTGCCCAATGTCGTTGCCTGTCTTGAGCCACTCGAAGTCTGTCCCTTATTTGCTTTACCTTCTCAGTTGAATCGATCACCATCTCTGGTCCCAGCAGGGCTCTTTCTCCAACGTTGTCCCATGATAGCGGGGTACGACATCTTCGTCCATACAGAGCTTCAAATGGAGTCATCTCAATACTTGCTTGGTAACTGTTATTATAAGAGAACTCCACAAGATGTAGATAGTCTTTCCAGGATCCTCCAAAATCCAGAACACATGTACGGAGCATATCTTCAAGTGTCTGGATTGTACGTTCCGATTGTCCATCGGTTTGGGGATGATAAGCTGTGCTGAATTTGAGTTGCGTCCCCAAGCTGGCTTGTAAGCTCTTCCAGAAGTGAGAGGTGAATCTTGAATCTCGGTCGGAGACAATACTTACTGGAACTCCATGCAACCTAACAATATGTCTGATATATAAATCTGCCAGCTTCTCTGTAGATAGGCCCACTTTGAAAGGTAGAAAATGTGCAGACTTGGTCAGTCTATCTACTATCACCCAAATTGCATCCTTTCCACTAGGTGTCCTTGGAAGTCCGGAAACAAAATCCATTGTGATATGTTCCCACTTCCACTCCGGAATGGGTAGTAGTTGAAGCAATCCTCCAGGTCTTTGTCTTTCTGTCTTGACTTGCTGGCACACTAAACAACGAGATACGAACCTGGCTACTTCTCTTTTTATGCCATGCCACCAAACATGTGTCCTCAGGTCCTTGTACATCTTGTTGGCTCCTGGATGTATAGAGTATTGCGATCTGTGCGCCTCTTGCATAATTTCTTCCCTTATGTCTCCTTGAGGTACACATAATCTATCTCCATGCCTCAGTGATCCATCTTCATGAATTCTGAAATCCTCCACTAATCCAGCTTGCACTTGACCTTGGAGGCTTCGCAGGCCTTCGTCTTGAAACTGAGTCTCCTTGACCTTGTCTATTAAGGTAGACTGAATCTGCAAGTTCATCATTTGGCCTTCTTTTCTTAGGATGATTACTTCAATACCTAAACTTTCCAAGTCCTCTAGCAGGTGTCTGTCCATAGTCAAGTACATCGCCATAGGATATCTGCTTAGAGCATCAGCAACTACATTGGCCTTCCCAGGATGATATTGAAGGGTGATATCAAAGTCTTTCATTAGTTCCAGCCACCTTCTTTGCCTCATGTTCAGCTCTTTCTGAGTGAAGATATATTTTAGACTTTTATGGTCCGTAAATATTTCCACCCTTTCTCCATAAAGATAATGCTTCCATAGCTTAAGAGCAAAAATGACAGCTGCCAATTCTAAATCATGAGTTGGATAGTTCTTTTCATGGGGTCGAAGCTGTCTAGAGGCATATGCTATTACTTTCTTGTTCTGCTCCAAAACACAACCTAGACCTTTTTCAGAAGCATCACTATAAATAGCGAAACCTCCGGTTCCAGAAGGTAAGGTCAGAATAGGGGCAGTAGTCAGCCTTTTCTTCAATTCCTCAAAAGCATGCTGACATTCATCAGTCCAGGTGAACTCTTCATCCTTCCTTGTTAGTTTTGTCATGGGTTCAGCAATTCTAGCAAAGTCCTTCACAAACTTCCGATAGTAGCCAGCTAGTCCCAGGAAACTTCTAATCTCTGCTACCGAGTCTGGAGTGGGCCATGATTCTACTGCAGCTATCTTCTTAGGATCTACTGCTATTCCATCTCCAGTCACAACATGTCCCAAGAATTCTACTTGTTCTAGGAAGAATGCACATTTAGATAATTTTCCATAGAGTTTTTCCTTCCTCAAAGTCTCCAATGCTAACCTCAAATGTTCTTCATGTTCTTCGGGGGTCTTAGAGTAGATCAAAATATCATCAATAAAGACCACTACAAACTTGTCTAGATATTTTTGAAATACTTTGTTCATCAAGTTCATAAAAACTGCTGGAGCATTCGTCAACCCGAACGACATTACTAAGAATTCGTAGTGTCCGTTCCGGATATTGAAAGCAGTTTTAGGGATGTCTTCCTTTCTCACCCTTACTTGGTGGTAACCAGACCTCAAATCAATCTTTGAAAATACCCGAGCTCCACTCAACTGATCAAATAGGTCATCTATCCTGGGCAGGGGATACTTATTCTTAATTGTTAAGGCATTCAAGGCCCTGTAGTCAATACACATTCGGGATGTTCCGTCCTTCTTGGGCACAAATAATACTGGAGCTCCCCAGGGTGAGACACTAGACCTAATGAAGCATTTGTCTTCTAGTTCTTTGATTTGCTTATTTAGTTCTATTATCTCCTTCTTGTTGATTCTGTAGGGATTTTGAGATACTGGTGCTGCTCCTGGCACTAAGTCAATAGAGAATTCAACTTCTCGGTCTGGGGGTAAGCCTGGAAGATACTCAGGGAAGACATCAAGATATTCAGAGATGATGGGTAGTGGCAATTCTTCTGTTACTAGGGCTCCACAAATTTTGTTATTACCCATTTCTCTAGAACCTCTAGCAAATTCAAATTCTGGCTTGTCAGGGGGCATGAAGATTACACTACCTCTATGGCAGTCTATAGTGGCATGATGTTGACTTAACCAATCCATACCCAGTATAATATCAAAACTGGGAACTGGCATTACAAGTAGCCTAGCATACAGTTCTCTTCCACATAATGTAATAGGACAATTGTTACAGGCATCACTAACCGGGATGATTCCTCCACCGGTAATGATCTTATAACAATTCCTAAGGGGTTTAGTGATTAAGCTATGCTTCATAAAGAAATCCACTGACATGAATGAATGTGAAGCTCCAGAGTCAAATAAAGTAATAGCTGGTATTGAATTTATAAGCACAGAACCTGTGATCACGTCTGCTGTGGCTTCAGCTTCTTCCAGAGTCATTGCATAAGCACAGCCTTGCTGCGGTGCACCCCTCTGTTGCTGCTGTTGGTGCTGAGCAAAGCGTTGTTGTTGTGTTGGAAGCGGGGGTCCCCTATGTTGTACTGCTGGGGCCCTGGCCTGGGCTGGAGCCTTTGGTGCAGCGGTGCGTCCTTGAGCAGCTGGACAGTCCCTCATTTGATGTGCTGCTGAGCCGCAGTAGAGGCAGGCACCTAGCCTCTTCCTGCAGACTTGCCAAGTATGACCTGGTTTTTGGCAAAAGTTACAAGCAGCAGCTTGTTGGTTCTGTCCCTGAGCCTAGTGTTGGGGTACTGGAGCTCGAGGGAGAGGACGCTGAGTTTGCTGCGGGGCCCTCTGCTGTTGTTGTTGTTGTTGAAAATGGCGTTTGTTGGGTCCCGCATTTCTGGTATCTCTCTCTCGTTTCAGTTTATGCCCCATATCTCTCTCAACGCCTTGTGCCACGCTCAGGATTTCCTCATAGGTGCGAGCTCGGCTGGTGGTGACAGCAAGGCGAATATCTGGAGACAGCCCCTTCTTGAATCTACGGGCTCTGTCCTCCGGGGTACGAACCATGTACTCCGCAAAGTGGTTCAACCTGCTAAATTCAGCAGTGTACTCATCAACAGATAGGTTACCTTGTTCCAGTCTCTCGAATTGGCTTTTGAGAGCTTTTCGAGCCACTTCGGGGTAGAATTTCTCCTTGAATAGCCTCTTGAAGTCCTCCCAGGTAAGGTCTGGAGCAGATAGTTGAGGTTCGTCCCTAAACCAGGTCCGAGCTATGTCGAACAGTTGCAGGCTTGCGGACTCCACTTTGAGATCATCAGGGACCCGAGCAGTCTTCAGGAGTCGCTCTACGTTCTCTATCCATTCATCGGCATAGAGAATGCCTTCAGTTCCATAGAATTCCAGGTGTTTAAGGTTCTTAAAGTCCTTGGCACTTCCTGGCCTCTTTTGTGGTGACTCCTGGATCCGAAGAGCTTCTGAAAGGCTGGTCCGTAGTAGGGCAGTTTGTTTCTTCTGGGATTCCACTAGTCCCTGGAACACTCCAAGTAGCTGTGCCCCATCCAGGGTAACTGCCGGAATAGATGGAGGTGGAGGGAGGGCAAGAGTTTCGGGCACAGTCTGCTCAGCTGGTTCTGATGTGCCTCCTACTGTGTTCCTCGTCTGAACCATTCTGAAAGATTAAGGGGTAGGAAGATTAGAATAGATTACCTGGAAATCAAGGGCGATAGAAAAAATTGACTAGGACCGATATCAAGATTGGAAGTAAAGATCCTATTCTGTGAATGAGCTTTTATCCTAAAATCCTCAATCTTGTTGCAGGCCTGTTCGGTCCCTAAGTTGGAACCGAACAATTTAGTCATTTGACCTGCATGGGCCACCATAAAAACGTGTCACGACCCGCACCCAAAAATTCGGGCACGAGTGCGTGGGTACGTCCAGCCTACACCGCAGAGTCGGCGGTAGTACGATGTCTAGGTTAATTCCAGATTTACTAAACTAGCTCATTCACAATTAACATAGGCAAGATAATAATGAGAACAGAAACTTAAGATTGCAACTGAAATAAATACGACAACAGATTCAAATATTTTAGTACAGAAATTCAGAATAAAATCGGGGACAAACCCGATTATTAAGATAAGGAACAGAAATAAAAGATAGCTACTGCTAGCTACTCTGCAGCAGGGGTTTCCTGGGTGGGATCTGGCTCCTCATAAGTATCATCTGTACCCTCATAGGGACCATAATATGTAGGGGCAAGGTCCTCATCATCGCCTAAATCAATAGATCAAGTCAGGAAAGGAGCCAAGTACACAGTGCACAACAAGATTAAACTAAATATTTATGACAATTAAAATGAATATCATGTTGAGAAACTGCATAAAAGAACATCAATATCTCAGAGTTAATGCTGTAAACAGGAATATGAGAAAACAGAAATAAATAAGACAGGAAGTGAACTACAACAGTCAGCAAGAAATATAACATGACCAGAAACTATCTGTGTGAACTTGTGTTTGTTTTTAGAATACATAGTTGGCATGTAGGGGTTTATAAGGCTAATCTGGCCGTCATAAACGGCTATTAAACAGGGGAAATCGAGATTCGGCTGAGGTACAGTCATGTACCAACAGCTATTAAACATGGCAGGGGAAAGGGTAAACTACATGCCTTCTAGTATTCTCCCACCCGACATGAAAAACAAGACATGAACTCCAATATTCAAGACATGAAATCCAGCATTTCTAACACTAGGTGTAATCATCAAGGGTACTAGTAATGTAGGGAATTAATTATCACAATATAAAGATTTAACTTGAAGTGCAGGTACTTGCCTGTTGTTTGGATCTGATTAATTGGTTCTTGGGGAAATTTCCAGAGATGAGTCCAAAAGCTGAAATAGACATTACCATCACGCTCAGACGATGCCAAATAGCTAGAAATGCCTGTCCTTGGGTCCAATTTGGAGACAAGGGCAAAAACGGCAGTTTCGGGTCAAAACGGGGTCCGCCGGTGGGCCCGCTTTGCACCGAAAAACGTGTCCGGGTCAACGGTCTCCAAATTCACCAAACTTAGTGTCAATCGGTCAGGAACGCTGATACGAACCCAACGGAACTTCCAGATTTGGATTCCGATGAGCCGAACACAAAATCGCCCGTCGAGCGGGGCTTGTGGGGCCCACGACACGCGATTTCGTCAACGTTCTCAGAATTGAACCAAACTTGACCCACAGGACCAGCGTATCGCTACGAGTCCGATGGCGTAAGTTTCGTCTCGATCTGACGAGTGTACAAGAAGTTAGGGCAAAATGCCGAAAAGTCGGATACGGGGCGATGTCGGCGGATACGCGTTGATTCCGGTGTGCACGCACGCCCGAATCAGCTTCCGTGAAATCTCACACGTCCGTATCGACGGTGCGCACGTATCTATGAAGACCGCACGCGACCAAGTCGTCCCGTTTGGCGGGGCGTACTCAGTTCTGGGGTGAAATAGGGTCTGGTTTTTCTTGTTTTTGGATCGCGGTGTGCGATCACCACAGGACGCGATGCCCCGAACGGTTTATTCGGGCACCGAGAGGGTCATACAGGCTTCACAACGCAATTTACGGAATTGAAATCGGAGATACAGGGTGCAAGATACGAGTAACTGAACGAGGCTCGAGAAACAGAGAATTTTCGTGTCCGTGTCGTGTCCGACACGACACGACGAATTGGGGATTAGGGCTAGGGTTAGGGTTTTGCTCCGGCGACGGCGGCTCGGCCGGCGGAGGAGGCCAAGGCGGCCGGGGACAGCGCGGGGGGGCACGGCGAGGCGGCTGGGGACCGTCGTCGGTGGCGGAGGGGTCTGCCGGAGCTGCTGCCGCTGTTCCTCGGTGCTGCGGCTGCCGTCGTCGAACGAGGAGGAGGAGAAAAGGGAAGGGCTGCAGCTGCGAGGTCGGGGGAGCAAGGCGGCGGGGTCGGCCGGTGTCGAGGCGGCTCGGGCGGTCGACGGTGGTGGGGGTCGTGGCTGACTGTGGCGAGGGTGGGGGCTACGGGGGTTTAAAAGGGGATGCGCGGGGGGGGGGGTGTCGGCCGAGGGAAACGGCGGCCAGCGCGGGGGCGGGGGCGCGTGGCCGCGGCAGCGCGGAGGGCGGCCGGCGTGTCCGACGGGAGACGCGGGGCGGGGCGAGGGACGCGGGGGAGTGGGTCAGGCGGGCTAGTGGGTCCGGGTCGGGTCGGGCGGCGGGTGGACCCGACCCGACCCGCTAGGGCGGGTCGCGGGCTGGGCCGGAGGTTGTGGGCCGGGCTGAAATAATAAGAATAATAATAATAATAATAATTATTATTATTATTAAATAAATAAATAGTTTTTAGGTAATTAAAAATAGGTCCGGGGGCCAGAAAAATCCAGAAAAATTACCCTAAGTCCAGTTTTTCATTTTACACCCAAAAATATTATTTCCATGATATTTTAATATTATTTATTAACAATTAAAAATTATTTATTAATTAAAACCTTGATTTTAATTTCAGAAAATTTCCAGAAAATTCCAGAAAATTAGGAAAAATCCAATATTTAATAATTTGAAAATTCTGGGGGTTTACATGATCATGCTGGAAAATCGATCTATGGTTGGATCACGCCTGAATAGTGGACTACGATGAGGGCTAGATTCGACAATCCGATTTACAAGGAAAGGTCTGAGAAGGCCAAGGCGGCTAGGCGGAATGCTGCCAAGTGGTGTGGTGGCTCGATTCCGATGACGAAATATTTCCGTCGTTTGGTATATTTTTTATTTAAGATATATTATTTTAATATAAGTACGATAAAATGGTAGTAGTAAAAAATGATTAAGTTTAGTACTAAATAATATATTTTTAACAGGTACAGAGGGGTGAGGATGCAAACATGGTGACCGTCTTCTTGGCCACCCATCGCAAGGACGAAAATCTCATTGATGAAAGGGCCTCGCAGACCTATGTAAGTATTACTTTATTTTGTGTTAATTTTAATATAACTTAGGCAATTATCGAGTTTTCAAACTTTTCTAGGCCGAGTATCTTAGACTGCGTGAGCGGGCGACTGCTAGTGTACCTACAGCTGGAGAGGCTGGTACTTCCTCGCAGCCCGCTCCAGCTCCGTCGGCGGACGACCTGTGGGTGATCGCAGTTGGTGGTCTCAAGAGGGGTACGTACTACGGTACGAGATCCTATGGCGCCCTGGTTGTGACGCAGTCATCTAGGGCCTCCCCGACAAGTGCGCATTCCCCACAGCCCTCGCAATCGTCGGCCAGAGTCTAGGAGGCCGTTGACCGTCAGATTGTCTCTCCGTGAGGAGTTGCTGCGAAGGATGGAGCCACAACCCCGGTCCCAGCCGTAGGCGGACGATCTGACGCTCATCGCACGATTCTATATGCTCGACCGCAGCATCACGGAGCTCCGAGATTTGACAAATGATCTTAGAGCCTCGACAGAGTGCAAAGTGACGGAGCTGCAGGCATCACAGCTATCCATGGGCGAGAGGCTGACGATGATGCAGGATTCAATGGTTCATAGCATTACGAGGCTGTTATCTACCATAGATTCTTACAACCAACGACTCGCAAACTTGGAGCGGATACGTCCTCCTGGTGTGCCTACATCGACACAGACTCCACCGACGTAACTGCCTTCTCCATCGACATCGGTGTCAATTTCACGGGAGTAGTATGATCTGTTCTTATCCTTCATGCGCGCCGGTGGTCATCCTCCTGCAGATCCGCAGTAGTATAGTTGCTGGATATTTGTATTCTTTGTATTATTTAGGATGAGACTCATTGTATGAATATATATTTGCTGTATTCTTTACGATGATATTTGCTGGATGTTTTCTTTTCTTCAAATTTTATTATATTATTCATATTAAATATATGTTAATTTACCGGTGTTGAGTGTTCAAACCAAGGGGGTCGGCAAATCCAAAAAATTCAACGGAGGGTTGCTCCGGGTCTATTTGTACAGATTGTGAATTAATAAACTGCAGGAATAATAGTTTGGAAACAATTCAGTATTTTTTTTATTTTTTCAGTGTATAATTAGCGACGTTTTTAGCGACGTTTAGCGACTTTAATACACGTCGCTAAATACGTCGCTAATTTACGACGTTAATACACGTCGCTAATGACGTCGCTAAAAATGTCGCTAAAAACGTCGCTGTACGTCGCAATCTGCTGACATGGCAGTATTGCCAGGTCATTAAAGACGTCGCTGTAACGTCGCTATATAAGTCGCTAATTAGCGACGTTAAGCGACCGATGAACACGCCGCTAATTAACGATGTTGCGTCGCTAAACGTCGCTAATTTAGCGACGTATTAACATCGCTAAAAAATGTCGGTACAATGATGTTTAGCGACTTTTTTCTTTCAGCGACTAGCTGAGTTCCGACTTCTTCAAAACGTCGCTAAATACGTCACTAAAAGTGATTAGCGACATTTTTTTTGTCATTTAGCGACGTTTTTTTACGTCGCTAATTTGACTTTTTCTGGTAGTGCTCCTCATCCATACCGTCTCCGCCGCCGGCAAGCTCGTCCTCCTCGGCGACACCGACCGCCACCTCCTCCCTACCCTTCCCAACCCCTCCATCTTCGACCCCAACCCCTCACCCCCATCCCCGATCTCCTCTCCGGCCCTCGTCCTCCTTGCTGCCACCGACCGCCACCTCCTCACAGTCCTCCGCAACCCCTCCATCTTCGACCCCAACACCCCCGCCCCCGATCTCCCCTTCGGCCCGCATCGATCTCCCCTCCGGCCCTTCCAGTGGCCCCCCACCTCCGCGACCGCCGTCACTGGAGCTTGTCGTGGTCGTTCGTAGTCCGAGGAAATAACGCGTGCAGCCGAGTGACCGTCTCCGTCCCCACATCTTCCACCGACGTCGACACCTTTTCGAACTGGCCGGACGATAAGTCGCGATCCAAAAACACCTATAAAAAGGACATTTGTGTGCAAAACATCATTTTTAAAAATGTTTTTGATCCATTGTTCAAAAATATTATTTTTAAGAACATTTCGTTGTTATACTCACAATTTTTTTTAAAATTATTTGTTTGGACGCAATTTCATACGCATTTTTTCTGAATATAATATAAGCAAGCACTACTGCTGTTACAAAAGTATTTTCCTTGGACTTTGCGTGAGTAAAAAAATGTACTTACTCATTAGATGGCATTGGAAAGCGTTCTATAGTCACTAATGATGATGAGAATGGTTTGCATTGGGATCGAGGAACCATAGTTTGAAAGTGTGCATGATGGCTGGGAATTGATCCGACAGGACATGGGCTTCAAATCTTTGATGTTATCATGCACTGTGGACAACCGTTTCATCAGATGCTTGTGTGGTTGTGCATCAACTCTCCTCCCAATCTTCTTCACCCATTCCTTGAAAAGTCAAATTATAAGGACACTACAAAGTTTATTGGACTAGTCCAGAATTAGAGCTAGTCCATTAATAAGCAAAGTTTACTCATACCAGGTCCTCCACTCCGCTGCCGGAAGACATAAATAATAACACAATGGCAAAGAAAAATAACAGCACACAGGAAAAAAAAAGAAAAAAAAATAGAAGAACTGTCAAAATTTGACATATATGTTGATTTTTAGGACTGTCAAAATTTTGACAGTCCTTCCCATTGGTAGGATTGTCAAAATTTTGACAGTCCTAATTTTTTTTCTGTTAATTTATTTTTGTTAATTGGTGGGGGCTCAATTTATTTTGTTAATTTTCTGTTTTATTTAAGAAAATATATTTTAACGAAATAAAATTAAAATAAATTAACAGTAAATTTACTGTATCGAAATTTCAAAATTAACAAAAAATTAAAATAAATTAACTCAGTTATCGATATGTATCAAAATTTTAAAATAGTAAAATATCCCAAATTTATATCCTTAAAATTTGTTAAAAAAAGTATTTTGTTATTTAAAATAGTAAATTTATTATTGGTACATTAAATATTTTGTTAAAAAAAGAAAAATTACCAAAAGTAAAATTTGGAGGTCGAAACATCATTTTTTTGCGATTCTAAAAATTTGGAAAGTCCGTCAAACGGTGAAATGGTTTATCCCGAAGTACTTTTCTATACGATCATTTTGACACAAATTGGACCTTGTTTCGATCTCCCAGTCGAAAGTTATGATACTTTAAAATTTTATATTTTATATTTTTGTCTGTAATATGTACGTCTTACTTGGGATGAAAATTCTCTCTACACGAATTGTGTTACTCTCGTCAAAAACATACAAATCGACCTATTGTGTGACGAAAAACGATTTGAAAACAAATAGTTATGGCCGTTCGATGTCTGATCGACGGCAGACGTAATATTCGTACGGTAGATTTTTTTTTTTGGGTTCAATGATAACATATTTTATTTTGGATGTTAAACTAAATAAAAAAATCAAAATCCAAAACTAACTAAATAGAAAAAAATAAAAAAATATATCCTGACAATTAAAATGAGGACTGTTAAAATTTTGACAGTCCTCATTGTTTGTGGGACTGTCAAAATCCTGACAGTCCTAGTTTTATATAAAATTTTCAGTGGGTTAAAATTAGGACTGTCAAAATTTTGACAGTCCACATAGCTTGTGGGACTGTCAAAATTATGACAGTCCTAACAATTTGTAGGACTGTCAAAATTTTGACAGTCCTTACAAGTGGTAGGACTGTCAACAGTCCCGAGTGAATTTTGGTGGCAAACTTGTAATTATCAATGATAAAAATTTGGGCTAGCTCCAAGTAACTTTAAGAGTGGCAAACTTATAATTTTAAAAAAAATTACATTGGACTAGCGCCAAGTAACAAGTGTAGTGTCCTTATAATTTGTCCTTGAAAAATGTTGCTGTCACCTTGGCTTAATTGTAGGTTCATCATAATTCATCATAATTCATCATAATTCAGTGACAGTGTAGGTTTTGGAATTGTAAAATTCCCTAACAATATAATAATAAATAAATAAAATCAAATTATATAAATTGTTTCAAATCTTCCAAATCATGAATAAATAAAATTATGAATACTCCACCGTTTTTTGGGGTTATTTAGGCTAAGACACAAATAATACAATTTTATCTCTAATACACTGCCAAAATCTTTTCATCTTTCCTATTCTCCTTGACCAACCAGAGGGAGCCTCCACCATCATCATCCCATACATCGCCCCCCCCCCCCACCACCACCACCACCACCACCACCACCATCATCATTTTCATCTCTCTCCTCCCTCTCTTTCGTTCCTGGACGTGACTTTACTAGAGCCCAATCGAAATAAAATTTCTAAAAATTAAAACAATTAAATATATTAAATAAATATTAAAATAAGGTTTTTAGAAATTATGGTAGAAACCCACAACATTATTTTTGTCCCAAAATGCTGTTATAGTGTAATATATATATTAATATATATATATTAAAAATTTCTAAATTGATTACTATATTTAGCATCTGTTTAGGATTAAAAACCACTAATTAATTAAGTTTAGTAATTATTAAGAGAAAGAAAATAAAAAGCAACATTACCGCTACTAACCCAAACTTTACACCCAAGGGGGCCCACCGGTCAACCAAACTAGCAGCAACGGATGAGGCTCGTAAGCGCACATATTTGCACCAGTAACCAACTCGCCTGAGCCTATAAGGCCCACCTAACATTGACTTGGTGAGCACATAGGTGCCCATGTGTCGCCGTTGCACTCCTGTGCACCCACTCTCTCTTTGGCTATCAGATCTGATAGACATGGTGATTTTATGGTTGTCTAAATCTATTGGTTTTCCATAAATTAGAAAGATTGTGGGGGACGTTTTTGTACGCGAAATACTATATAGTTAGAAATTATATATTTCTGGAATTAAATTAAATTTTTGATAAATAAATTTTTTGATAAATTATATTTTCATGTTTGTTGAGCACATAAATATTTTCGAGAAAAATAAAATAAAAAAAGATAAAAAAATTGAAATAAGAATAAAAGAGGAAAAACAAAAAATCTTAAACAAAAAAAAAGCAAAAAAATTAAAAAAATAAAAAAAAAGGAGAAAAACTGGAACATTTTTTTTAATAGTAGAGAAAAAATAAAACAAAAACAAAAACTTTTCTTTGTCCAGGCAAAAAATATATACCCACCTATTCTATAAGGGATGAAATTTTTCATATTTTGTGGATAAATTGTTTATCCGAGTATTCACAATTTTTGAAAATAAATTTTTATAACCTAAGCCAAAAATGATAATAGCTTTTCCACTCTAAATTTGTCTAAAAATAAATATAAAAAAATTCGTATACCAAACCTCGGATTTTTAGGTTTAGAATTTTTGAGATAATTTTTGGACTAGTTCCACCCACTTTTAGGCAACTTCAAACTGAGATCTCGGGCAACTCCCGAACTCAAACCCCCTTCATTGTTTTATAACTTTCCCCAACCCTTCTAGCTAGTGTTTGATTTAATTTCATTAGAATTTATGGATTTATTAATCACTTCCTAAAAATCTTATACCTAGATCATCTTTCTTGAATAGGGAGTAACATATAGTCTTTTGATCATAACTACTAGTCATCTTAACACATTCAACTCTACAAACTTTTTTGTGATTCGTAACTCATCAAGCTACAACTACTGAAATTTGGTAATTCATTAGGATGAATTGGTAGTTAGTAAAAATCAAATAGTGACCTAAATACTTGCTGAATTCAAAACCAAAATTTGATTAAATTGTAAGGAGTATATCTTGAACCCATGAACTGTTTTTGCTCTTAAATTTATTTTCAGCAATTGCCCTAGAATTTTAGGAACCTAGATCAAAAATTTCAAGAATCTAGGAGTTAATGTCGGATTGTTATGATTTTAACAGTAAGAATGATCCAGAATTTGTTCTAGTTTTGATTAAATAATTATAAATCTTAGCAACCTAATTAGAAATCATAGTTTATATTTTTTAGAAATCATATCTTGTGGGATTACTACTTGTAGTAAAATAGCCCAGTAACGAGGAAACAGGACACAAGTTTTGTGGAGGATGAATAAACTTGGTGATTTTTATTGAATGAAATGGTAGCTATATATAGTTGAACATTTGATGTAAAGAGATAGACTAAATAATAAATATATCAAAGTTGTTTCAACAAACAACTTATCAAACTAAACCAACTAATAATCTAAACTAACTAAACAATCTAAACAAACTAACAAGATTATCCCAACAATCACTCCCTTAATCTTGTTGTATCAATGTTTCACTTTCTGCACCCGGATCTTCTTGCGCATCTCGAGGAACTTTAGTCGTCTGGGATTGAGTTGATCTGTGTACGTGAGATATTTAGATACTCAAGTTTCTCCATCCTGCATATCTCCATTGGGAACGACAATCCCAGGATTTAACTTCCATTCTACAAAGACACCCATGATTGAAATCTTGTGAGTTGCCTCCGATGCCTCCTTCTTCCTGTTGTCAGGGAGCACCTGCCACTTCTTATTACTGGCACCGCAGTCACGTGCTACCCACAGCGCCATGTCCCGTGTCAGATCGTGCATCTTCACCTGAGAGTTCTTCCCTTCTCTATAAATCTCGCATTTTCGGCCCAAGTAGACTTTCTTCTCGGCAGCGTAGAGGTCCACATTGTTGAAGTTTGATCCACCGGGGAAAGGCTGGCCGACGCCGAGCTTGGTGTCAGACTCGGTAACTTTGTGAATCACCTCGTAGCTTCCCTCGGTACAATTTTTCTCAGATGGTGGAGAGAGTTGTTTGAGATCGAAGCAATCTGCCTCCATGGGGCTCCCCATCTTGGGGGCTTCCCAACCAACTTCATTGCAGAAGTTCCAGGACTCGAGCGCGACCCTAAGTTCTTCTCTCTTCATCCCTGGGTCCCCCACAGCCGATACGTACTCCTTCTCCGTGGCCGCTGCAACGAAGAAGCAGCATGATGAAACTAACAGCAGCAGCAGAGTAAAAACCAGCCCGTATCGTGCATGCCACAACCATGCGTCCTCGTTGCATCTTGTCAGCAAGCACACCTTTTTTCCATCATTTAGTGAATTTCGGATAGACGAAGCTCCTCCATACTTCTCGGAGTTAATGCACATACTAGCTTCAGAATTACCATCATGAAAAGATTCTGAAGAAGAAGCTTCAGCTCTGTTGCGGTGCAATATATCATCAGAGCTAACTGAGAGAGAAGGGAGATGATTTTCTCTAGCCGATTTCTTACTTCTGGAAAAGAAACTTGAAACTTTCTCTCTAAAAGAAGCAGCCCCGCTTCTCGACTTCGACCCCCCTTTTGGAACAATGGTTTTGCTAGTTACCGTGCTGGGAACTACTCCATTCACGTCGAGGTTTTCATAAACTGAAGAAGATACTGGAAGAGATTTGACCTAGGTAAGTTGCTAGGAGCATCGTCACTACAACCTACTACCTTCATTGCACCAGCAGAAAAACACTCCATTAATGTCTTTGGCTCTTGTTCTCCACTACAAGACCTTCGGCTTGAAACATTAAGGCTATCGCTCCCTTCTTCATTTTTAGCTTTAGGAATGGAAAGCATCTCACCAAGGGTGATCGAGCTCCTCTGCATTTGATCTTGGTCTTGATAAATCATCCCATTCGATGTGACCATTGCCCACCTTTCTGAAATCCGTTTCTTCGCTTCCTTGATGACAGATGGCTCATGCGAACAAGACGCACGAACAAAGGACGAGTTCGAGTAAGGGCTTCCGAATCCGTTTGGCAAGGCTGATGGAGTTAACAAGTGCTCGTCCCTCTCGTCATCTTTTAATCTTTGTTGCACCTTCTCTTTATGGATCTGCACTTTTTCCTCATGAAGCATGTCCATGAGCAGTGTTGGTTCATCGTCTTCTATTTGCGCCAGATTGACACGCTCATCGCGCTTCGGCTTGCGGCAGTCCTTCTCCCAGTGGCCGTAGATGACACAATTGTGGTACATACCCTTCTTGTCGCGCGTGCCACCGGACGCGTTGCCGTTGCCGTAGTTCGTGTTGCCGCGGCCACGACCTCTTGGCTTGCCGCGTCCATGACCATAACTTTTGCCACCGTCAGAGTAGGCGTCGCCTTCCTTCCTCTACTTCGTGCGAGCGAGCCACTCCTCTTCGGAGAGGAGAAGACGGCTACTTGTGTCGCCGGAGTTGCTGCCAAGATCGTACCGCTCCTCGACGGCTAGAAGACGAACGATAAGCTCTTCAATTGACAGCGTCTTGAGATCCACTAAAGTCTCAATGGCGATGGCGACTTGCGTGTACTTGGATGAAACGACTCAAAGGAATTTTTTAACTACCTTCTCGTTGTCCATTTCGTCGCCGAGTAGTTGCAGGTCGCTGACGAGTCCCGTGAGCCGCATCGCGAAGTCCTCGACGGACTCGCCGTCCTTGAACTTCATTGATTCGAAGTCAGCACGCAATTTCTGCGCCTTGGCCTCGCGCACGCGCTCGACCCCCATCCGCATCATCTTCACAGCGTCCCATGCTTCCTTGGCAGTGTCTTTTACTGCCAGTGTCTGCAGCATCTCTGGCGGCACAGCACGGAGTATGACGGACAGGGCCATCCTGTCGTCGCGGTAGTCGGCTTTCCCGGGTTCGATCGCCTCCCACAGGCCTTGCGCCTGCATGTTGACTCTCATTAAGAGAGCCCAATCCGCGTAGTTGGTCCGTGTCAGCATGGGGTACTTGAAGGTGAATGATGTCGACGTCGTGGGGCCTTGCTCGTCGTTGGTTGCCATAGCTTCTCTGTTCCTCAACCCGAGCTCTGATACCAAATGTAGTAAAATAGCCCAGTAACGAGGAAACATGACACAAGTTTTGTGGAGGATGAATAAACTTGGTGATTTTTATTGAATGAAATGGTAGCTATATATAGTTGAACATTTGATGTAAAGAGATAGACTAAATAATAAATATATCAAAGTTGTTTCAACAAACAACTTATCAAACTAAACCAACTAATAATCTAAACTAACTAAACAATCTAAACAAACTAACAAGATTATCCCAACACTACTCACAAAAAAATTCGACTATATGAGTTAGTTTGCTAGTTATTAAAATTCTTAGAAGTCGTAAAAATAATTAATAGTCAACAATGTCTTCTTCTTCTTTTTTTTACTGAAATGACTATCTTGTTCAAACGACGTCGAAAATGCAATTATGAGGATATTGGCATGTCCATATCGTCGAAACACACAAGAATATAACTTTAAACTTAAATTTTATAGACATTAATTTTGGACCCAATTTTAGGGCACTAATATGTGTAGTAGGAATGAGTCTCTAATAAATAGAACTTAGATCTATAAGAAGTATCTAATCATATATTTTGTGTGTGATTGTAAGTTTGCCTTGGGATAGTGGAGGAATGCCCGGGTTTAAGTAATAATTTCTAAAACACGCATTATTGCACATAGCTAGTTTACTATCACTATTTCTGGTTATATATTCTTATTCATGTTTATTAGTTCCTATCTTATCTTAGCTCATTCTTATATGTATTATTCAGTTCATATCGCATTTCCTTTTTCTAATACATGCATATCTGCTTCATTCCACAATATCCTATTGATCCATATATAGTACTCTTCGTGTTTACAATGTTACTTGCGTATATAGTCTACCGATACTATTTTTGTTAGTTTTTTGCATACTTGCTTCAATATTTCATGACTGGATAAATTAACCATGAGAGACTTAGACAAGAGCTACTCTATGCATTATGGTTCCCAAGAGAGAGACGTGGATGATTTCCGAGAGCAAGCTTAGATTCATGAGATGATATAGTTTAGCTAGTTCTTTCAGTACTTCAAGTTCAGTATTTTATTATGTAGCGGGTTTGTTCCCGATATTGGACCATCTTTATATAATTGATATATTGTTTCATTAATTATTTTGGAACCTTTATTTATATTCTTCTTCTTCTTTTCTCTATTGTGTCATATAACTATTGTTGTGAATGGACTAGAAATATTATATTTGGGATTCATTATTGTGTATATGGAATTGAGATATAGATAGCACACTACCGCGTTGCGGTGTAAGTTGGACTTGACCATGTACTCATATCCCGAAAATTGGGAGCGGATCAAGACACTGGGTTTCACCTCCAGCATCCTCTACTTCACTGCTCGTCTCTACATGGACTTGTTGGAAATATTCCTAAAGAATGCAAATTGGAAGATGTAAAATTAAAGACATGAAATAGTAGAGGATTCGAGGCACGTTACACGCTGTACTTAGAATAGAATTTCGCTCCACAAGCAGTGCAACGGGTTCCTGGCGATCTATCCCCGAGATACAACGAATTCTTCAATCCACTTCACCATACACCCGGTGGCGAATCCTATAAACGATCATAACCTTGCCCGAATAAGAGAGATTGGACGGAGGAGTTTTTGGAGGAATTTAGGTTCTGATATTTTTCTTTTCTTTTTCGTCTCTGTACGATTTTTCTTTCGTTCCGAACAAAGAGCGAGAGAGAGAAGGAAAAAACTGATTTCTGTTCTCAGATCTCAGGATCGTATCCTGGATATATCTCTCACATAACATTTTCTACTCTTTTCATAAAGGGATTACATGAGAACGGTTCCGCGGAAGACCAACAACCCACTAGACCAAACCAACGAAAATAAAAAATAAAATAAAATAAGTTAAGAAATTACCTTTGTACCCGTGTCCGTTTTTTGGCATGCAAGCGTGCAAAGTGCTAAGTACACGACTAATAAACGCGTATTAAATCGCGCTCGCGCTCGCGGGTTGGATGAGATCTAGCCCATCCCCTACAAAGCCCACTTACCCACTAAGAGGGGTAAAAAAATATATGAAAAGGAGAATGACTTCTCCTTTCCCATGTGGGACTAAACAAAAAAGTTGCCTTTATTGAATCACATGGGTAAACAAATCTAACAATCCTCCACATGATTCAATAAGAAAACAAAGAAGGTATAGCACGATAGGACATATAGGAAGGAAAATAAGATATGGGAAATCATACTGTGTATAAGAGGAAGGTGTCTTCCGGACTTGAACCTCCCCTTAGTGTTATACATCTCATCTTTACAGACCCAAAGTGACTTTAAGTCTTGAACTTAGGATCTTTCTTGTACATACTCAACATATACACAAACACTTGTAGGCATTTGATCGTATCAACAGTTGTGCACTTTTCGGCCATGTGCTATCTCGATTTCTTAAGAGCTCTAGAGAACAACCCGAGTTACCATAGAAAGCGGCCCTACTTTCACTCTTAAATAGGTAAATCTTTCTAGGTATTATGCAATTTATATACCCTGCTTTACAAGCCACCGATTCTTTAAGATTTTACAATCACCATTTTATTTATTGCAGATCAATACTATACAATAGAGGAATGGTTCTTTACAATTACTATCATATAGTATTTTCAGTCACACATCAATTTTGTTGTTATCCATTGAACCTTTTCTTGGTGCTTCCAATCAAAGGTTGGGTTGCCTTTGAGGTGACTCAATCTATGGGCTTTAACCCCATTCCTCTTGTCGTCTCCAACACAAGTTTCCTTGAGAGTCCTTTAGTTAGAGGATCTGCTAGATTGTTCTTTGATCTGACGAAGTCAATTGCAATTACTCCACTGGATTGCAATTGCTTCACCCGATTGTACCTCAGACGTATATGTCTAAATTTTCTATTATAACTTGTCCTTTGAGCCATTGTTATTGCAGCTTGGCTGTCACAGTGTACAGGGAAAGCATAAACTGGTTTGCTCCATAGAGGAATATCTGTTACCAGATTCCTAAGCCAGTATGATTCCTCACTGGTGAGGTCAAGAGCTATAAATTCTGCCTCCATAGTAGATCTAGAAATACATATCCACTTGTGGCTTTGGTCTCATCTGTATCGGAGATCCAGTTTGCATCAGTATGCCCTTCTAATACAGATGTGTATCCTCCATAGAATAATCCATGGGATATTGTGCCCTTTATGTATCTCATTACCCGTTCTAAGGCAGTCCAATGTGAACTATTCGGATTGCTAGTGTACCGACTAAGCTTTCCTACTGCATAGGAAATATCAGGTCTGGTACGATTAGCAATATAGTTCAGGCATCCAATTTGCTGAGAATACTTCAACTGAGCCATACTGTTTCCTTTATTCTTCTTTAACCTGATACTTGCATCATATGGAGTGCTTACAGGTTTAGAATCAAAATAGTTAAATATTTTTAGAACCTTTTCTATATAGTGAGATTGGGAGATACCAATTCCCTCAGAAGTGCAACTTAATTTAAGTCCTAAAATTACATCAGCGGGTCCTATATCTTTCATATCAAAATTTTGAGACAAGAATGATTTGATATCATAAATAATATCCATATCAGTACCAAAAATAAGAATGTCATCAACATACAGGCATAATATTACACAAGAGCTACCAACGGTTTTGCTATATACACATTTATCAGAATCATTAATAGCAAAACCATATGATAGAATTACCTTGTCAAATTTATCATGCCATTGCTTTGGCGCTTGTTTCAGCCCATAGAGAGATTTAATTAATTTGCATACCTTGCGTTCTTACCCTGGAACAACAAACCCTTCAGATTGTTCCATATAGATCTCTTCTTGTAAATCTTCACTCAGAAATACAGTTTTTACATCCATTTGATGAATAAATAGTTTATGAACAGATGCAATGGCTATTAACATTCTAATAGTAGAAATTCTTATAACAGGAGAGTAAGTGTCAAAAAAGTCTACCCCTTCTCTTTGTTTGAACCCTTTAGCCACTAACCTGGCTTTGAATTTCTCAATAGACCCATCAGGTCTTAACTTCTTTCTGAAGATCCATTTGCAACCTATTGGTTTACAACCTATAGGAAGGTTAACCAAATTTCAAGTTCTATTTGATATAATAGAATCCATTTCACTATTTATGGCCTCTTTCCAAAACAAGGAATCAACTGAGGACATAGCCCCTTGATAAGAGATATGGTCCTCTTCAACAAGGTAGGTAAAAAAACCTTCACCTAGGTCTGGTTCTCATCTTGTTCTTTTACTTCTTATGGGTTCTACTGGGGTAATCTCCTCTGGTTGTGAACTAGAGGTTACATCAGGGACTTGTGTAGAAATAGAAGATCTAGAAATTCTATTTTTCAATGGAAAATTATTTTCAAAAAATGTAGCATCCCTAGATTCCATGACTGTGTTAGCATCAATACCATTTACCTCATTCTTAATTACAATAAATCTATAAGCAATACTATTTTGGGCATATCCCAAAAATACACAATCTACGGTCTTGGGTCCCAATTTTCTTTTCTTAGTAATAGGGATAGAAACTTTAGCAAGGCACCCCCACACTTTGAAATATTTCAAAGATGGCTTTCTACCTTTCCAAAGTTCATAAGGGGTCTGATCAGTCTTTTTGAAAGGAACTTTATTTAAAATATGACATGCAGAAAGAAGGGCTCCCCCCCCCACAAATTATCAGATAAACCAGAGCTCCATAACATAGCATTAATCATATCAAGAAATATTCTATTTTTTCTTTCTGCTACCCCATTATGTTGAGGAGCATAAGGAGCAGTTACCTCATGTATAATGCCATGCAATTCACAAAAGGAGTCAAACTCGGCAGAGGAGTATTCACCCCCACGATCAGACCTAAGAATTTTAATTTTCTTTTCAAGCTGGTTTTTAACTTCAGCTTTAAAAGATACAAACTTACTGAAAGCTTCATATTTAGTTCTAAGCAAGTAAACATGGCAGTATTTTGAATAATCATCTATAAAAGTAATAAAATACCGTTTACCACTACGAGTAAGAATACCGTTTAATTCACAAATATCGCTGTGAATAAGCTCCAATAGCTGGGAACTCTTTTCAACAGAATGAAAGGATTTTCTAGGCTGTTTGGCTTGTGTACATCTCTCCCATTTCCATTTCTTCTTATGTCAATCTTAGGTATCAATTGTAAATTAGACAGTCTCTTTAAAGAGTTAAAATTAACATGTCCCAAACGACCATGCCAAACATCACAACTATCAGTATTATAAAAGGGAGCATTCGAATCAGAAGTAGAAGTAGATGCAATATTATTTAAACAGGAATTTAAAGTACTGCAAGACATGTCCACAGAAAATTTAAAAAGATCCCCACAAACATATCCTTTCCCAATAAAGATACCATTCAGGGAGATAATAACTCGATCAGACTCAAATACAAGTTTGTAACCATGTTTATTTAGCAAATAACCAGAAATTAAGTTCTTGCTGACGTCCGGTACGTGCTACACATTATGCAAAGGGAGAATCTTGCCCGAAGACAACTTGAGGTTCACTTTTTCCTTTCCATGCACTCTGGCAGCACTCGAGTTTCCCATAGCTACTGATTCGCCTTCCTCAACCAGTCGGTAGAAGAAAAAATAATCAATATTAGGGCATACATGGTCATTTGCCCCTGTATCAACCCACTAGTCAGTAGGCTAATACGAGGACTCTAAATCAGAACATACGGTTACAAACCTCTGATCATCGGCACCGACAGATTCGGTCCCGGCTATGATAACATGAGCCCGTGGAACAATATGAGCGTCTACAGGAGTTCGACGATCAGGATTCTGAAATCCCTGACCCTTCTCCTGTGGCGGCATTGCCTAGCAAAGTGACCAGGCTTACCACAGTTGTAACATTCCCGCTTAGGTCTGTTGTCTTTTCCAATCACAGCTCTTGTCTTAAGGAACTGTTTCTTTACAGGGTTCCTGTTCTGGGGTTGTTCCTCTATTGATAGGGTTGGCCCTTAGGCTTTCCCTTGGTTTCAAAAATGTGTAACTTTGCCTCAAATTCAGTACTTAGAGGTTCCTTATCTCTAGTTCTACCTTCTTCCTTAATGCGGAAGGATACGAACAGGTCGTCTAAAGACATGGGTTTCTCATTATGTTTTAGTTTTAAACCAAATTCCTTCCAGGATGGGAAAGTTTATTAATGAAGGAAGCAATTAGAAACTTATCAGCAAATGGCATATCTTTCTTGTCATGCCCCAATCTCCCGTAAGGTTAATAGTCCCCGCTGAACGTGAATCACTACGTTACAGCTCTCCCGCAGGACAATCGTTCTCATCGGGACGTGATGCCGTACGAGCCTGGAGTTGCGCTCGTACAAGGCAATGTTGTCAAACACCAAAGTTATCATCGAAACGACCAAGTTGCAACGAAAGTCAAGTATTGTGTACCAAGCACACATCAGAGTATACGCAGCGAAGCTCTCGATAGGGTCCAAATGAAATGCCACAAGGCGATTGCCTCAAAGGCGATAAAATACTCTAGCTTTTTCTCTAGCCCACAAAGGTAATTATAGTTCATACATCATGTCTCAAATATCCAAGCAGCGCCACTACACCTGCGTACCTAAAATAATGCCCACAAACACGGGTCAGTACACAGTCGTACTGGTGAGCGGGGTAACCCACTCGTCTAAGCCGACACTAAGTAAAATAGTGAATGCAAAAAGTTATATGGTGATCTTTCTAGTTGAATCCTAGATTCATTTCATGGCATAGGGAAGACATGTTAAGGAAAGATGTAAAGTAGTTTAAGCAATGGAAGAATTCAACTCAAGCCAATCGACAAGCAATAAATAACCAACCCGAAGGATTCTAGCATGCAAACCATCCTACTCAAACCTAAGCAACACGAGAAACTATCGAACCATTCCCAAGCCTCAAAATCCATCCTCAATCCAAACCTTACAATCCAATCTCGATATGAACACTCTTGCCGAGGCAAGGTGGCCGCGCCTACATGAAAGCACAAACCAACCAAATTAAAGCAAACCAACTCTTATCTATATGAAGTCACTGGCCAAGCCATAAAGGACGTTGATCGGACTGATCAAGTACGGTTCTACTCGAAACAGCGCTAAGTAGCGAACCCGCCTGAATCGCATTAAACCGTCAACACCGTGCCCAAGGCACGTTACCAATTGTCTCCCCCATGGCCGAACGGTCCCGGTGCCCCGGAGCCTTCCCGTTCGAGGAGACCAAATCCCGTGCAACACAGGTTGTCCGTGACATGCAAGCACCAAGTAGGTATGACGAGAGGATCGAACATTCTCGCCCCACCAAGCGATCCTAGACTCATCCAACCAAAATCCAACCAAATATCCATAACCATTCTCCAACATATAGCCCAAGGCACAAATCTCAAGTTATTACCATATGCATAATGCCGCTTCTCAACACATTATTCCAATTGGTGCAACACCCTTCGTTCTGAACAATCCCATAGCACAATGCCCCAAGAGTGGCACCATGCCCTCGCCGATGCAGTTGTTCGGTTTCGAACCACAACTGCTCGCTTTGCAAGACAAAGCGCCCAAGTGATACTCGTGCACGGATGTACGCTCGCTCGCTCGAATTATTCGGTGTTCCAACCAAGATATAAAATTCCAACTGTCCAAGTATAATCCCAATCATTTCTCCAACTGCCCCAAGTGTATAATCCAACTCTAGCTCCAACTATCCATACGCGAAA
Source organism: Iris macrosiphon (assembly GCA_036927795.1). Classification (NCBI taxonomy): domain Eukaryota; kingdom Viridiplantae; phylum Streptophyta; class Magnoliopsida; order Asparagales; family Iridaceae; genus Iris; species Iris macrosiphon. Next base: position 69,884,176 of record JAYESA010000015.1, read on the forward strand.
ATCAATTCAAGCCACAATCCTATCCAAGCAAACGACGTACACTCTATGCACGCCTCAGTGTAGTGATTCCCAAGTTCCAGTCCAAGTGTTCAAGCCTTTACGTGTTTTCCATATTATTAGGCATGAAGGAGTAGAGAAGAAGGGAAAGAGCCCACTCACAATGTTTGATTCCGTTAAGCATCCTGTCATGTCGATACGGTCGATCCCTTGAACCCGTGGTCCGATGCAAAGCGCGATCTACTCAACTGGTATGACCGTGCGAGCAAGTCGTGCTCTCCAAATCATCCGACCGATCAGACTAAGAAAGACGACATTATCGCTCCAATCCAGCTATCTCAGTACTGCTCTGAACGAACACCTGATTCCCATCGAACTCCGCTAGCCATCTGCACATGAAACCAACTCAATCAATACTTTTTTCCAAAATCCAACAAATCAAATGTAACCAGCTATTGTTTTATTTAATCCGACTCATCGTAATGCACCGTGCGGTTGTGGGGCGTTACATAATATACCACTTAGAAATTAGGTTCGTCCACGAATCGTGCTGGTACTCATTCCTATCACATGTCGCTTGTCCAATTCCATAAATTTGCTCTATGCAACTCTCATACTCACGATCCTGACTCAGCATCTCGCTCTGCTGAACGCTCGTATAAATTCCATATTCCCACATCCTCCTTGCAGCTCAATAAGAATTTTTTGTATCGCTTAGTTTTGGATCGTACACATATTTAAGGCGTCCCTAAAATACATGCATTTCAGCTGAGCTTTGCGATAGCGAATTTGGACAAGTTACAAGGGTATCTTTATGTTCGAGGCATCTATTTACTTTACTCCCAATTGAACCAATCCTGATGTTCATTCCAACATATTCGCTCGAGCACTAATCTCAAATATGATGATTTCCCACCGACTCAATCAGTTTGTGTTCCAACTCAATCCATCCAACTATTTCTGAATCCGCACTAGCAACATCTTCAAATATATCTCATACACCGAACGATCATCACAACTGATACTACCCCAGCTAGACGACTTACCCAAATATCAAACTTTGCTTAAATCAGCTCAGCCAAACACCTCTTCCTTAATCTTAATTCCTCACTGGATGAACATCTATATTGAGGTTCGTGTGATCCACAAAGATCTTGCTGCCACGCCAAAGGGATAGTGTCGCCACAATTTCAACGTGGACACACTCGCCACAATTCCTAGGTTGCGCATGAAATAGTTCTTCGCGCTGCTTCCTCTGCCTCGAAGCCAGGATATCACCTTTACCTTCTGAACGAGCACGCTTCCCAGACTAAGTTCCGATGCATTTTGTAAATCTGAGGCACATCTGTCCCTTCCAGTATCCGCAAAGATTTGATCTGAACGAGCCGCTGCTTTAACTTCACGAGCTAGTTTCACAGTCGTACAATTCATATGAATGTTATTCCCTTCTGGGGAACGATGAGTCAGAGGCGATGCCATCTACAAAAATTTGCGACTCTAAATCTCATCAGTTGACTTAGGCCATTTCCACCATCGCCTCGATCTTCTGGCTGCATCTTTAACTGAAAGCTACCCCAAGGGTCTCTTAAATCCAACACTCAGTCAATAGGCCAATCTCCAACACACACTACTCATATCTTCCCTCGACGCATTCCCAAATGTGCCGCTGCAAGGGTCGTTCTATGGGTCTACAATATTCATCTCTGATCTGGCGGTCAAGTCGCTAGGGTCAGCTGTCCCGAAGCTACGCTCGATAATTGTAAGTCATCACGATGGACAGTTACTACGAACCATGCTATATCTCCTCTGCAAATTCGAGCCATAATCCAACCATTCCATCCGAGCGAACATCCGAATCCGAGCACTTCATGCACTACTTCTGATGATCTGTCAACCAATGTCGCTTAACCACCTAGAGTCTTGCTATCTATCCAAACCACAATTCAAGAACTGCGCTCGTTGAAATTGTCTTCCATCAATCCGTCGTTCTGCCCTGAATCCATCAAATTTCTGAATTGTCATGTTCGTCTACTCGCACTACCACTGCAATGATTTCCGAAACCAAAGACTTGCTCCAATTCTTATCCGTTTACCGCGTTCCACAATGCACGTCCAACTTGCTCAAACAACACCGTGATTTGCTCCGACGTTGCTCCCACGTTTAGCTATCTTCAAAAGTCTGTCCGCCATAATCTTTGCCTTTAGTTGTTGCCTCATTTTGCTAAATTATACTTCCGCTAAACCTGAGTCAAACTTCTCGAGTAGCAATATCCAAAATTCTTCAAGTTCGTACGAATCCATCGTATTGCCCCTCCAAACCCGATTGTGTTTCATTACTCAATCAACGGCTCAAATGTGTTGCCCAAAATCGTAGTTCGTGCTCACTATTATTCGATTCACCCATCGCTTCGCTCAAGCATATCCCAACTGTTTATTTCACATGCTCAGCTCTCTCTTTGCATTCATGAATGCTCCATCGATCTTCCAAATCATGCAAGCGAACTCCGATATTCAGCTTTCCATCCGAACAATCTTAACTGTTTGTAATGCTTGGTCTGCCTCAATCCTTTTAAATTCCAAACACACTTTCCATAGCTTGTTCCCATCTCGTCCATGTCTTAATCCCAACGATACTTCCATTTGCACAAGTCCGTTCTCGCTTGCTCAACTCAATATTCGCTTGCTCCATTTTTCATTCTTTCCAACTCAACCAATGTGCACCAACCAACTTATATTTCTGTTATCCGAGTCCATTCAGGCAATTTCCATTAATGTCTATCCAAAATATTTTAATGCCTTGCTCCCTATGTGGTATCCCATATACCACTCCGGTGGCGGCCTATGCAGGTCTAGTTTTTAGGTTTACCTACAATATGATATAGGATATAGGCTGAGAGGGAGTGTGCTCAATCACAACTAGGACCCTTCCTGATTCCTTTTGCTATCTTAATTTTCCTGAAGTTGTTTTCATTTGCAATATTTCTGTCCTTCCTTGATGATATCGTATCTTGCGCCATTGGTAACGGGATCTCAGGTTCTTTTCTTCTTGATTCCATTCCAGCACTTGCTTTATTTGATTCCGGGGCTTCCCATAGCTTTGTATCTGTATCTTTTGCTGTTAGACACCATCTTGTTGCTGAACCTTTAGCTAGACTCTGCAAGATCACGACCGGTGGTGGTATCATTCTAGTCAGTGATGTCTGCAGAGACCGGAGAGTTACCTTGGGAGGCCGAGAGTTGAGTGTGTACCTACTCGTAATGCCACTTTCGAGCTACGATATTGTACTCGGGATGGATTTGTTGAGTATGCATTGTGCTAGTATAGATTATTGTGGAGGCAGAGTGTTGTTTAGTCCGCCGGGTGAGCCAGAGGTTCAGTTTGCCAGAGGAGCAGAGGAGCAGACCGAGGGAGTCTTCTGCGGAGCCCTGGTGGTAGAGCCGAGTTTGCTACATCCACTGATAGAGGAGTATATGGATTTCTTTCCGGAGGAGTTGCCAGGGTTGCCTCCGGACAGAGATGTGGAGTTCTCTATAGACTTGGTGCCAGGCACGGAGCCGATATCCCAGCACGTCTATAGAGTCAGCAACAGTGAGCTGATAGAGTTGAAGAAGCAAATGGATGAGCTTCAGGACAAGGGATTTATCAGATCTAGTTCTTCCCTATGGGGTGCTCCGGTACTTTTTGTGCCGAAGAAGGATGGGTCGATACGGATGTGTATCGACTACAAGGCTCTGAACAACCTCACAATCAAGAACAAGTATCCGCTGTCGCGTATTGATGATCTTTTTGACCAGTTGAGCGGAGTGAGGGTATTTTCCAGGATTGATCTGAGGACAGGCTACCATCAGGTAAAGGTCAGGAAGGAGGATATTCCGAAGACAGCTTTTCGGACCATATATGGACAATATGAGTTCATGGTGATGCCGTTTGGGTTGACTAATGCCCCGACAGTGTTCATGAATCTGATGAACAAGGTGTTCCATCAGCATCTGGACATGTTTGTGGTGGTGTTTATAGATGATATCTTGGTATATTCGAAGACCCCAGAGGAGCACGAGGAGCATCTGAGGATAGTGTTGGAGACTCTCAGCAAGGAGAAGCTTTATGGAAAGCTTTTGAAGTGTGAGTTCTTCCTTGACAAGGTTGAATTCCTTGGTCATGTGGTGACTGAAGAGGGTATCTCGGTGGATCCGAGAAAGATCATGGCAGTTGAGGCATGGAGTGTCCCGAGTTCAGTAGCCGAGGTCAGGAGTTTCCTGGGACTGGCAGGTTACTACAAGAGATTTGTTCAGGATTTTTCCCGGATTATAGAGCCGTTGTCCAGGCTGACCAGGAAGGATGTGGAGTTTGTTTGGTCAGAGGAGTGCCAGATCGCCTTTGATGAGCTGAAGAGGAGGTTGACGACAGCTCCAATATTGACGTTGCCATCAGGTTCTGGAGGATTCACTATCTATAGTGATACATCGGGGAAGGGACTGGGTTGTGTGTTGCAGCAAAATGGGAGGGTGATTGCCTATGCTTCCAGGCAATTACGTCCTCATGAGAAAAACTATCCTACCCACGATTTGGAGTTGGCAGCGGTCATCTTTGCTCTGAGGTTGTGGAAACACTATTTACACGGAGAGCGTGTGGAGATCTTCACAGACCACAAGAGCTTGAAGTATGTGTTTACCCAAAAAGGGCAGAATATGAGGCAGAGGAGATGGTTGGAGTTGATGAAAGACTTTGACATATTGTTGCAGTATCATCCAGGAAAGGCGAACGTAGTTGCGGATGCGTTGAGCAGGTATCCGGTAGCTATGTGCCTGACTACAGATCGTTATCTTCTGGTAGATCTAGAGAGCTTGGACATTGAGGTGATAGTGCCTGGAGTTGAGATGTAGATGTGGGGACTGCAGATTCAGTCAGAGTTGGTAGACCGGATCAGGGCTACACAGTTTGAGGATGAGTCCCTGAGGAGCATCAGGGCGCAGGTTCAGATGGGATTATCAGATGACTTCACCATTGCTGATGATGGTTCTTTACGGCACGGTACCAGGTTGTGCGTGCTGAGTGGTCGTTGCACGAGGAGGTTCTTCAGGAGGCGCATCGATCCCAGTATTCTATACATCCAGGTGCCAACAAGATGTATAGAGATCTGAGACAACATATATGGTGGTACGGGATGAAGCGGGAGGTAGCACGCTTCGTATCCCGATGCTTAGTGTGCCAGCAGGTGAAGGCGAAGAGGCAGAGGCCAGGAGGATTGCTCTAGCCGTTACCCATTCCGGAGTGGAAATGGAAGCATATGACCATGGATTTTATTTCTGGACTTTTCCATTCTCCAGGCTGGAAGGATGCGATTTGGGTCATCGTGGACAGGTTGACTAAATCGGCCCACTTTCTACCATTCAAAGTGGGTATGTCTACAGAGAGACTAGCAGAGATGTATATGCACCAGATAGTCAGACTGCATGGAGTTCCTGTAAGCATAGTATCAGATCGGGACAGTCGCTTTACTTCTCATTTCTGGAGGAGTCTGCAGGCTAGCTTGGGCACCCAGCTCATGTTTAGTACTGCATATCACCCGCAGACAGATGGTCAGTCAGAGAGGACCATTCAGACACTTGAGGACATGCTTCGTACTTGTGTTCTGGATTTCAGAGGCTCTTGGGAGGATCACTTGCACTTGGTAGAGTTTGCTTACAATAACAGCTACCAAGCCAGTATCGAGATGTCACCTTTCGAGGCATTGTATGGACGGAGCTGTCGCACTCCGTTATCATGGGATGATGTAGGCGAGAGAGATTTGCTTGGCCCGGAGATGGTGGTTGATGCAACAGAGAAGGTCAAGCTCATTAGAGATAGACTTCGGGTGGCGCAGGACAGGCAGCGGCATTGGGCCGATAGCCACCGGAGACCTCTAGAGTTCGAGGTATAGCTTAGAATCTAGATTTTGTTCTTGTGTTTGCTTGTGATTGCTTGTTTTAGACTAAGTGCAGAGACCTTGTTTGTGCTAGGTTGGAGATCTGGTGTTCCTGAGGATTTCTCCGACGCGGGGCACTATTCGCTTCGGTGGAGGCGGGAAGCTTAGCCCATGTTTCGTTGGACCCTTCCGTATCCTTGAGAGGGTCGGTGCCGTGGCGTATAGGCTTGAGTTGCCGCCTACGCTGGAGGGAGTTCATGATGTGTTTCACGTGTCGCAGTTGAGACGGTACGTGGCGGATCCCAGTCACGTATTGGATCACTCAAAGATCGTGGTGGGCCCTACTCTTAGCTATCCAGAGCAGCCGGTGGAGATTCTGGATCGGCGAGAGAAGGTGTTGAGGAACCAGACTATTCCCTTGGTTCGCGTCGCATGGAGGCATCACTCTCCAGGTGAGTCGACCTAGGAGAGGGAGGATGAAATGCGCGAGAGATACCCTTATCTTTTCGAGCCCTGAGGTATGGTTCTTTTCTTGCATTCCTGTCCTAGTTTCGTTTTTTAATTTCGAGGACAAAATTATTTTAAGGAGGGTAGGCTTGTCACTACCCGATTCTAGAAAATAGGGTTATTTTTTTAATTTTTATTTGGTAAATTGTGTATTGTATTTAGTTAATTATATTTATATTTAAATAGTAATTGTATTATTTTTATTTGATTATTTTAGGGTTTTGGCTAGCCTGGACCCATGTCAGACCCTAGTGGACCCATGTCCGACCCAACCCACACCCTTGTGAGACTTTTTTTTGGGTTTAGAATATTTATTATATTTTTAGTAGGTTAGTTGGAGAGATTGGGAGTTAGTTTGAGTGCTTTTGGAACCCGAAACCCAAAAATCCAAGTTTGCATCCAAGGGGAGGGCATTTTGGTCTTTTGGCTTGTTGTAACCCCTTTATTCTTGCTCCCAGACCCGACCAAAGCCCCATTCCCAGCCGACCAACAGCAGCCCCCCAATTTCTCTTCTTCTTCTTCTTCTCCATTCTCCATTTCTTCTTCTTTCCTTCTCCCAAGTTCAAGTAAGTACTCCTTTTCTCCTCCTTCTTCTTCTATTCTTCATGGATGTGAACCCTAATCCTATATTTTCTCCCAACCTAGGTGTTTAGAGCCTAGACTTAGTGTGGAGGCTAGATTTGGAGGCTTGGAGCTTAAGGGAGGTAATTTCAAGTGAATTGGAGACTTTGGCCTTGGGATTCCAACTCCCAAGAGGTAAACCCTAACTTTTCTCTTACTAATTACTCTTATGTAGTGTAATTAGTGGTTTAGAATCTTCCTTGACCCTAAGCCTACCCGTGGGAGAAAGTTGGAACAAGTTTGGTTGTGTTTGGAGACTTTGACACTAGGTTTTGTGTCAATTTCGGGTGGAATCCGAAATTGGCCCAATTTTGGGTGATGCCCTAGGTTAGACGGACCTAGGTAGATATTGTCGGATGTCTTGAGGGTTAGTGCGAGTCTTCGTTCGGACACGTGAAGTCGTGTCGCGGAGAAACGGACATTTCAGGCATTTTTAGGGTTTTCATCGTCGCTGATTCTAAGTGTGTGCGTGTTTTCGCCACGGGCCTAGAATCGACAGGGTAGAATTTTTTCTAGGATCTAGGTATTGTTTAGAACCCGTGGATAAATTTTGGGCCGATTCCGAGTTGGTTTGGTGTGCGTTTCAGGAGGTTTTCCGAACCGCACACTGCGTGTTCGTCGAAATGACCGAACGGCCATTTTGACTTAGTTTCCTAGTTTCGGGCTTGTGCGCGCATTGGGTTAGCTTTGGGGAGTGTGTGCTAAAGTTCTCGGGTTATATTTTATATATTTATAGGTGTTTGTGCGTGTCGGGGCCGTTGGGCGAGCGTTGGAGAGTGTGGTTTGCGTGGTTGTGTGTTGTGTTATGTTGTGTTGTGTTGTGGTTTGTGTTAGAGTGTATATGTGTCTATATATATTTGTATGTGTGTTTATATATGTATATGTGTTTGAATATCTATATATATGTGTGTATTTATATATATGTGCTTGTGTATGTATATGTCTATGTGTTTGTGTATATATATATATATATGTATATGTATAAGTGTGCGTGTGTGTATATGTATATATATATATATATATATATATATATATATATATATATATATATATATATATATATATATATATATATATTGAGTGTGTGTATATGTATATATATATATATATATATCTGTGTGTGTGTGCATATATATATAAATAGGTGTGTTTATATACATATATAGCTATGTGCGTATATATTTATAAGTGTACGTGTATGTGTATATATATATGTTAGTGTGTGTGTTTGTGTGTGTATATATATATATATATATATATATATATATATATATATATATATATATATATATATAGAGAGAGAGAGAGAGAGAGAGAGAGAGTTATATATATATGTATATATGTGTGTGTGTCTTTGTGATTGTGTGTGTGTGGTCGTGTGTGTGAGAGTGATGCGAAGTGGGGAGGCAGCAGCAGGTGCAGCAGCTGCTGTGTGCACAGCAGCTGCACAATAGCAGCAGCATGCTGCAGAATGCAGCAGCAGCAGCAGCATGTAAATGCAGCAGCAGCAGCATGTAAAGGCAGCAACAGCAGCATTTATGCAGAGCAGCAGTAGCAGTACAAGCAAGAGCAGCAGCAGCAGTACAAGCATGCAGCGAGGTAGCTTAGCTAGGTAGTAGAGGGAGTGTAAACCCCCTCACCCAAAATTAGGGCTACTTGGCTAAAATAGTGAAATTAGGGCTAGTTTGAACCTAATTAGAATTATAACACGACATTATTTAATTATGCAATAATTTATATCGTGTAGCACACCCCACCGTTGCTTCGATAATTGGAGCACCTCACTAGCCACTTCCTATCCACAAACTTCACAACCTCACCCTAGACATGTGTCACGCCCCGAGGCGTCCCCCGAGTCGTGACCGCCGTGCGGGCCTGGATTTGCGCCCGCACAAGGCTGTAATGATTTGCATAGCAAGCACATACTCAGAGTACGCAGATAAATTGAAACACAGATTTGAAATATAGAAAAGTTCTCTTTATTGATAATGAACATCTATTACAAACTCTTGAACGAGTTAGCTAATATGCCGAACGGCTTACAAAAGGGTTGACTCAAAATGAGATAGCAGTCCTGTACATTACATCCTTTTATAAACTCAAAACGATAAAGACCTCCAGGCTGGAGGATCGCTTTGCCACGGAGCTGCATTTGTGTATGAAGAGTTGCAGCTTCTGGCTTTAAAAGGCTTCGAGGCGCGGTGAAGATGCGCTAACAGCTGGACTGGATCGGGAAGACGACTTCGGCTCCTCGCTCGGTTCGCCTTAGTGCGGAGAACCTGTTTCAACGAGGGTCAGCATATCGAAATATGCTGGTGAAGGCGAGCTAGCCTGACTATACCAATCAACACGTTGTTTAGTGAAGCATGCATATTTATGGGTTTCTATCTTGCCTTAGTTCATTTACAGTTAAGCA